>JAOSBK010000206.1:38526330-38541902 GCA_027568895.1 Erythroxylum shatona
ATTGTGTTGTTTGTGAATTGGATTACATGATGAGAATTTGACAAACATGTGCTTTATAAATTCAATATGAATTTTCTATGACAAATGAATATTTTCAAGGTTAATGAAGTATGAGTTTGTGTATGGATGAGGTTAATGACGTATGAGATTGTGCATGGATGAGGTTGAGTTAAATTTAAGTATATTTGAGGAAGTTATCGATTCGAGATGATAAATTTTGAATACGAATTGTTGTTAAATATAAGTGAGATGTGTTATGAGAAAGAAAAATAGGAATTTGTGAAGGATGAGAATTAGTATCAAATGAGTAGAGATTAGAGAGCTTTATGAAATAATGTTGGTAGTTGAATTATCAAAAAATGATGTTGCATTAGAGAAAGTAAATTGGGAAAAAGTTAGAGTGAAAGTAAAGTTAGGATAGATGGAGAAACCTAGTGAAGGCTCTTGAGTGAACCATTCCCGAAAGGTGTTATTATGTTTAATTTTTCATCTTCATCGCGGCTAAGTCAAGCTTCTCGCCATGACATATTTATCCCAAGAGATGCTTGGGTATAATATGGGAACTTCGCTGCGACGAAGTCAAAAGTTTGCCACGGTAAACTTTTCCTAGAGGGTCTCTGCAAAAGTTCTTATCCATTCGCTGCAGCGAAACATAAAGTTTGCTGTAGTGAACCCACCCACCGGGACATAGGGATCCAACATTTACGGTATCAGAGCATGAAGATGAACCAATGATGGTGGAGATTTCATTGGATAATACTCACGTTTCATGACTCCGAAGTTGGGCTTCGGAAATAGGGTGTAACATATAATTGTTTATTTAGTTGGCAATTCATATTTGAATTATATCAATTGTATCTGAGATAGGAACAGCACATCTAGTACTTATCAATTCGTAAGTAGTGCATTAGTTTTATGGTTTAATAAGAAACAAAATATAGTTGCCTTATTAATCTTGAAAGTCAAATATGTAGTGGTCAATATTTTATTATACACAAATTCTATGGCTTAGAAAATAACTTAAAAACTATAGAAGGGACCTTAAAAAGATACTAAATAGGTATGATAATACTAGTGTTGATTTCCTTTAAAAAAATCTCACTCAACAAGTATTAAATATCATTTTATTAGAGATCACATAAAAAATGAGGATATTGATCTATAATTTGTTGATATATTACATCAGTTATTTGAAATATTTATTAAAGAAAGAATAAGGATATATTTTACATGATTAGGAATGATTGATAGGAATTCCATTTGATAAGATCTCTATAAATATCAAAATTTGATTTTGATTGATATTTGTTATATTTATTTTATGCTTTATTGTTTAATATTAGTTTAGTAAAATTTTGGATAATTGACTCTTTTTATTATTTTCAAAAAATAGAGAGAAAGTTAGTGACATTAGATTTAATGGAAGATATTAATTTAGTGCTATCTTGAGAAAGTTAGTGATATTAGATTCAGGGTAATTAATTTTAGTGCTATGTTGATAATCCTTATACAAATGTTGATTTATGCTTAAAATAGATTGACTTGTAAGTTTTTCCTTTATGATTGATGAATTTTTGGGAATATATCTATTGACATTGCTTTGGAATAATAAAACATATATGTTTGATTTTATGATTATTTATTTAATAAACAAAATATTTTGTCATCATACAAATATGGAGATCATTGAACTACAAGACGTTACAATCCATGTTTTGATGATACCAAAGCACAGGTACTACTAATTAGTTTTTTTAAATATGAAAGAAATAATTGTCATGCATAAATCAAGATACATCGTATGAAGATATTATAGAAAAGTTAGAGTTCAAGTCATTTAAGTGAAGTGCAAAATCAAAAATCAAGGAAGAACAATGGAAAACAAACTTATAAATGAATATGTAACGCTCAAATGTACTTACTACTTAGTCAACTTTATTTTTTAGAGGCTTATCATGCATAAACACATCATCATTTTAACTCTTTATAAGAGTTTTTTCAATCATTAAGAGGAATTAAAGTTTTAATTTAAAAAACACTCTTAATCCTTAACAAATTCTTCTATGAACATTTGGAGAGGCTTTTAAACTTAATTTTTCAAATCAAAAAATTAACTTTGAGCTTTTTGAAGATGTTGGGATCATGTTTTTAGGTGTATTGGTTTACCAATATAAGTTAATAGCTGATTAATGAATGTTAAAAGTTGTTAAAACTTATATATTGAGAGTTTGTATAGACATTAGATAATGCATTTATCAATTGATATCCTAATTAACCAATTCCTAGTGTCTAGTGAATCTATGCATTCAATAAATATTGGTTGATCAATGTGCTATATTGATTGGCTAGTGCACATTATTTAACTATTGACAACAACTAGTTTAACCCCTAAATCCTATAAATACATATTTTTATCATTGGTTTATACATGAAAAAATATTTGGCTGTCTCACTTACACATTTTTAGAGTTTTTTTAAATCATTTTGAGCATTTATTATTGAATTTTAAAGTGAGTGAACTTTTAAGATTGACAAAGTGACCAAGTAAGGTCTTTTAAGTTATCAATCCTTTTATGAGTAGGGTTACTCTTCATCTTGGTGAAAGATTATAAGAAGAGTTATTATTTACTTGTAGAAAACAAGATTGTTGTCTGCCTTATTGAAAGAGGATACTTAGTGAAAATTCCAATAAATGTTTTAGAAAGTCAATCAAGGCAACGGTTGTTTGTTGAACCACTATGAATGGGTTTGCATTTCTTCTTTAGTGTACACTTTAAATTATTGTTTGATTGTGTTATTAATTTGTATTAAGAAATTTTTATTATATATTAATTCTTATTCAATTACATTCTTTATGTAAGGAATAACTAGTTTAAATTTAATAACACCCAATTCACCCTCCTCTTGAGTGCCATTAGGGACTAACAACAAGTAATGATATGGTGAACTTCCTTGAATGGAACCTCATCCCCATCCCAAGAAATAGCACCACCAAAAGCAAATATGATTAAAATTAGTGAGTCCCTCGGTAGGAAATGAAATATTAACTTCATATAAGAGGAAATTGAAATATAAGGTTATGTTTGATAAATAATTTTGAAAACATACACCAAATGGTGACTCCATTCTTATAATGCAAAAGAAGTAACATAGGCATAACTTTCACTAAGACTTTACCATCTAAGAATTGATAAAACATAATAATCATATTTTGAAATCAAAAGGTGGAATTATAATTGACGAAGGATTCTAATGCAAGTTTAAAAAGATGGAGATGTCAGAAATAGAAACTAGAAGAGGAAGAACAAGTGCAAGAAAGTTCAATATTATTAGCAGAGTTAAAATAAGTACTTTAATAACAGATTGGTCAAAATTACAAGATAAAAAAAAACTACCTAAAGCTATAGTTACTGAAGGAATTGAACTACTACGATCAATGTTAGACAAAGAGACCAACACAAAGACGGTCGAAAGAAAGGTGACAATGATGATGCCCCAAGAAAGATTCGACCCAAATATATATTATGTCGAAAGTTAAAATTAGATAAGGTTGGTTGATTTTTTACTCAGGTTATGAATTTCTTTAATTGGTAAAGTGAGGTCCTTTCTATTTATATGGCATTTTCTCCTGTTATGTAATTGCCACCTCCGTGAAAGTTGACATGGAAAGATTACATAAGGACTTCTTTTGAACTTTTCATCGAGAAAGATAACATAAAGACTTGCTTTGGACTTTTCACAAAACACAAGTTTGTGTCTTTTACTCTCATTAGGGTGATTTACAAAGTTTGCTTTTATTTGTTAATATAGTGAAATTTAAGTTGTTCTATAGGTGTTGGATATGCATTTTGATCACTAATTCCAACTCTTTGTTGCCTGATTTCCAATGGTAAAAGAGGTTAGGACTATAAGATGCTAAAGTCTTAAGTAAGGGTATATCTACCAAGTGAAATTGAAAAAGAAAATCAAACTAGAGAACAAATTGATAGAATTTTATACTTACTTTTAGTTTAAAAACTATATTTTATTCCTTAATATTTCGACTAGAATTTAAGATATACCTTGATGTTTGGTAGTATCAAATAAAAATCTAACCTTATCCAAACTTACTTTAATAATCTCCATAATAATGAAATCCTAAGCTCTTATAAAATTTTCATTAACTAAGGTCTAAATAGCAAATATTTTTCAGTGCAAAGAGTTTATCACTGTTAACATGGCATCCTAGGTAGCCTCTCATATTTAATATAATTCCTAAATTAGAAATTAGCTAAATTGGTCTGGTCTTTAAATCATTTTTTATGTCCATGTTTTATCTTTTTGGCAATTTTTTAAACTTTTCCCTTGTCCACGGAGGCAATCTCGGCCTAAATTTTGAAGAAGATCCATTTTTATTTTTAATTATATAGGAACAGTAATAAGTATGTTTGAAAGGTTGATCGGGTTGTTGAAGCCCTTAAAATTAATTCCAGTTTCGTAAACTCTTGTAGTGGACATGAAAATAGGTCAAATTTCAAGAGAACTAAAAATTAGTTTCTTAATTTCAATTGACAAAACAAGGTGATGGTTTATGATTAATTAACTAAAAAATTAAATTTAATAAGGAATCAAAATATATCAACTAAGCATTAAAGTGATAAATTCAATGGTACTTAACTTTGATTTAAGGGAAATATCTCATCCAATTGTAACATTGATCATTAGTCTAAAGAGAATAATTTTACAATTCAAGTAGCTAGTCTGAAACATATTAGGATAATCATAATAAGTCTAAGAGTTTCCTAAATTAATTGGTTCAATCCCAACATTCAAACCAAAATTTACCATCAATTGATTTTGTATGACAACATTTCATATCAATTACATAATAGCAATAAGCTCAGTAAAAATGACTAAACCTTATATTAAATAATTAAGATAGCCACAACTGTTCAACTTAATTTACTTGTTTCTTATAAGTGAAATACACAAATTCATAAATGACCTATTTACTACTTGTATTAATCATTCATGATAATTATAGATCACTAAACTTAGAGATGGTTATAGAACAATCAATATCAAATTAAACTATCAAATCAATCAATATTAATTATTTATGAAATATAATAACAAAAAAAAAGAAATACTTAAATCAAAACATGAATATAAGTTTAGAACAAAACTTCACAAGATTACAACTAAAGTTTTGAATCCCCTTGAATTAGAATATTTGGATTTAGCCACACATGGTTTTAGTTCAAACACCAAAAATAGAAGAAAAGATGAAAGATTGAGAGAAAACTATAAAGAAACGAAATAGAATGATATGTATAAGGAACATAATTTTGTCTTCTTTTCCTACTCAAAACCTAGCCTTCCTTTATCTTGCCAAGATTCTCATTTAAACAAATCCAAATTCCTGCATAATAAGGCTGAAAATAAGTTTCCTTATTGAATTCAAACTCTTGGAAAAAAATTTTTGGCATTAGGCATGATCTTTCTTTATCCACTACAATAATATATCCACTTTTTTCAAAATTTGTGATTTTGACCAAAACTGCTCTAGTTTAATGCAATCTCCATTTGACACATCTTAAAACAAAACAAATAGTAATTTTTCTTATTTAAACACCAAAATCTAACCAAAACAAAATTTTCAATTAACATAACCAAATAACATCTTATCAAAGGTAAATCTCCCATTAATTATTCTCTATATATGTGCTCTAAAATTTTTGTTAGATTGTTAATTAATTATTTTATTTTATTGATATGTCTATATCTTAATTCTTTCTTGATAAGTGAAAAAATTCTCTACCTTCTGAATACCTTACATATGTTAGTTATGGAGTCTTGTTAATGTCTTTGTTTTAGTTGATGTCTTATTGAAATATATCTTAGTATTCTACATAGCTAATTAATTAATGTGTCTACATTAGAATGAAATATTTAAATATCCATTTATGTTTATTTTTCCTTTGTTGGGTAATGTGTAATAATTGGACTTTTTATCCTATCCTAGGTAACTAACCCTTCTATCATTTATTTAATATAATTCTCAATTAGCGTAAGTGGTTTTAAACCCCTTCTAATCTAGTTAAATTATATCAAATTAATTTTGAAAAACACAAAAAATGACCAACTATTTTATATGCCATTTTTTATTGAGATAAGATCAGTAGTTATTGATCATTAATTTTCTGTTCTAGGCGTATGAGTGTGATTCAAGAAAACAGTATACAACTAAATGAATAACCAAAATACTTAAAAAAATATTAAAATGAATTAAGAAGAAAACAAAATTAATCTTAAATTCATTTTTTGGTCATCAACTATTTAAATAAAGTGTCTAACCAAAAAAAAGTGTAATGATTTGATTATTTAAAAAAAATTGTCTTAAGAACAAATCTTTGATGAGACATCAAATAAAAAAAATAAATTTCTCTTATAGCGTAAATGTAGTAATTCTTATGCCTCCAATTAATCAACAATAATTAATCACTTTTTCATTGTATTTATTTCTTGTATTTTTATTTTAAACATATTTTGGTGTCTTTAATACTAAAGAGTGATGTTCTATTTATGTTATTATTTGTTTAATAATTTTGTAAAGTATTTTATCAAACATACTTTTCAGGATTATAATGAATCAGTATGCAAGTTTGAGACTTTTTTTATAATAGTTCTTATAAGATAGATATCGAGTTGATTTCTAAGAGGATTAACAAGAATTTTTTTATAAAATGGATCTTGTTTTTATGAGCTACAGAAAATTTTATGAGATTAGACAAAGATAGGGTATAACTTTGTTGACAAGAGTTATCATAAGGAACAAAGTTTCAAGTTCAATAAGCCTTTTAGACTTATTAAATTCAATGGTAGTTTTGTAAGGCATATAAAACTGATGAAAATTCATAGGAAATGTTGATATTTTGGTACACAAGTTATATATATACCTATCTATACCTAAAGTATTGGTTATTGATAAAAGGGATGACATGGGTAATAAGTTAGAACATAAGCAAAATATTAGTCATAAGCAATATGGTATATATGACATAAGACAACAAGGTTTTTAGCATCGACTAGTTTAGATGATGGGATGGAAAATAAGTCAGCAGTTATAGGCTACAATGAGAACCAACAAATAACTATGAGTTTTATATTGAGGCTAATAGTAGATTTGAACATACATATATTAAAGATGGAGATAGCCAAGAAAAAGGAGAAAGCAGTCAACTTAAGGTGGAATCAAGTGAATAAAAAAGAAGAGATGAATGATCAAATTGGTGAAAATAGTAATGGGAATCATTCAGAAGCTGGAGATCATAAAGTTATATAAGGTGATTTCAATATGTCTATATTATAGATGATAGTCGACCATTAGAAATAGAATTAACCAATTATGAAAACTTTCTTAACAACATAGTGGAAAGGAGTTTGATGAACCATTAAGGAGATCAAGTAAAAGTGTTAGACGTTAATTATATAATGAACCATCATAGTGGATATTGGGTAAGGAGTTTATTGGTCAAAATGAGTTTAAAGATGCAGTGGTTGATTATGTAGTGGCTATTGGTTTCAATGTGACGTAAAAAAAAAAAAAAGATGCCAATAGGAGTTTTATGCATCTTATGATAAAAATGACAAAAGTTTCAAAGTTAAAAGTTATATAATAGAACATACTTGTTCACAATAAACAAACCAAAGATGGTTATACTAAGTTCCTTATGGGACAATCTCAAATAAAGAATTTTAAAGAAACTAAATATCATTATAACTAGAATTTTTGAAGAATGTAAATGATATTTTTCAATTCCAATAGGTATAAAGCTGTAAAAAAAAAAGTAAGAAAGGAGAGAATAAAGATTATGCCACTGAATATTTAAAGCTTCGAGGGTTCATTTAGAAGGTGAAAGTTAGCAACCATGACTCTATTGTAGAATATAACTCTTAAAGAATAAAGAAGACTCATTGTTATAGTTCAAAAGGTTACATGTGTACTTTCTAACTATGAAAAAAAGATGGACGAAATTAAGAAATTGAAAAAAAAAGTGGCAATGTAATGAAAATTTTGTAGAGTAGAGATTTAGCTTATGAGTTGTTTAAAGATGATGGAAAGCACATAAGTAGTATTGACAAGGATTAAACTTTATATAACGCAAGAGCTATATCACTACCCATATAAGTATGTCTTTAGTGTTATCCATCTTTTAAAAAAATTTGAGCAATTTCTCAATAATTTCTATAAAAAGGTTAGATTTTTTAGTATATTTGAGCATATATTGCAATTGTGAGGTGGGCAATTTTTGTTTAGACAATAATAGTAAAAGAAATAGACTACTAACTAAAATGATGATATTAAGGAGGCCCATAAATTAAGAATAAAATATTACGCCACCATAGCAGCCCATCTCCCAAATTAAAGAACTAGAGCATGATGAGGATTGTATGTCGGAGAAATAAGGTAGTCTATATCTTAGGAGAAATAAGGATGCATGTAATCCTCTCACACAACTGCTAAAGATATGATTGGTTAATAGGAAGATTGGGTTCAATTCAATCACAATCAAAGGGATAATTTCCATATTTTACGTATTTTATTTTTTCCTATTTCAGTTGCTATTTTTTAGCTTTCCATCTATATCTCTACCGTTAGCCACAGCTATATATATATGATGTTGATCTTTCAATGTAATTAGCTCATGTCAATTTGAATAAAGTCTTATTTATGTTCTAATTTTCTTCATGGTATCAGAGCAATTGTGAGCTAAATACACACAATAAAAGGCATCCATCTCTCACGATGTTAGTAATTTTGTTACTCTCAAACTCAAACAAGATAACTACCCCTTATGGTGTGAACAAGTCTTGACTCTTACAGCAAGTTCAAGATTTAGTTGGACTTCTCACCAATGAAACACAAGAACCTAGTCAACTAATCACCAACACTGCTGCCACAGGTGAATATACACAAGCAACAGAAAAATTATAGCATGGAGGAAATCAGATCAACTCCTTCGTGGATGAATAATTGGTACTCTTTATGAAGAGGCTCTTAGCCTTGCTATAAGCCAAGACACAACAAAATCAGTTTGGGATACCTTGAAAGAAGCTTATTTTTAAGATTCCCAGGAAAGAGAATTCACTCTCCTTCAACAATTGACATACCTCAGCAAACAGGCAACACCCCTATTGGTGAACATATCTGCCACTTCAAAGGGATATGTGATAATCTTGTAGCCATAGGAAGCCATTTGTAAAAAAGGTTAAAGTTTTTTTTCTTCTTACAAGCCTGGGTCCAAAGTATGAAACTTTCACCACTACTGTATTGAAACCACCACGTCCCTCCTACTTTGAACTGGTGTCCTTATTTCAAGGATATGAACAACATCAGAATTGGTTCACAACCAATACCTCAACACATCAACTTGCCTTTTATGGCAAAAGCAAAATTGTCTTTTATGAACAAAAACAACAATCTGGCTCTCTCAGGATACAGAATAGTTTTAATTCAAATGGTCGTGGCTTCCAAGCACACAACTCACGCTTAAATAATCCAGGAAACAACATTCTTGGTGAGCAAACCAGTCCTAACAACAACCATGACTTCAGCAATCGCAAGCCGCCTCTACCTGGTCAATGTCGAATGACACCAATAGAAAGAGAAATGCGTCAAAATGAAACATGTCAAATCTACAGTGTTATGGGGTATGTCATAAAAATATGTTGGCATTTATCCACACATCTGTATTCATCTAATGAAATTCCAAAAGCATTAGCGACTCTCACTCTTGATAATAGTATTTTTGACACCGAATGGACATTTGACTCAGATTTTGCTCAACACATGACACGTATCGCTGGTATATTAAAAAATACACATCCATACTTTGGTAATGATTCAGTTTTAATAGGAAATGAAACACTGTTAAGCATAAAATCTATTGGTGATGTTATCATTAAAAGTGGCAATAAAAGTCTCAAACTAAAAAATGTTTTACATTTGCCCAAATTGAATCGAAATTTATTATTTATTAGTCAGCTTACTAATCATTACCCTATTAATTATGAATTTTCCATTGTGGATTTCTGTATTAAGGAAAGAGAGACAGGTTGCAAAGTGATAAGAGGACAACATAAGGGTTTTCTTTATGTTATTTCCAACCCCCACGAATTGCATTTTTTGTGTAGGTTCAAGTCTAGTACTGTTGACTTGTGGCATCAATAGTTGGGACATCCTCAAAAATCCACTCTTCAATTGTTACAACAGCAAAGGTTGATTGATGTCCAAGGATCTAATAATTTAAATTCTTTTTGTGATAGTTATCAATAGCCAAGCTTAGTAAATTGCCTTTTTCTTCTTCAGATAATAAAAGTTTGTCTATTTTTAATAAAATACATTGTGATTTATGGGGACCATCACCAATTCCATCTTTTAACAATTTTCGTTACTATGCTTGCATTATTGATGACTCTTTTCGATATACTTGGCTAATACTGTTAAGAAAAAAGCCTAAATTTGTTGATACATATATGGCCTTTGAACAATATGTTTCTCCACAATTTGACAAAAAATAAAAATATTTCATTCTAATGGAGGTGGAGAATTCATCAACTCCAGACTTAGTTCTCATTTTTAAGCACAGGGAATTGTTCATCATATTTCTTGTCCACACACTCCGGAACAATCAGATATGGTCGAGCATCGTCATAGAATAATTCGCGAGCTGGGTATGGCAATGTTATTTTATAGTGGTGCATTATATTTATAGGTGGAAGCTTTTAAAACAATTGTTTTTCTTATTAATCGCTTACCATCGAGTGCTATTAATACTGATATACCTTAGATTAAAATGCCTAGCGTTCATCCTCGATATTCTTTTCTAAGGGTTTTTGGTTCAAAATGTTTTCCATATACTTGGGACATACGTAAAAATAAGTTTGATCCAAAGACATTACCATGTGTTTTTATTGCTTATAGTAATCAACACAAAGGGTACAAATGTTTTCATCCATCAATGCGAAAAATTATTATTTCATATATTGTGGTTTTTTATGAAACCAATTTCCCATTCAAAAATCAACAGTCAAATAATTCCAATTCTTTGAATAATTTTTGGATAAGTATCTTTGATTCTTGGATATCTCTTCTACTGTCTAACAATATATTCCCCTCACAGGATACAAATGCATGTGATCCTCCTATTCCATCCACTGGTTGACATCAACAAGATCCCTCACTTACGGCAATTATCGAGCCCACTTTGTCACCTACCACTTCCATTGTACCATAAAAGGATTCACATACAGAATCAATAACGATGTCTAGCTCAAGTCATGCTATCAAGAGTTCTTCTCCTGACATGGCAGAATTAGCCCACAACACCACAACATAATTAGTTCAACCACCATCAGTTCAGGCACTAGCAGCTCAAGCATCTATATCTTCTTCTCCTGACATTGTTTGGAATCAGTAGCACCTTCACAAAATAACATGGCACTTGCACTAATACCATCTCAACCTCACTCTATGGTCACTAGGCCTCAAGTTGGGCTTCGAAAACAAATCCCAAGTACGCTCTTGCAGCCACTGTTGCACAGGATATCCCGTGTACACCACTAACCATTAAAGTTATGCTTCAACATAAAGGTTGGAAATTAGCCATGCACGAAGAAATGGATGCCCTT
The DNA here is from genome assembly GCA_027568895.1 of Erythroxylum shatona. NCBI lineage: Eukaryota > Viridiplantae > Streptophyta > Magnoliopsida > Malpighiales > Erythroxylaceae > Erythroxylum > Erythroxylum shatona. Next base: position 38,538,004 of record JAOSBK010000206.1, read on the forward strand.
CATTGTATCAACACCTGACAACTTGTTCCACATACCTTTAATATGTATGTAATCGAGTTCAAATGGGTTTTTAAGCAAAATTTAATCCAGATGGAACTCTCAATTGGTTGAAAGCACGCCTTGTTGCTGAAGGGTACAATTAAATAGATGGTATTGATTATACAGACACCTTCTCACCTTTTATCAAGCTCGGAACAATACGTCTTGTGCTTAGTATGGCTCTTGTTCGACATTGGGATATTCGTCAACTTGATGTTAAAATGCATTCCTGCATGGTGTTGTCAATGAGAATATTTTCATGGAACATCCTCCTAGAATGGCTAATCCAAACTTCCCAAATCATGTGTGTAAACTCCAACGAACTCTCTGTGAATTAAAATAAGTGCCCCAAGTCTGGTTTGATCACTTTAACATTTTTCTTCTAAAGCATGGCTTCTTTTGTAGCTTAGTTGATCCGTCATTATTTGTTCTACATTGTTCTCTTGATACTCTAATCCTTTTTTTTATATGTAGATGACATGCTTGTTACAGGCTCAAATTCAAAACTTCTAACTTCTTTTATTCAACTATTACATACTAAATTTTCCATGAAGGATCTCGACCCAATTCATCACTTTCTCGACATTGAAATCAGGTCAACAGTAGAAGGATTGCATCTCTCTTAGTCTCAGTATCCACTTACTATTCTAGAGCGCACCAGCATGTTAGATTGCAAGCCCATGATCACACCGCTTGAAGCAAAAACAAAAGGTCTCAATAACACCTCGCCATATGGTGATCCCACACATTATTGCAGCATTGTTGGTGCTTTGCAATATCTCACCCTGACTCGACTAGACCTTACTTACAGTGTCAATTTTGTGTCTCAATTCATGCATGCACCAGCCTAAGTGCATTTCAAAATGATTTGTCACATCTTACTGTATATGAAGGGAAAAATTAGCTATGGTCTTTACTTTACTTATCACTCATCATTAGATCTTCGTGCCTTTTCAGATTCAAACTGGGCTAGTTGTTCCATCACCTGTCGGTCAACTACAGGATACTACATTTTTCACGATCATAATCCAATCTGTTAGTATGTAAAAAAATAGCCACTGTCTTGCGTTCCAACACTGAAGTCGAATATTGAGCTATAGCCAATACTGCAACTTCAGTTACACGGTTAACATACATTCTCAAAGACTTTGTGTTTGTTAATTTCAACTTCTAGCTCTTTTTTGCGATAATACTATTGCATTACACATGACTACAACACATCAAGTGGCAGACATTTTCACTAAGCCAATGTCTAATGCTACTCTTGCTCTTCATTGTCTCAAACTTCACCTCCGACCCTAGCAAAGTTTGCAAGAGGCTATTACACCACCACAATAGCCCATCTCCCAAATTAAGGAATTGGAGCATGATGAGGATTGTATGTCGGAGAAATAATGTAGTCTATATCTTAAGAGAAATAAGGATGCATGTAATCTTCTCACAAAACTGCTAGAGATATGATTGGTTAATAGGAAGATTGGGTTGAATTCAATCACAATCAAAGTGATAAGTTCCATATTTTACTTATTGTATTCTGATACTATTTCAATTGCTAATTTTTAGCTTTCCATCTATATATCTACCGTTAGCCATAGTTGTATATATATGATGTTGATCTTTAAATGTAATTAACTCACATTAATTTGAATAAAGTCTTATTTATGTTCTAATTTTCTTCGGAACATGCAATAAAAAACCTTAAACGCACTTAATTAACAATATGCCAATGTGAGTATTTTATTTTTAAATAAGTCATTAAATACTTCTATTTATGATATGGGAATAACTAAATGATATATTGAGTTCATGTTTCAAGTGTAGGGAATATTATATTAACACCAAAAATTGAGGCATTTTCTAATATATGTATCTATCCCTTTCAATTGTGCACAATATATTATTTAATTTAACAATGATTATATGCATGCTTTGTTTAGATTTTAACTTAAACAATATAGCATAAGCTAATATGTCAAGTAAACTAAATAATAATGCAAGTTTAGTATATGACTAATCCATAAGTATTTAATCAAGTTTAATATTAGCAAGTTAGTTGCTCCGCAAACAAACTCAAAAAAATGGAGATGTTGATCCATAATTTTCAAGTTATCCTTCCAATTAAGTTATTTAATAAGGTTTAAAAATAAATCAAGCTATCTTCAAACCATTGCAAGCTCAAACAAGTAATAGGAGAGCAACATGGGAGAGGAATTGACGTTAATCAATAAAAGTAACCTTATGTATCTAGTAGGTAGTAAATTGATATTTTCATATTATTGCTCGTCGAAGTGCCATATAATGCAAATTTCATGTCTAAAATGACAAGCTAAAACAAATTAGACTGAGTGAATTTATTTTCTCAAAATAACTCTTATATAATCCAATTGCTAAGACAACACCGCATTGAAAACCGAATTTGCCACATTTATGAGATTATCACACTATGTTCATAATCTCAAAAACTTTTCTTTTGACATAAATCAATAGAAGCTCAGCATCTAGTTCTTGAATAAGAAATTTGACAATGTCAACTAGTTTTTTTATGTTTTTGGATAGTTATACGTTTTGTGCAATTGAAGTTGAAAGTTTGATCCTTTCGCTGAAAAAAAATGTGGGTCAAAAGTTATTTTTGAGAGACGAGACGCAGGCTCGAAGAGACCCTATGTCTTTCAATCTTAATAAAATTTCAACAGACAATAATCCCAACAGCATGACGTAATCACCCTAACCTTTTACCTACAATTCCAAAATTTATCCTCTTTGTCTGTCTGTCTGTGTCGCTAAGGCCTTTGATCATTGCCTCATGCTTTCAAATCCAAGGTGAGTCGAGATACCTACAACTTTGGTTGCATTTGTACTTACCTGGGTTTTACCTTTTCCATGCATTCTTCAACTCCCTGGATCTAAACCAACGAACTTTTCTTTTTGTGAATGAATAAAGAACACAACTTTTGGTAGCACGGTTCTTATAATTACCATTTCCCTATTCAATTCTCTTCATTTGCACTTTTTATAACTCCATGATTTTTTCCTGTGGTTTTGTTACTATACTCATCTTATAGTGGAGCTTAGCTTGGCAAAGTTTACTTTGTTTTGTTTGTGTATATACTTCTACATGGAATGAAAACCTTGACATTTTTCCATTGGAGAAGTGATGTACCTTTTTGGGTTTCTTTACTTTTCTTGGCTTACTTCAGTGTCTTGACTAGATGTATAAGTTGTTAAACATAGGGAGTCATTTACTTGTCTTTCAAAAGGTCAATTACTAACCATAATTGATTCTTGCTGGCGAAATGTTGGTGGATAGGCTCTTAAGAGTCCTTTTTTTATGTTTTAAGTATAGACTTTAGGCGAATAACTATTTCTTGCTCTTTAAACCCACAGCCATCCTTCTTAGCACCCAGTGTCAAGTACTATTTGTAGTTTATGTAGCTTGATAGTATGCTTATTTGTTTAATGAACTCTTACCACGGCAAAGAGAATGCCAAAACAATGGAGTGGATGAAATAGTCTTGATCAATTGGAGTAACTAAAATCTTTTAGCTGCTTAACAAGCACATGCAGTTATGATGGTCATTGTGCTTATAAAGGTTTTAGTCTAGAGCAGTCCCGATAACTTTCTATAATAAGTGACTATATATTTGCTAACAAAAATATGCTGGCATTTAGAAGTCAAAACAACTTCTATTGGCCTTTCTGTTTTTATGATATGCAAGCATGTATGCCGAATGATTTATGGAATATACTTTCTGTACGTAGGGACTAACCTATTTCATCTATTGAACTTTGGCAGGCATTTTTACTTGTTTTCTTCGAAGCTATTATTGATATCCAATGTGTACACAACTACATCGATGATG
>JAOSBK010000206.1:38555961-38569698 GCA_027568895.1 Erythroxylum shatona
GAAAGAGAGGTGGGTCACAACGGACACTCTTAAATACCAAGTCTTTCCTTAGCCAAAACTTTCCTAGACATGTACTACCACACTACCACACCAAAACTCCACCGCACCGAATGAACCTTTCTCAAGAAAATCTTTTCTGATGTGGAAGATCAGTCAAAACTGCAACCACAGAGCATACTTAGAATTTTCAAGAAAATCTACACCTGGGCTCTGATACTAATTGTTGAGAATTTAGATCTCCACACCCAAAGATATTTTGATAGACAAAAATATAGAAAATAATAACACAAGAGAATTTACGTGGAAACTCCCAAACTGGAGAAAATTACGAACATCGAAAAAAATTCACTATGTGAAAAATTCACATAATTTTTCTTCACACTCAATCTCTTAATACATCAACATACCCACAAAAAAATACCCAAGACACTCTCCAACTCTCACCTTAAAAGAGGAATTTAACTAGAGTCAAATTTGTCATACAAGTCTTTAACTTTATATTGGTGCATTAAACAAGAAGGTAGCAACCTCTTTATATAGGTAAGAGCCTTACCTCAATTGTTGTCCCCAGCCAATATGGGACGGCAAAAGAACTAAAAACTTTTAACATTCAAATCTTTTTTTTGCAGTTTTTGCTTATAATTTGTTTTTGTTTCTTTCCAACTTGCTTTACAGGATGGATTTAGAGACAGAGAATAGAATAGCTGCTATTCTTCTGAAAGAAGCCGCAGAATTACGGAAACAGGTTGAGAGGGAAGGTGTTCATGTATATCTTAAAAAACTTACCGTGAGGGTCCGGCCAAATTCACGATTCTTGATTGCAATTATTCTCGGGGTGCAGCAAGGTAAGCTATTTCTCATTAATCAAGTGCAAGTGGTCAGACTAATTTCATGTCATAAATTGATAGAAGCCAGCATATAACTGTTGAATAAGAATGCGTTGGCGCTATAAAATACTACTTGTCATTGTGCTCAAACTACATGATGCGTTTTTCTTCCTCATTCTGGATGGAGGATTAGCAACTAAAAATAAGTAGTAGATCCTGAGTACTAACACAACATAAAACAAATGGGAACGTTGCTTCACTTTGCCTGCATCAAGGGCTATAGGCCCAGACATGCATAGTTTTTATATTACCCAACATTTTTTTAGAAATGAACTTATATAGTCTTGTTATTTGTGATCATTGTGGTAGCTGCATATTGTTGCACTGATTTATGTCGATCAATTTTCAATTCTGGCCAGCAAATCGAGCTGTGGAAGTGAATGAAAAAAGTGGCAAGTCCGACAGAAGGAGCTTGAGCTGGATAATAGACATGTTAATCATGAGAAAAAACGGGTGGGCACTGATCAATTCCCAAAATACTCAAGGCACAACATGTATTATAGCACCACTACCTTGGGCTCGGCAAACAAGAGAGATTTTGAGAACTGCAACTCATTTGTAGATACAGGTTTACAGGATGAAAAAGTTGACGAATTTCTGCATTCGAGGTTTTTGATCTCTCTCTCTTACACACACACACACACAAATACACATTTTTTAATGTGTATATTTATGTGTAAGGAGATTGTTACATGTGTACTCGCTTCAATATGAATATGGGCCGGTTTACCAGTTGTAATGAGGAAAGGATTGGTGTGGACTGTCTTAGAACGTCTGCTGATGATAGGGTCAAGCGTGGTTGAGGTGTTGTAGGCTCAAGGATGGACGAGACAGGACCATATCTTCATTCTTGTCCAAGTTTTGAAGAGAACGTTTCAACTGATCTAGATCTTAGGGAAAGCAGAATTGTCTATGGTCCAGAGAAACCTTCTATATTGGAATCACTTACATCTGTTGAGGAGTTCGAAGAGGTCAGAAGGAAGAAGTTGAAAACTCCAGCACAAATTTCTAATAGGAAGAAATCTAAGAATCATAGATCTAAAGAAAACTCTAAGGATAAGAAGCAGAATAACAAGGAGAAGAAAGGATTAAACGTTAGACAGTAAACATTCAAGCTTATATATATATATATAGAAAGTAAATTTTGTTGAAATGATGTGAAAGTTGATATTTTTAAAGAGGTGATTTCTGAAGCCCGAAAACGATGTTGGATGCAAGTTCAGAGTGTATGTCTAAAAATGATTGCTTTATGATAAACGAGTACAAATGCCTTGAGACTTGTCTAAGAACTTATCTTGTTCTTTTACAATTGGGAAAACAAATATATGGAAATTGCTTCTATCGATGGATGCATGGAAATTCAGGTTGCTTGGGGATAAGCTTTTAAAACACAAGGTCAGAATGAAATCCCAAGATACTGGAGCTTTGCAACTCATCTGAAAATGGTTTAGGATAAACAAAGCAAAAAAGAGATAATTTCGTTATTATATTTGACATTTGAAGTTGAAATTTTTAGAACCAATGTTTATTTAATATGTTTCCATGAGAAATAACAATCTTTATTTTTCTACTTGAGAATGCAAATATAGAAATAAACATAACATAACAAAAAGGAAAAAGAAAGAATATTACATAAACGATCACAGATAAAACAACAAAGAAGAATATTGAAATATAATAAAATACAAAAATAAGAATATTAAACATTCTATTTTAAATAATTTTTCAATACACGTTTTATTAAATATAATTGAAATATAAATAGTTATAATTATACATGTTTAAATATGATTAGTTAAATAGATGGTTCTTAATACTTCATTAAACTAATACTGGCAGAAGACCCTTCCACGAAGCTGATGTGCGTAGGTTGCAGTAAGTCATTCTTTCCTGTTGCTCTCTTTTTCCTTGACAAGTTTCTTCTGTTCTTGACATCGAATAACATGTTTTATAAACTACAAACTAACGGCACCAAGATTAATGACATACAACATATGTTTACTTCACCTAAACTTCTACAACAGTGTCTTCGGTCTCCCACAGGCTCTCCACTCTTCAGCAGACCGAAGAAGACTAACTAGCAATGACATGTATGGAGGCAATATGTAATAGCATATAGATGTCAACTTCCTTTTCAACCGTTAAACAAATGGAAATGACACCTACCGTCCAAGAATTTCACTTCAACTCCATTTAAGTCCAACTGACAGAACAAATCAAACAAAATTTTCATCACTATCCGCGGTGCAATATACAAGCTCCTCAGAATAAGGCTAGCGCTATGATTCCTCATAATGATGATCCGTCTCGTCAAAAATCTCCTCCTGCATGGTGCAAATTGCAGAAGCAGGATTAGAGTATAAAAGTTCCAATAAGCATCACCTCATTTTGACAGAGCAACCAAGTACCTGCAATAGCTCTTCAATGACATCTTCCATTGTTATTATACCTACAGCTTCTTCTTCTTCTGGAAGTTTGGGAAATGGATTGCCATCTAATTGCAGAATGTCCGAGTCCATGTCCTTTGTCCACTTCTTGCTCCTAGAACCCCTATACGAATTGTTACCGCTGTTGGGAAAGCTCTTCCACTTTTGAAGTGACCTTTTGCTTTTTAAACTCCTCTCCATGGGAGACTTTTCGACGGACTTTCCACCATCCATATCAATTTTTACTTCTTTAACGGGATCTATTTGGCAAGAGAGAAAAAGAGATGATCAAGATCTAGTTTAAGTAGGAACAGATTGGAGAACTCACTAAAGGCACTAGGATTAAATTTAGAAGCATTGGAGTGAATTCATAATTGGGATCGGAATTGTCAATTCAAATTCTGTTATTTACCTATCACAAAAGAAAGAAAGAAAAAGACTTCCAATTCCTAACCCAATTCCACCGAATTCGAGCATAACTATTTTTGCTGAACTCCAATTTTAAGATGAGTAAGGAATTACAATTCTAAATTACTCAACTTTTCTATCTTTTCTTTTTTACAGTTTCAAGTATTAGAATTACAATCTTACATTTGTAAGGACTGAAAGGGACCTAAAGAATTTTTCTGAAACTAAGTAAAGATATAAAATTATGTAGTAAATGCTTACTGCATGCAGTGCTGCTAGAAGTCTGGTCCTCTGCTTTGAAGCTCTGTCTTACGACAACAGCCATGTGACTGTGACCTTTCTGAAACTCATTTAATATGTCATACAGCGGTAAACTTTCTTGAACTCTATATCAGAATGCGAAGGGTGTGAGTTGCATGCAAGATAACTGGAAGTCAATGCTCTCATAATTTATGGGAGAACACCAGTAGTAAATACCTGGGTATCCTTCTTATCGTAACATTCTTCACAGGTACTTCGTCATCCGGGTGAACAGTTAACAAATTCTTGACCTAAACGTCAGATAGAGGCACATATCAATCAGAAAATATGAAGTAAAACTGTTCCACTATAAACAAATGAGATCATACCAAGTTAAAAAAGAAAAAAGTCAGACTATTCACATGATAAACAAAGTAAGTGATTATTCATCTGTAGGTACAAACAGAAGAAAATGTGTATCAACTTTCGGGAACGTCCATACTTCATGCATAAAAATTTTGCTGTTAGCTAAAATAAAGAATAAATTTTCCTTTTCCATTACATATGTCATAGTAAACAACTTACAAGGATAAGTCCAATTATGTTAGTGCGTTGCTCATAATACACTGGCACTCTGCTATGCCCTTTCTCCAATATCAGATTCATCAATTCCCTGTAAATTAAGAGATGCATTCATCCAATGAGGACTAATACAAGGAGACATGGTAAATGGTTTTTAAATTCTGCAAGTCGCAATATCTCACCTGTCAAGCTTGGTGTTAATATCAATTGCAAAAGTATCCGATATAGAAGTCATGGCATCACCAGCTGTTTTCTCAGAGAGCTCAAGTGCTCCAGCAATGATTGTTGTCTCATCATGAGTCAGTTCTCCACCTTTTCCAGCCTTATAAAGATCAAACAGCATCACAACACCGACAAAAATAAGACGATCAAAAGGAGCAAGAAAATAAAAACAAGAGACAGAATTACATAAGAAAGTTAAAAGCAAAATTTGTAGGAAAAAGTGAATAATCAACAATTTGTAAGAAGGAGCTGCAAATGATTATCCAGAAGAAAGAAAGCAAACAATTTGATGTAAATGGGTATTAACCATCATCTTATGTCATGATGAAATTCAAATAGATAATAAACGCACCTCATTACCATGCAAATCTACAAGCGTCTTCAATTCAGCTCTGCGAAAGAGAGCTGCATGTCCTGGACCAAGCAGAAAGTCTAAAAGCTGAGAAAAGAAAACAATGCATTTACTATCTTTTCAATTAACAATAAATATTGGGTTGAATATTGGGTATGTGTAATTTAACCAACATAAGGCACCTTGCTTATTGGATAGGCAACGGGAAAGCAGATGCAAACAAGTACACGCACAAAAGGTGCCACGGTTGCACCAATTGCCAAACCATACCGAGAACAAACAGACTGAGGTATAATCTGCACGAAAAAATTAAAGGTAATCATGTGTGCCATGTTGGCTCCATTACCCTCCTTCGAGGGGCAAAGATTAGCCAGGACAATCCAAAGGTTCATGCTACAGAATTCCAACTTTTTATTGCAAAAAGCATGGTTTTCATTAATGATATAGCTACATAGTTCACGTCACCAGGAAATGATGGAGGAACTCATGCCTGAGATCAAATAAAACCACAGACAGAGCTCCTTGGCCAAGAAAAATTTATTATTATGCACAGATGGATAAACAATATATACGGAAAGGGTTAGTGTTAGAGTATCTCATATTAATTAAACATGAAAATGTTAAAGGATTTATAAGTGGTAAAAATCAACTATCCAAATGACTAGTTCTAATCATTTTGACACTGGTTGACCCAAGCCCAATTATTATTAGTGGACTCTACACTCTGCCTATATTAAAAAATATAATATGGTATCAGATTATGTTTGATCCAAATTATTAATTTCTCAGTTGGCTGTCTGAATGTCCAGCCCCAACAACCCGGTCCAATTACCGCTGCGTTTATTTTAAGTGACAACTAGATATCCAGTCTCAGTTGCACTTTAAGGGGGAGTGTTAAAGTATCTCATATTTATTGACTAAACATGAAATTGTTAAATATTTTATAAGTGGTAAGGGCCAACTATCCAAATAATTAGTTCTAATTATTTTGGCAATGGTTGACTTAAGCTCAATTCTTGTTAATGGGCTCTACACTCTACTCATATTAAAAATTCTAATAGTTAAAAATAGGTTCTCCATTTCCATTTATTTCCTTAGTCTACATCCATGACTTTCAAGGCTCCAGTACCGTTGTTTGATTCCTCACCTCGCCAAATAGAAGGATCAAAGTAACAGAAATTAGAATAGCAACCCAAGCAGCAACCAGACCATCGAGGAAAATGGGAAGTGCCTGGAAAGTAGAAGATATGTCCAGAATTTAGAACTATTACTGACAATGTCAAAATGTTTATATAGTCCATAACTTTATATACCTCCATGGCAGCTGCATTGGAGATAAGCAGGGTGCAGAGCAACAAGTGCTGCCTTTTGACAACTGGTAAAATCTTCGCTGCAATCACAAAGAGCACATAACTAGTCCAGTAAAGTTTATGGGCATATAACAGAACTTTGCAGTCATAGCATTTTATATGCAGTTTGGACTCCGCAGCCAAAATGCCATTCCAAGTTTAAACAGTGAATCATCTACAATAAAAGGCTTATCATTAACTAAAAGTTTCAGGTAGTCCTAGCAGAAACCCTATGTTAAATAATTGCTACCTGGACGCCTCTCCATGTAGATATCCTAGCAGAATAGAAAGATGAATGCTCAAGCTGGATAAAAAGTATGACTGGGCAGCAATCAGAACTAGAGAAGAGAACAAATTCAAGAAATGGGAACACACCACAGTTTGAAGTCAGTGTGCTACTATGTATAGAGTAGTGCTTTATCTAAATATTTTGGAGAGTATGAAAAATGATCTACACTTATGAACAATCATCATCTCAACTAATTAAAGGAAATTATTTTCAGACAAGTAACGTTCCCCTTTATGGTACAAGGCTTTTGTTCCTTTCATTTATGACAGTTTCTGGCCGTTTCTAAAAACAGAATTGCCATTTCAAACTTCATTCTCTCTGGGATGGATAATTATTCAGGCCTTAGCACTTAAAAGTTAAAACAAATGAACAGGACACAGGCGGAAACTTAAGTCTGCGACAGATGGATGTCCGACTTCATCATGCTTGGATTAAAAGGAAGTTTTCTTTCTTATCAATCATATTACGATGCTATACATTGTGGTAAAATAAAAATAGAATCCGCAAATAGACCAATCCCAACTCATAATGAAGAGTGTAGAAAACCTAAAATCAACTCAAAATATGAGAAAGAAATGAAATTTAGAAGAAGACTAGCGCAATCAGACAATTGTATTATCCCAAAAGCAATGCTAAACAATTAATATACGCAGATAAAAAGTGAAAAACAAGATCAGTTCATATCAACATCCCAAGTATATAAGCCAAAAGACGCTTAATTCAACACTTTCCCTTTAATGGGTCCCAAGCATCAGATTCTCCCCCACTCAACTTTCTAAAACTTAACCTTCCCACTATTTCTCAACATCCAAGCAGAAACAAGTTTTAAAGCAACTCAAACTAATCCCAATAATGATAAAGCAAAAGAGTAAAACGATACCAGCGTATTTACGATCTTTTGGGGTCCCAGACCTGGCTAGAACTTCGAGATCAACCAAACTCATCGACATAAGCCCCAGAGTTAGCCCAGACATCAAACCGGCAAACAACACCAGAAATACTACGACCACAATGTGTATAAAGAAATCCGGACTGCAGCAAGTATACTCCACCGCCATTAAATCACCCCTATTCTTCTTCTTCAATACAATCAAAGCTAACAGAAAGAAAGAAAAATCGTTTTTTTCCTTCTGGATATTCCTCAAAATTCAAAAAGAAAAGGCCCAGCTAACAGTTCTCACCGAACTGAGAAACCAAAGCTCATTAGCCTCCATTTCTCGAGATCTTTAACCAAAAAGCTCAATAATTTAGCCACCAAAGAGGCGATAAAATGAGAAACTTGGGCGTAAAAATACTAATAAAAAAATCCAAGTAGGTCTAAAAAGATTTCACAAATTAAGCAGAAAGGTATTCTCTAATTACACTCTGTATGCATATCCCTAAAGCGAGAGGAAAGTGAGGAACGTAAGGAAGGTAGAACTGGGTAAGGTCGAAAGACAGAGTCAGATGACACTATCTATATATATACAGAGTAATGAGAGATGGGGAGAGATAACCGGCTATTCGAATTATAGGGGAAAGCCCAAAGCTCGAGGGTAGTGCACCGAGCGAACCAGAGGGCAAAGAAACAGAGAAATGACGGGTAATAGTGGAGTTTGTAACAGGACGACGTGTGGTGAGTGATGTGTACATGTAACGGAGTTTATCTTTTTATTAATTTAATTTATTAATACTTAACTAATAATAATTATTCAGCACACAAATTTCAAATGCCCATATAACAGGAGAACTTACTTAAAAACCATCACTAAATTTAAAAAGCCAGACAAAACGACAAACAGCATAGCACTTTGTCCAAGTGAATGGTAAAAAAAGATGACGTTAAGTTTAATTGACTGATATGAATAAAAAAATAGTCAATTTTTTAGTACTAAAAAATAATTAATTACTTATAAAATATGAATTATATATAATGTGATCATTAATCATCTTACGTTTTATTATTATTGTAAAATAAATATTTTATTATTTATTAATGGAATATATAATTTAATATTTATGAGTTTTTTAATAAAATTATTTAACATTACATATTACATATTATCATATTTTTAGTATAAATAATGATTTGTTAATTTGATAAATTAATTAAATAATAAGAATTTTTAGAATTCATTAGTTAATATTAAATCAATCAAACTAATTATTAATTATTAAAAATCACATTTAAAATAATAATGAAATATAATATAGTTAACACTAAACGATAAATATTTAAAATGAAACTATTTATTTATTCATTTACAAAAAAATCATAAATAGAAATAAAGCTTGGATCATTTTATTTTTCAAACTATCGCATAGCTAATAAAAATTTAATGAAAGAATTTTCTATTACCTTAAACCAATAAATATATTATTTATTTATGAAATATTAATTTTTTGTACCATTAAATATTATCCAATTATGACTTGCTCCTACTGAAAAATTAAAAAAAATCTAACTAATGAATATTTATTTTAAATTTTAATAAATGTAAGAATTTGTACTTAAATTATTTACATATTTTGAAATATTACTGAAATTATTTCACATCATTACTCCCAAAAAGTAATGTGAACTTTATGTAAACTTAAGCTGCAATCCTATTAAATTCGTTTCATTTGTATAATTTATGTCGTAAGAAGGGAAGAAAAACACTATAATGGATCTTAAAAATTAATTATTTTTATAAATAAAAGCTGTTTCAATGTTTTTGGTTCTTAAATTTATTTAAGTGGAAAATGAAAATTTCGGACATACGTTACTTGAAACAATGGATGTATGAAAAAACAACACCAATTATTGGAATTGTTATTGTCAGCGCGGGGCCCCTGTCAATCAATCAAAGATCTAGCCTTTTGACGGTTGACCTAACGTTGGCCGACGAAATCTTTTATGCCCGTAAATTCTATTTTCATCCACATAATTAAGGTTGGTTAAAATTGGGTTACAAGAATAAAAAATCTTTTCTAATCAAAATTTGATTCATAAAATAGTTTCTTTGCATTTAATCTTGACAATTATGTGATAAATATCACATTCTTTTTTATCTATTGTTTACGGTGGTCCAATAGAAGAGAGAACAAAAAACAAATAGTTATTTAATTTATTTGTGAATGAGTAAAAGATATAGACCTTAATTATAGTTTTAAGAATTAAAAATCCTTTATTTTTAAAATTTTCTAAAAAGTTTATGATACTTTTTAGTTTTTCAAGAAAAAACTCATTTTTTTAGTAATGGCAAAACACATAATTAATATGAACCAGTAATTTATGCCCTATAATTAATCGATTTGGTTGTAGTTTATTGACAATTATTTAAAGGTATTCTTTATTTTGTAAATGTTTAGATATATATGACAAAGTTCATAAGATAATTATATATTGCAGATAAAATTATAATGAGATTATAATTGTGAGATTCATATTGCATTTATGTATTTTTTCTAAATTGTTCATAGATATTGTTATATTAAAACTGGACATTAATAGAATGTAAAAATATTAGTACACGTTATATTTTTCCTTATGAATGAAGTAGTCAATCTCATAGGTTAAAGTATGAAGATACTTAAATAAATATACGGCTGATTGTTAGAGAATAAGTTCTCTGAATTGATTCGATATGAAAAATCTATTTGGAACATTACTCCATAAATTTTCATTGTGATGATTGTATAAGTAATCATTTGACTAAAAGTCTCCAAAGTTAACTTGTATGGGAAATATAATATTTTGATATTACTTTTGAGCCATTTTAATCATAAGTCATTCAATCGATAATTATTGAATGCAGCATAAACTATATTGAAGTAGTTGTGTAATCAAAATATGATTCATCACTCTAAGTAATTAAGGAAAACGTTTCATTGTTTATCAATTAATATTGATTCAGGAAATCCTTAGCAAAAAAAAATGATGCTTTGTAAATAGTTTACAAATATCATTAATTGAATTAATAATTAATGGAGAACTACAATAATTGTATTAAATAATAATAGACATTAATTCTATGTTCTATCTAATTGAAATATTGTACGATGAAATTATTGAATTATATAAAAAATCATGTACAAAAAGGTTAGTCAAAATTACTTTAACATTCTTAAATATTTAAGTAGTCATGATGCGTTGTTAGATGCCAATTTTGAATTATGATTATAAATTATTTAATTAGAGAATTAAAGATAAATTAAAATGAGTTTTAATTTATCTAATTCTAATTATGTATTAGAATTAGAATTTATAATCATTTTAAACATATTTGGGAACCTAATGGATCTCACATAAATAACAGGTTAAAGCAAACAAAGATATTTGAATCAAGTTGGACTTAATTGTAAAGTTTTGTAAGCTTTATGATTAAATATGATATATTTAATAAATAAGGATAAATATGAGATATTGAATCTTCTTTGAGCATGATTAGTATTTAATTAGAATTATTTGTACTTCTATTTAAAGTTTAATTAAAATTAGAATTTAATTTTAATTAAATTACTAAAATATCTAAAACCTATTATAAATAGACTTAAACTTTAATAGAGTTAGCAATTCTTGCTTAACCCTCTCTGTAAAACTTATAGAGTTCTCTCAACATGTTTTGTAGATATCATAAGAGGCTGAATACTTGTGTGACTATGATAGTTGAGATGAATCAGTTTTGAAAACAGTTCATATGATACAATAAGAAAATGATAAAGCTTTTGAATAAGGTATAAATTAAAATTTATGATTCGTTTTATGTGTTAATCATTTTATAGACCTAAAATAATCTTAGTTTTTAGGGATCAAAATACGAAAAAAAATCGTAATTATTTTGCTACAGTCGGGATTAAATTGCATCCCAATTTTTCAACATAAACATCTTATATAAACTAATCAAATATTAATAATATAATAACTTAACTCAGCCTTTAAACCCGACTCAACTAATTAAATTTGACTTAATAATTAAAATTTTCTTCTTCTGCGTGCAAGATAAAATATTGCCTTTGCCCTAATTTTTAGACAATACTTTCATTGAAATATATATCTTCAACAAAACAATTTCACTTTCATTAATTAATACACATAAAATCCGCATAATCTCATATTACTTGCATTTATTAATATTATAAAAATAAATGATTAATCAAATCATTATATGATTTAAAATTGATAAAGTTTTGTTATAAATTTAAAAATATTCCCCGCTCAGTATTTTCCATTTGCTTCTTTCTGTGTAGTCATCTAGACACCATAATCTATTCGGTGAGTTTGGTTATGTAGCTTTCATAAAACTTTATTTTGAAATTTCGATCTTAAGAAAATAATTCAATAACTCCCATAAAAATAAAGATTAAAAGTTACAAAGAAAAAAGATAAGTACACAATATTAAATATATGCATATCTACTCTTTTGCAGCAATAATAAAGAAACGAGTAATAAAGATTTTCAGAGATTTAAAGCCAACAAAATGTTGCTTCAACCGTCCAAATTTGTAGAATTTTAGGATAAAAGAAGGCTAAGTTTTGTCTCTTGTACATAATGAGTCTCCTATTACACCTTATGAGGTGCCAAATTTTAGACGTGGTTGAGCACGTCATAAATTTCCACTTCTAAAATCTTAAATTATGAGTTATTTTTGTATTTATACATAATTCTAATAATTTCTTTATTTCTAAGCATTTTAAAGTTTGTGTTGGCAAGTGGGAGATGCCATACGAGATGGGGCCTACATAAATCCCAATAAAAAATTGTAATATTTGAATCCTAAGACAATAACAAACTTCTCGCAAGAATTAAAGTTTGAAAAAGTTTAATATTACATAATTTTATTCTTTTTTTTTATAATTCAGGTTTTGAGCTTTGTCTGACTATCCTGAGATTTATAAGCTACCCACTCAGACTCATAGATAGATAAATCTGGGTCTGATTTTAGATAATATCAGAGGTACCTGCTCCGAAAGATGGGCCACTATTAGGGGGATTACATCACCTTAAATAAAGGCTGCTCCTCCCAATACTCGAACCCACAACCTTCACACAATCCTCTACCACACCTTTCACATGATTTTATTCTTAACTAGTACAGATGTTGTTTTTAAATAATTGTAATATTTGACGCATTGCAATTGTGTCATTAGCTTTAGCATGCACGAAAAGCCAGATCTAATGTCTTTGTCTTTGTAAAAAAGGAAGCTCACAAATGAGAGAGTTAAATAAAAGCATTCACCAATATTCTCTTAAATATTCGGTGGTATTGTATAATTAGTATAATATTATACAATTTGGCCCTTGTCAAAGCTAATCTAATTTAAATATAATTCTAATAAGTCTTAGAATTATTTTAGAATTTGCAATCCATTAAAAAAATGTTTCTAGAAAGGTTGTTTGTCGGGAACAAGGCTTTTTTTACTTGTTTGTTTATATCTATATTTTCACTATAAGAAAAATGTCGTTTAGCGATGGATATTACCAACATAAAATGCTCAGATTCTGTCGGTAATATAAATTAGTGACGAAATCAACCGACAGACAAAGACATCGTTAAAACGGTCATAGGTAAATTTACCAACGAATATTTTATGTAACCGGCTGAGACCGTTAGTAAAATTACCTACGACGTTATTCTTTCCATTAGAATATTTGCTGATAATATTGGTTATTCCGTCGGTAAAATTACTGATAGTTATGAATGACCATCGATGAGTATACTGACGGTTCAACAAATCCTGGTGATAAAGTTGGCGACGACTGTCAATATTACCGATGGTTACTCTTTGTTCCGCCAGTAAACATGTTAAATTTTACCAACGGTTTGTGGTGTTTTGTTGCCAAATATAATGGATTTTATTGACATACTTGTACTTTCCGTCGGCAAATAATTTTAAATTTTTTAAAAAATCACAACATGAAATTTTATTTCATGATCTTATTATTAATGCATAATTTCAACAGTTATGAATTATCTGTGCATAATATTTTGATTTGTTTATATATTTAATTTGTTTAAA
>JAOSBK010000206.1:38571481-38585551 GCA_027568895.1 Erythroxylum shatona
TATACCACATCATTCTTATATTGTCTCATTTGCATGCGGGTCCACCGGAAACAGCCTCTCTACTATGTAGGGGTAAGACTGCGTACTATCGGACCTCCCCAGACCCTGCTTTATTGCGAAATTTCAGACTGGGTGATGATGATGATGATGATGATGATGATGAAAGTCTACAATTATAAGCAATTTCTCAAGATGAGCGAAAAGCAATTGAATATCTTCCTTATTGTGTAACATTATTGTAAGATAATCCTTACCATTAGCATCATTTTTCTTGTTAACATTCTTATGATGTTAAAAATACTTTGTTGGGGGAAGGGAAGCATCTTAAAGCAAATTATGAGGCAAAGGATCAAAGCTTTGACTTTGTCCCCCAAAGTCTAGCACAAATGCATATAGAGCCAACGATTATTATGTAGCCAGGTTTATATTTTTAAAATAGTTTTTTAATATTAAATTTATATTAATTATCTAAATAAATGAATAATTATAATATTTTAATCATAGATATTGATAATGAATATTAACTAGTTAACACAATGTTAATTTATTTAATAATAAATAATAAAAACAAAATATCAATACTAATTTTTAGTCTTACTTCATCAATACATGATAAGCTTTAAGAACATCAAAGAATATTTCCCATTGCAAATGAAAAATAACTTGTTAGTTTATGCCTTATAACCAATCAGTTGACTATAGTTTAATGACACAATTATTTAAAAACATTATTTATCATATATAAATTTAAATGTATATGATAAAGTTCATAGGATAAATATACACTGCATATGAAATTATGATGAGATAATAATTATAAAATTTATATTGCATTTATATATTATCCCTAACTTATTTCTAGTCATTATTCTATTAAGATTAAATATTAATATAGCGTAAAAAGATTAATACCTATTATGTTTCTTCCTTGTGAAGTAATTAATCGATCGATCTCATAAACTAAAATATGAAGATAATTAAATATATTGGTGCGTGCTACAGAACAAGTTTACTAAATTGATCCTATATAAGAATTCTATTTGGAATATTAATTATATGTCTATGAAATTGTCATTGTGATAACTGTATAAGTGATCATTTGACTTAAGATCTCCAAAGTTATCTCATATAGGGATTGCCAAGTTTTGATACTACTTATGGTCCATTCTAGTCAACGATATCTAATTTAGGAGTCATCAGATATAACATGAATTATTTAGAGGTAGTTAAGTAATCAATATAGGATTCATCTCCCTAAATTTAATTTATTAGGAAGAATATTCAATTATTCTTAATTAGTATTGATTCGAGAAATACTTTACTAAGATGGAATGACACTTTGAAAACAAATTTCAAATGTCATTAATTGAATTAACTATTAATGGTAAAGAACAAATTTCAAAAAATTTTAAGCTCTTTTCTTTCTTTCATTTGTGTTATTATTGTATAGTAGAATGATTCTATAACTTACTTTTATCATGCATATTAAGATCATATTTGTTAAATTAGAATCATTGATATGATGAAGGCACTTAGATTCACCAACTTGTTTAAGCCTATTTCTTTGAAATTATCATACCCTCAAATTTACCTTTAAGAATAGCTAAGTTGAGCCTTAGCCTTTTTCATTGACTAAACCCACATACTAAACTTTGTCTTTTTTTCTTTGAAGACCTTTTTACTATTTTGAACCTTGAAGTTTATTTACATTATTTACTTGTTTAAGACTTGAAATTCTTGAAAGATTTGTTATTTCTTCAATTATGGTATTGAATGTTCAAATTCTGATTGTTAAAAAAAGGAAAAAAGACAAAAACAAAAAAAGAAATAAAAGAAAAAAGAGGAAAAAAGGAATAAGTTTATAGTACCAATAGAGTTGTATTGAAAGGACCATATATATTTACAAACGAGTCTTGAAATATGTTGTTTAGTAAATTTCCTTCAGTCAACCTTTTTTATTAACCCAATCATACTTTATTTAAGCCTCGTTATAGCTTTATAAGACCTTTATATTAGTGTTTCTAGTTTATACATAAGTAATGGAGATGTGATTTTATTGCAAGCATATGGTAAGAACTCAACTATGCATTGATTGTAAGTTTTGATGTTTTTTACCCTAAACACTTGAATGCATTGAGTTAAATCTTGGTAAGGGTGTAAAGATATATGCTTTTAACCTCAATGCAACAGTTGATGTGATTATTATTAATATTGATTAGGATGTTAATTTTAAGACAACTTGACTCTAATTGTATGTTAATTTGATTCAATAGGATATGATGATGTATATTATGAATGGACATATTAAGATTGATGATAGTTTGATGTTAAGAAATTTATAGTTTTGATTCTGGTTTGCTTGAGGACAAGCAAAAGCTTAAGTGCGAGGATATTTCATAGATGCAAAATTAATCATAATTTTATGTCATATTTGATGTATTTTTGTAAAAACCCCCCTCTTGCAAGATGCGTACCTGAAATCCTGGGTGATATCCAAGTCTATGCCCAGCGAGTGTGGTATGCTAGCACATTCAATCAGTAAAATCTCATTATAATTTTTTCCAAAGTAATGCACACGTATGCAGATATCAATTATCTAATTAGGCCCACTTTATTTCATAAACATTTTTCATTTACAGGTGTTATAAAAAAATTCAGATCGTCATAATTTCATTAATCGCTAGGGCGTAGTTCAGATACAAAACACTCACAATTATAATGTCATTACAATATAAATGCATTTGCATGCACATTGTACAATAATTTTTGAATACGTTCCTTAATACAAAAATGACTAGAACATTCTATGTAGACGCAAACTAATCCCGACCTCTACCTTTTACTTAAATGCAGTGGTTATACTCCCGTTTGCCCCACGGGATAACTCTTCTAAGCCTAAAAAATATTACAAATTTTAGGTGAGTTTTGCGAACTCAGTGAATCACCATCATCAATGGCTCACTCTGTCACATAACACATAATTCACATCATCTATCTAATAATCACATTGAATCGTATACATTTGATCAATCATTTCACATTTTACATTCAATGCATTATAATCATTCATATCATACATATGCAGTGCACATGAGACTTATTTTTCATTTATTACTTTGTTATGACTGAGTGCCTAAATTGTCCCATATCCATTATGAATACTAGACTCATTGATAACTGTCTCATATCCGTTGGGGATACCAGGCTCATTTTACATAGTGAGTCTTTGGCTCTTATACACTTTCTGAGCTTTAAGCTCTCTCATTTTTCACAATCTAATGTTTAAACTCTTTTTCGGTGGCTACTCCGGTCACAACTGTCTTTATGTTTCATGCATTCATGTAATGGAATGCATCACATATCATATGCTCAATTGGTCACATGTTTACATATTCACATTCAATTCACATTTTCCATAGGACCCAAAGTTCTGTATTCAACATCATTGTTGAGTAGCACTTTTTCAATCATATGCATATTCACATGTTTCATTAGAACTAGGTCCGACATTCAAAGATCATATTTAAAAGCACTTATTTCATTATATTCACATACAAGTAACACTTCAATATTACATTTAAGCATCAGAAACCTCGAACTTCATTGTCCGGAATCACATAATCAAATCACATTCGCATCTCATTCATAATCACTCAATTCATAACTTAAACAAAGCAAACAATAAAGTAAGACTATATAGGTCTCCTTACAGTATGCTCTAGATTAGCAAAAGCTTCCATGATCCGAAAAAATCTTGATGGGGATGTTCTATCCTGTAGCATCATTATGTAAAACACACATTGCACACACATTATTAATTGCATAATCACATAAACATTCAGTTTTACACACATGTATACGTGTAATGTATAATGCATGCTCAATGACAATCCCGGGTATATTTTCTAAGTTCACATCTTATGCTCATTTCATTATTCATATTTATCTAATTGAACTTAGATTTACACTTTATTTACACATGATCATTATAAATTCTCCATTCAATCTTTACCCTTTGTATGTGTCTAGCTTATTTATAAGCTTACACCTCAAGAACATTTGGTTATTCTATATCATAACTCGGTTTCTCGTCGTCTCTTTTCTAACCTCATATGATCTCATAATATCTAATTCTCATTTACAATTAATCACTTAATACATATTACTCAACTTCTTTGAATCATAGCTACAATCATATGAACATCTTCATTCTCATTATACTCATGTCTTTGGTACTTTGATATTATCCCTTCATTCACTAAGTTTTAACCATCATTTTCACTTCAAACATATCATACATTAGTCATATAAACCAAGGATCATTCTAGGTTCAATTTAAGATCATTTAATCCTCAATTAAGATCACTTGACCGGTGAATGTTTGTTAGGCAGACATCCATGTCCGTTGTCCACCTAACGGACTTTTACGGGTCGCTTATAGAAACTTGAAAATTTGACCCTTTAGATGTCAAAAGCTCTGCTTGGGTTCTTCATAGAAGTTGTATATCTAGAAGTCCTATTTCTAATAATACTTAAATGACCTCAGTCTGAGTTATACAGAAAAAGTTATAACTCTTGTACCAAATTATGTCCAATTATATCATAATTTCCATATTTTTACCTCTTTACTTATTACATTCAACATCATATGTTTGATCTATCACTTCTAGTTCAATTTTTCATCATTTTACCCAATCATTTTCACTCCATTTCATCTCAATATTATCCATAAACAATTTATAGTTCATGATTGATCATGAACACTAAGAACAGAACACATACATACATTCATTTGTCATTAACTTCCTGCACATAATCAACTTCAATTCCACTTTCATTTCACTTCTAATTATAACATTAATTCTTTCCATTTCAAGATACCACATTACTACTTTTCTTTAGCTTTAGAATCTTTTTATTTCATCACAAAAACACCCAAAGAGATTCATGTTAATTCATTAAGAAAACAGAACAAGAACCTATTATGTATCCAGTTACAAGAACCCATTATGTATCTAGTTTTTCTGCACTTTTTCTTACACCCAGTACTCAACTTCAAGTCACAATTCGAAACTTTTATTGACAGAATTTGAATTCGATATCTTCATGAAAAATGTATCCATGTATCTCTAATTTAATCCAAATCAAAAACATCTCATTTAGATAACTACAGAACAAGTTATGGCTAAACTACAAAATCATCTTTAGAGGAAAAAGTCACTGCTAACATTTTTTTCCTGCCCACTTTAAACACCATTCACTTACTTAATCCAACAATATGTAATTCCTTAATCTATTATCCATCAAAATACCAAAGCAAGACATGAATTTATCCACATTTCCCATTCACATTTTTTGCATATACCCATCCTCAATTTATGAACATTTAACCTCTGACTATCTTCAAACATGCATTATTCATCAAGGCCATGAAGAGTAATAGGTTACTTACTTGATTTAACTTCAATGTCTTCCAATCCCCATGAAACCCTAGCTTTCCATGGCTTCATATGATCTTCATTATTGAAGGTGGAATAGGCTATGTTTTCCTTGTAACAAGAAGGGATAGTAAGGATCTTGAAGTGGTAGTGTAGGATTTAAAAAAAAAACCAACATGAAGACATTGGGTTATAAGAATAAAAATGTTGTGGGTTAGGAGAAGAGAAGAAGAAGAAGATGGAAGCATTTAGGCAAAATAAAATAAAAGAAGAGATGGTCTTTCAACATAATAATGTGGGTTACTAAATGAGGTGTGGTAAGTGACACTTGTCAGTTGCCACATGTCATTTTCACATGATTTTCTTCTGGTCTTTTAATTAGCTAGTCCATTTGTGTCCCAATTCTAATCTAATTTTTTCCCAATTTGCAGTGGCATATGTCATTAAATCCCAAAGTCATATATAAAAATTCCTACTGCCATTTGACGTTTGTTTCTACCACTATTCATCAATTATTCTGCCACTTGGCATTTTTCTTAGTCCAAAAATATCCTTAAATTCTTGAAAATTCCCAAATTTTTACTAAAAATTATGTGTCAATAAGTATACTTTCCAAATCAATACTTAAAATATATAATTCATAATTCCAAAAAATCACATTTATAGATCAATTATACCCGAAAAATGTCAAATGAGTGCATGAATAATCATTTTCATGTGCAAAAATTACTATTCACGTGTGTGTGTATGCTATATTATGCATGAGCATGAAATGCATTTTTCTTAATCTCTCTTTGATCTCACAAGTACCGAATTTTAGGGTTCTAACCCTTAGTATGGGAATAGGATGTCATATTTCTCCCCTCCTTAATAAATTTCGTCCTCAAAATTCTTATATGTTTGATCAAACAGGTAGGGAAGTTTCCTCTTAAGCTCCTCCATTTCTCATTTAACTTTGTCACTTAAATAATTTCTTTCAAATAATCATAGTCAATGGATTCAATCAACCCTTCAATTACTTATTCAGATATCACACTATCTTAATTGTTTCCTTAATATATTTTAGATTACTGATAATTTTCCTCTTCTTGAGGCAATAACACTAATATCAGATCATATCGATATTTCATAGCATACTCATATATCACACATTATGAATCTAAGACATCTTTGTTGATACTACAAACTCGTATGTTAATGGTCCTAGGCTCTCAATAACTTCATGTGGACCAATGCAATTCGAGTGTAGTTTATCCTCTTTCCTAATCTGAGCATACCTAACTAAGGTGATACTCTTAGAAACAATTCGTTTTTCCTTTTATAATTTACATCTCTTCAGTGTTCATATACTTAACTCTTAAATCTATCTCACTATATTCATAACTTTGATGTTGATCCACTTAACTCATTTATCATTCTGGAATCACTTAACTCCTATTACATATTCATTTCACTCATCAACAATATCTCGAATCAATTCTGGCCTTCAACCATTTTTAGGCCCTCTTCATTTCAATGTAAGGGCAAACAACTCTTTCTATCATCTAACTCCTCATACAGTATTATAATAAAGTCACTATGATAATCATTGTGATGCTTCAAGTCAAATAAAAATTATACATTGATCTCATGTTCCTAGAGCTCTAAGCCTATCTCCAACAGTTAAGACTATTGGCAAATTAAACATTCAATCACTTGACTACATTTTTAGCAGCTAAATGCTATTCCAGTGTATTCCTATTAGGATCTATAGCTTAGGTTGATATTTATGCTTTCTCTAATAATCTCTTTGCCTAATCATCTTTGTTGGGTACACTTACTTCTTACTTCAATCACAAAGTATCACTTTTCCTATTCAAACTCGAAAGTCGGATTCATTTTCAATTCCTCAACAAGATTCACAATTTCTGAATCCTTAATTTGGGCTTAGCTAATGTTTTCATGTGAAACTGATCTTAAGTTCAATAGCTAATAGTACTTTGATTTGCCCAAAACTCAACTCAACATTCTGTGCTCTTCACTGTACTAGATTTGGTAATCTCAATATCTAAATTTGTGGTACACCGTTATTGAATCTTCTGTTCAATACGTCAAATACAACACTAGCTTTACTGAGAAATACTCATTTACACAATCATAATCTTTCAGTAATTCTATCCATTGTCTTGGTCTTATATTCAATTCCTTCAACTTAATAATTACCTCAAACTTAAATGATCTGTATATTTACATATAGATCCAAAATGTTTCACTATACATATAATGTCTTAAAAATTTAAAGCAATCACTATTGTAGAAAGTTTTTAATTTATACATCAAATAATCAACCCATCAGACTTTAATATTTAATCGTCTCCACGCATGTGAAATCACTTTATTATGTTGTATTGGATTTTATCCTAATTTCTTATATAAACATCATTGTCTACTACAAAATCTCCCAATCCAGATGATATAATTAATATCAGTGTTATAATTCCTCGAAATTATCTATATATATCACTTAGGGTTTCTCACTTCATAATTACCTCTATTTTCTTGGGTCTCCCAAGATGCTATGTTCAGATATTATATAACCAATATTTTATTCAATCAAGCTAAGATTCACTCCTATTGAACTTGGCATATGATTGATCATACCTTCATAATATATACTATTTCCTCAAGTATTCAAAATATTCTTCTCCACTTTTCAAACACATTCGATATATCATCTATGATCATAGTCACTAATTGATCCAATTTTGCTTGGATTGTTTTAATCTTTAATACCATAATATTATAGGGGGAGGGGTGCATTTGTTAACTCAATCAGATATTGCCAAAACTCAATGTGCCTATAATTAGTTCTTGTAATTCCTTAAGTAACTAATTCCTCAATGAGGTAATATTATCTCATGTTTTTTTTAATTTCCCAATTGACTTCTTTTCTTGAATGATTTTCTCAATTCATTTGATTTCCTCTTATTTCACATTGACTTTCATTCATACTAATTTCACCACACATTTCAATTTATTTGCAATCTTAACATCCTATGTTGGTAACACATTCATCAAATCCAATTTATATCTCCTGAACATATTTACAAAGAATATAGTATGGACCTAACTTCTTCTCACACTAACAAGAATGTCGCCTCAAATTCAAAAATCTAATCACATAGTTAGATACTTACATCAAACATAATGCATACACTCTTAAGTAGTATATCCTACCTCTTATACTCGAGTCTCCATTAGGATTAGGACTCCAATATCATTTTTGATTTATTCCTTCATTGATCATTCTTAAGAATAAACTATCTGGTCTGCTTGATCTAATTCGGTGAAATTCTTCTTTAAAAGAAGATTTCTTGTTACTATCATCTATACTATTCATGTAACCTTTATCAAACCACTGTTTCCATTATTGCTTATCAGACATTCTTAGTACCTCAAGAAGATCAGTTTTCTATCATTTCGTACATGATCATAATGTTTTATTCATCAAAACTCAATGATGTAGTAGACACAATCGCATATGCTTAGGTGTGTATCATTAAGGTCATCCCGTTCTATCCAGGGATTTATTTATAATAATTCTCTAATTTACATCTTACAATGGCTCACTTAATCACATATCACATAATTCACATATTTTCATTTACAATCACTTCAATCATTCAAACACTTATTATGTTTAGAAATTATTCAAACAATTCAAATCATACATATCTTATGCATATGCAATACTTATAAGCCTCACTTTCTATTTTATTACTTTGTTATAACCGAGTGTCTACTACTGTCCTGTATTCATTGTGGATACCGGGCTCATTAATAACTTTTCCATATTCGGTGGGGATACCAGGTTCATTTTACATAGTGAGCCTTTGGCTTTTAATCACTTTTTGAGCTTTAAACTCTTTTTCACATTCTAAGCATAAAGCTATTTTTCGGTGACTACTCCAGTCACAACTGCCTTTATGTTTCATGCATTCATGTAATGAAATGCATCACATATATTCAATCAATTGAAAGTATTCAATATCACATAATCATATTTACTATCAAATTCTCATTCACATTGTCATCGGATCTTAGTACGACATTCAACATTTAAGTTGAGAAAACACTTATTCCGTCCAATTCACATTCAATGAGCACTTCAATATCTCATTCATACATCACAATCATTGGACCTTTATTATCCGGAATCAACACAATCAAATCATATTCATATGATTATTCAGTAGTCAATCAATGCAAAAAATTCAAAACTGAATAAACAATGAAATGAGACCATCTAGGTCGACTCACAGTACGCTCCAGATTAGCATTAGCTTCTATGATCTAGAAACGTCTCGATGCAGACATTCTATCTTGTATCATCATTATGCAAAACACATAGTGAACATCATTATTAATTGCACAATCACATAAACATTCATTTTTACACACATGTACATGTGTAATGTATAATGCATGCTCAATGACAATCCCAGGTATATTTTCTAAATTCACATCATATGCTCATTCTCAATTCATGATTCATATTTGTCAAATTGAATTTAGATTTACACTTCATTTGCACATGATCATTCTAAATTCTCCATTTAATCTTTACCCTTTGTATGTGTCTAGCTTATTCATAAGCTTACACCTCCAGAACACTTGGTTACTCTGTATCATAACTCAATTTCTTGTCATCTCTTTTCTAACCTCATATGATCTCATAACATCCATTTCTTATTCACAATTAATAACTTAATACATATTACTCAACTTCTTTGAATCTTAGCTACAATCATATGAACATTTTCATTTCCTTTTTACTAATGCCTTGGGTCCTTTGATATTATCCCTTCATTCACTAAGTTATAACCTTCATTTTCTCTTCAAACATATCATACATTATTCATATAAACCAAGGATCATTCTAGGTTCAATTTAGACCCATTTAAGCCTCAATTAGGATCACTTGACCCGTGAATGTTCGTTAGGTGGACATCTATGTCCATTAAACGGACCTTTACGAATTACTTACAAAAACTTGAAAATTTAACCACTTAGACATCAAAATATCTTTTTGCGGTCTTTATAGAAGTTGTAGATCTCGATGCCCTCTTTAAAACCATACCTAAATGACCGCAATTCGAGTTTTATAGAAAAAGTTATGCCTCTTTCACTAAAGTATGTCCAACTATATCTTGTTTTCCAGATTTCTAATTCTTTACTTGTTACATTCAACATCATATGCTTGATCTATCACTTCTAGTTCAATTACTCATCATTTATCCATTATTATAATTCCATTTCAACTCAATATAATCCATAAACAAATTATAGCCAATGATTGATCATAAACACTAATAATAGAACATAAACATATATATGCATTCATTATCAATTTTTTGCACATATTCAACTTCATTTCCACTTTCAATTCACTTCTAATTATCACCTTGATCGTTCACATTTCAAAACATCACATTACTCCCTTTCTTTAGCTCTAGACTCATTCTATTTCATCACAAAAACACCTAAATATATTCACATTAATTTATTAAGAAAACAGATCAAAAACCATTTTGTATCCAGTTTTTTTCTTAAAGACATAATCTGAATTTGATGTCTTCATGAAAAATGTATCCATATGTCTATAATTTAATCCAAATCAAATATTATCTCATTTGGATAACTACAGGACAAGTTATAGCTAAAATACAGAAACATATTCAGAGGAAAATGTCACTGCTAACATTTTTTTCCTGCACACTTTGAACACCATTCACTCACTCAATCCAACATTATGTCATTCCCTAATCTATTATCCATCAAAATACCAAAGAAAGAAATGAATTTATCTACATTTCCCATTCACGTTTTTGCATATACCCATCCTCAATTTATGAACATTTAACCTCTAACTATCTTTAAACGTGTTTCATTCATCAAAGCCATGGAAAGTAATAGGTTACATACATGATTTAGCTTCAATGTCTTCAAATCACCATGAAACCCTAGATTTTCATGGCTTCATACAATCATCATTATTGAAGGTGGAATAGGCTATGTTTTCCTTGTAACAAGAAGGGATAGTAAGGATCTTAAAGTGGTAGTGTAGGATTTTAAAAAAAAGCATGAAGAGGTTGGGTTATAAGAATGAAAATGTCGTGGGTTGAGAGAAGAGAAGAAGAAGAAGATGGAAGCATTTGGCCAAAGTAAGATGAAAGAAGAGATCGTCTTTCAACATAATAACGTAGGTTACTAAATGAGGTGTGGCAAGTGACACTTGTCGCTTGCCACATGTCATTTTCTCATGGTCTTTTTCTATTCTTTTAATTAACTAGTCCATTTGTGTCCCAATTCTAATATAATTTTCTCTCAATTTTTAATGACATATGTCATTAAATCTCAAATTCATATATAAAAATTCCAAAGACCATTTGACATTTGTTTCTAAAAAATACCCTTAAATTCTAGAAAATTCCCAGATTTTCACTAAAAATTATAAGTCAATAAGTATACTTTCCAAATCAATACTTAACACATACAATTCACAATTCCAAAAATAATCACAGTTATAGATCAATTATACCCAGAATATGTCAATGAATGCATGTATCGTCATCTTAATGTGTGCAAAAATTCAAATTCACGTGCGTATATGCTAACATTATGTATGAGCATGAAATGCATTTTTCTTAATCTCTCTTTGATCTCACATGTACCAAATTTTAGGGTTCTAACCCTTAGTATGGGAACGGGATGTTACATTTCTCCCCTCCTTAATATTTGTTTGATCAGACAGGTAGAGGTATGTTTCCTCTTATGCTCCTCTGTTTCCCATTTAACTTCCTCACTCAAATAATTTCTTTCAAACGATTATAATCAATGGATTCAATTAATCCTTCAATTACTTATTTAGATATCACACTATCTGAACTATTTCCTCATTATATCCCAGGTTTCTCACAATTTTTTTCACTTCCTGAGTTGATAACACCGACATCAGGTTATATTAATATTTCGTAACATCCTTACATATCACTCATTATGAATCTAAGACATCTTTGTTGGTGCTACAAACTCATATGTTAATGGCCTTATGCTCTTAATAACTTCATGTGGACCAATACAATTCCAGCCTAGTTTATCCTTTTTCCTAATCTGTGCACACTTTTTCTCAATCTAAGCACACCTTGGCAAGGTGATACTGTCAGAGACATTCCATATTTCGCTTGATACTTCACATCTCTTTAGTGTTAATATACTCGACTCTTATATCTATCTCATTATGTTCCATAACCTCGATGT
Source organism: Erythroxylum shatona (assembly GCA_027568895.1). NCBI lineage: Eukaryota > Viridiplantae > Streptophyta > Magnoliopsida > Malpighiales > Erythroxylaceae > Erythroxylum > Erythroxylum shatona. The sequence continues at coordinate 38,584,219 of JAOSBK010000206.1, forward strand.
TGATTCACCAATTTCATTTATCTTACTTGAATCACTTAGTTTTTGACACAGATCAATGTCACTAATCAACAGTATCTCAAATCAATTTTGGCTTTTATCCATTTTTAGGCCCTCTTTATTTCAATGTAAGGATGAAAGACTCTTTTTGTCGTACAATGCCTCATATAGTATTCTAATGATATCACTATGATAATGATTGTTATGCTATACATTGACCTTATGTTCCTATGAACTCCAAATTATAAGCTTTAAGCATATCTCCAATAATTAAAATTGTTGGCAACTCATATATACAATCACTTGTTTCTATATCCTTAGCCGTGAAATGCTGTTTCGGTGTATTCCTACTATGATGTATAGCTTAGGTTGTTATTTATACTTTCTCTAGTAATCTCTTTGCTCAATCATCTTTATTAGGTACACATACTCTTTACTTCAATCACAAAGTATCAATTTTCAATCAAACTCAAATTCGGATTCATTTTCAAATTTTCAATAAGATTCACAAATTCTGAATCCTCAACTTGGGCTTTGCTAATCTTAAATTCAATAGTTAATAGTACTTTCATTTGCCCAAAATTTAACTCGACATTCTATTATCTTTATTGCATTAGAATTGGTAATCTCAATATCTAAATTTGTGGTATACTGCTAATGAATTTTTCTGTTCAATGCATCAGGCTATAACATTAGTTCTACTAAGAAATACTCAATTGCACATCATAATCTTCAAGTAACTCTATCCATTGTCTTAGTCTCGTATTCAATTCTTTCAAACTCAATAATTATCTCTTACTTCAATAATCTGTATAAAATCTGAAATGTTTTACTGTACTTATAATGTCTCCAAGCTCCTCAATGCAATTACTATTGTAGTAAATTCTAAATCATGCATCAAAATTCAGCTAATGAGGCTTAAAATGTCTCCATGTATAAGAAATCACTTGATTATGCTATATTAGATTTTATTCTAATTTCTGATGTGAAGCTTCATTATATACGACATAATCTCCAAAACCAAACGACATAGTCACATTGGTGTTATAACTCATCAAAGATTCTTTTTATATTCATCAATCCATACATTTTACATGTTTTCCCTAAAACATTTGCTTCAAAAGACTAAGATTAGTAAAAACTCCTTAATAGTCTCTGGTAGTATCTAACATGCAACTAGTTCTAAAGAACTCTGAATCTTGCATAGATTCCTTGTAGTTTCTCACTTTATCATCAACTCTATCTTGTTTGAGTCTCCTAATGTGCCATGTTCAAATACTATACCACCCACAATTTATTTGATCAAGCTAAGATTCACTTTTATGGAACTTGGCAT
>JAOSBK010000206.1:38597494-38611401 GCA_027568895.1 Erythroxylum shatona
TTACTATTAAGATTTTTGAAAGCATGGTTGATGTAAACAGTAAACTAGTAAAGTATACAGTACAACTGTATAATATACTAATATGGACTATTTTGCAATTTTTAAAAATTTCAGGGCCTATTTTATAAATTTAAAAAATTACTCGAAACGGTACCCGATACTGACCAGTATCCGAACAATTTTGTTCCAAAACTCAATCCGATACTAAGCCCGGTACGATATTCATAATATTATTTAGAAGTCTATGAATTAAATTTCGATGTGGGCTGATGTTCCAGCCTTCTCAGCCGAATCGGAATGTTTTGTAATAGTTAAAAAAAATGATTTTCTTCACAAATATATTAAAAAATGCTAAAAGTGTTATTAAAAGCTTTGTTTTTCTTTAGATTTGGCATGGGATGATGCGAACGTGGCATATGTAACGCCCTTAGATAGCATATTGATAAAATCCTTTTGGGCCTTAGTTAAATTAAAATAAGATTAAAAAGAAATAGTAACACTGAAATCGGAATTGTACGTCATCTATACTATCTTAAATAATTAAGACAAAATCTAATCAAAGTCGGGGTTATGGATCATGATAACAAAACCACCCTTACAAGCAGATCTAGATCGAGCTTTTGAAGATATTCAAAGTCGGAAATCTCTTTTCCAGGTAATGTTGGTTTTTCCAGTTTCTAATGTGTTGGGTTGTGGAGTTTTCTTAGTAATGAGAATTTCCTCTTCTTTTTGATGCCGGGGTTATGCCTAAGTTTGGTTGCTGGGGGTCTGGAATCGTTCAGAGATTGGCCTAACCTTGGAATGGTTATTTTGTATTCAATAACATGGTGTGTTGTTTTTGCCCACTTGGAAATTAAGAGCACCAAGATATGGGATCCGTGGTGTGGATTGTATGATAAACGGTGTCATATTTATAATGATTACGATGAAAGGTGCTATCTTTGTCATAATTAAATTAAGAGTTTTTGTTTGGTGCTCTAGGATTAAGTAACAATGTCGCGGCGACCGGGGAACCCAGGTAGGCGTTTAGCAAATGGGGGAGGGATCCCCTTTATCAGTTCAATGAATTCCAGATCACGCTCCTCACCATTATTGTCCATTGGACTCGTGGTTGTGGTGAGTTTCTTTGGTTTTGTGTCTTCTGCATTTTAAGTCTTTGGCTTTATATCATAAACAATGATATTGGTTGACAAAATAAGCAGACTTGGTTCACTATAAGCATCCCTTTGGCTCTGGGCACAATTATTGACATAGGAGCATGTGGTTCAGTTTTTGTATAAAAACTAATAACGGGGTTTCTTTTTCTGTTTCAGGGTGCAATTCTCCTTATTGGTTATTGTTACAGTGGGTCAGGTTTGTACTGACGGAGCAAGTCTTGCTCCTGGAACTTTACTTTTGTTGTTACTTTAGATTTATAAACTTCCATTCGCATACCAGTAAACCTATATTTTAAACTCTTTGAAGTTTGAGGCTTCTAAGGATCAACAATTCATTTTTTTTTTTTTGGTACCATTGGTCTTACTTTTACTTTCCACAATAAAGTTTCAACTGAGTCTTTAATGTTCTTGTCACAGGTGGACAAATTGCAGATAGGGAAGCTGTGAGTCGACTAGAAGGTAAATTTTTTGCGATATTCATATGTTTTCTTCCTTGTTGGAAGTTGCGTAATTTTATTATGTGGCTTCAAGTATGCCAATTTATATCATATGTTTATTTGGCTTGCTCTTTGGATTTATTTATTGATTAGGCAGTTCTTTTTAGACTTCATGTTGCTGTTTACGCTTATTCCTCACTAAAAATTTATGTTGGAGTTTGAACATGAATCTGTATCTGTGGCTTATTCACCTATTTTCTGCCATAATTCTTGTCCGAGAACATATTCAATTTCATTTGCATGTTCAATTCTTTTTACTATGTACAAATCAGCAGCAAGAGGGAGGCTTATTCTGTTCAATATCTTTGCGGGGTTAAACAGGGCTTCACATGACTGACTTGGTTTAAACTTTTATTCCAAGATCTATGTAATTTCTTAAGTTGAAATTTGGCAGTTCACAGCCCAATTGTGGTTGACCTGGTTCTTTCCTTTTATGTTTTAAAGGCTTTCACAACCTCTGAGCTTTTAATTGAGCAATGCCATTAATCATTCCAATCCTGGTCCGTAGGCTTAGTTCTTGCTGTGTATGCCAAAAAGAATAGTTGGGAGAGTCAAACCAAGATTTTGGCAGATATCACTTACGTTAAACTTTTTATATCTGCATACTCTGGCAGTTGCTTTCATAAATGGTCATGTCACTGCTGACCAAGTTTTTCCACAGCAGAAGTTTAATATCAAAAGGGCTCTTTTGACCCACTATCCTATGCTTTTCTATTGTCTAGATCAAAACATATCATTGATAAAAATGTCTCACGTATTGAAATTTTGTGGTTATAGTCATTTTATTCTTATTCTTGCAGAAAGCAACCATTTTTAACCATTATGAATGAGATGACATATGTCTGGGAATTTTAGACATTTACAAATATTCCAGAGTTTGTACTTATTCTCTTTTATCATAAAGTACCGGATTGAAATCAACATTTTCACCTTGTGAAAATCTGGTATTTAATATTATTGTTGTGCTATCTGTTGTTCTTTCTGGTAAGGCAGTCTCTAATTAATGAAGCAACAATCTGAAGATTTCAAGTATGTGTATCCAGGATCTGTCTCATGCACTTTAGAAGCGCAAAGAGCATTACCTGTACTAAAGAAGGCTTATGGTGATAGCATGCGAAAAGTGCTACATGTTGGTCCTGATACTTGTTCAGTGGTATCAAAATTATTAAAAGAAGAGGATACTGAAGGATGGGGTGTGGAACCTTATGATTTGGATGATATAGATGGCACCTGCAAGAGTCTTGTTCGCAGAGGTTTTGTTCGTGTTGCTGATATTAAGTATCATCTTCCATACCGCTCAAAATCATTCTCTATGGTTTTGGTGTCGGATGCTTTGGACTACTTATCTCCAAAATATCTCAATAAGACACTCCCAGAATTGGCAAGGGTGGCTAGTGACGGCATTGTTGTGTTTACTGGTACTGGGGCAAAAGTCTTGTGTTTATATATTTATTTTATAGCCTTCTGATATTTAGCAATTGTCAAGACAGCCAAGTCAAAATATTTTGATGACGAACCTCATTCCATGATAATTTATTTTGGTGACACTTCATGGTGTAAACTGTTTAGATAGTATTTTGTGGTTTCTACAAGTCCTCGTTCTGTTTACCACTGTAAACTACTTAAGACCAACTTATTTGTTTATGATCTGTTATTAGTGACTTTGAGACTGCTGCTCTAGAATAATGGTATTGGTTTTTCCAGACATTTTATTGGCAGACATCTGAATTTGAGTTTTCTTTTGAAATATCGATATTTGCTGATATATATTTTCCTTTTTAAATTTTATGTAGGCCTTCCAGGTCAGCAAAGAGCTAAAGTTTCAGAGTTATCTAAGTTTGGTCGTCCGGTAAGTGTTGTTTATTTGTTGAAAAATCTTGTTCATTGTTTGGCAGCTTGGCATCTTTCTTCCACATCCGAGCATGACCGATTTAATTGACCATATGGGGATTGGATTTTAGTCTATAAGTTAATGAAATGTTGGTTGTATGCAATCTGCATCCAAAAGCCTTTGGGAATTATGCCGAGAGCTTTTAAGAAGTATCAAGTAAAGTGTTCAGAGCTGGTCAATCCGCGAGTGATATTAGGTAGAAGAGGTCAAAAAATGTTCTTCTACACACCTTTGAGGCCATTTTATGCTTAAATCGAGCTGATTGTTTTTAAATAGCAATGAAATTCTAGAATTGATGTGTTAAATGTTATGTCCTTCACTCATATCATCTTTTGTTTTATGATGCTTTGAAATTTCTATTTCTATGAAATGAGTGAATAAAGGAAGCATTACTCAAGAATAATAATTAAGTTTTTGTTTCTTTTTTTGTGATATTGTGAAGGCTAAATTTCGGAGCTCATCTTGGTGGATAAGGTTCTTCATGCAGATTAGCTTAGAAGAGAATGAGGGTGCTACCAAGAAGTTTGAGCAGGCTTCAATGAAAAGGTCATATAAGCCAGCTTGCCAGGTTTTCCACCTCAAGGCATACCCTTGAAAATTTTGGTTTCAGGATCCCAGCATCCCTATGGCAGCATCTAAGGAAACAATGTTGCAAATGCATGCCTTGTATTGATAGGTAAATTATTTTGTGAAAGATCACCTTTCACTTTGTTTTCGATAATGATGCAGTAAATTGTTATATTTAAGGGCAAGAGCCGCAAGCAGGAATTATACATTAGGCCTTTGCTCCCTGATGCACCTATTTGTTGTTGTTAAATTATAGTTGTGATAGCATTTGTTATCGTAGACCAATCTTTTGAAATCAGATTTCATTTATGAACAAGTTTCTTCTTTGTGATAGTTTCTGATTGAAACTACAGATAGGAAAGAGAAATTGTATTTGCATTTTTGATTGTAAGAATCTTAAGCACCTTACGGGGAGAACAAGATTTCACTACAATATGCTAATTACATGGTTCATACGTAAAATAATGGCGGAATTCCTTTTTCAATTCCATTGTTTTTGATATAGAATACAAGTCTGATATGGTCAATTAGAAGTCAAGTTTCAACTTTAATAAAATCATTACAATATATAGTTTAAGTGCACATTCATAACATTTAATAAAAGTAAAGTTAAAACTCTAATATTGTAATTTAATATCATTTCCTCATAATATGGTTGAAAATATCAACTATCACAAGCACAAGAACTCTTATTACACTATTCTTTAACATAAATTTCAACTCTTTTTTCTCTTTTGTCAACAAATTAATGTCGTGCTTGATGAACTTTATTTGCTCGTCAATATCCTTGGTCGTGATTGTTTTAATCACCTTCTTCAACATAAATATTTATTTACTTAATTTATGAATTAATTTTAGTAACTCTCTCAGCAAATGTCATTGTACTACTTGAAAGAATCATATCTTCCAACTTAAATTAATTCATAATTTAAACGTAAACATAAAATTTTTTAAACTAATAACAAATAAAAACATACTAGATAATTGTGACATCTATAAAGTCTCCTTTTTAGATTTTGATCATTTTATAAGTTTCTTACTGATGCTTTTAACTCGCAATAGCAGACCACATTCAAAGCATTTAAAATTAATTTTATATTAGTAGGTGACAAGGATTCTATAGCTTTAGGAGCTACCACTAAAATTAATTGGGTTTTAATCCAATGAAAGTGTAATATAAACCATACGATTAAAAAAGTAAGTAATTAAGGCTATGTTTGGTTGGATGTCAGGTTTTTAATGGAATGTAATAGAATGAAATGTTTATAGTGTAATGAAATTTAAATAGATATAATATTAGAAAATTGTTGTTTGGGATGAAAGGAAGGGTTCATAATGTAATATAGTAAAATTTTGTTTGGATGAAGGGTTTATAATGTAATATAGAGTAAAGTTGTTTATCATTTTACATTCCATCCTAAACCTCCTAAATAGGAGGTTTATCATTTTTACTATATAGGATAGAATGTGAAACCCTCCTCTTCCATCCTATTCCATTATAAACTCTCATTTCAAAAGATGAAATAATATTACATTACATTTCATTATATTCCATTAATAAACCTCTAACTAAACATAACCTAAGGGATAATAATATGAATAGGAAACACATAATAGACCTAATATTAACAATAATATATATCATATGCTACATTAGCTATAACACATCAGTAATTGTAAAAGCACATGCTACATTTAAAGAAACTAGTAAAGGCAGTAAAGGAGAGATTACAAAGACAGTCTTCCAATCAAGTTCTTACATAATGAATTAACCGTAACTGCAAATAACTTCTAAACCACATAAAAGCGTATTTGTAATTGTATCTACAAATATTAGTTAGATTATAACAAAAAGGTATGACCTCACTCTAATATGTAAAACATATTTTGTTTTCATAATCTAGTAGAATTCAATATGTTTTCTACTATGATCATGGATAAAGAAGCTTTAAAAAGACTTAGAGAGGAGCAATATGGATTGCAAAAATTCTAAAGCAAGCAAGTGCATTTTTTGATTTATTTATGTGATGGTCTCTCTATCTTGCAATTTTTTATTAATCAATTGGGAAAAAAAAATCACCATTTAACAGTGAACATATAATTTTCCAAGTTTTTGCTGCATTTAGTCCTTTTTTAAAAAGGTGTAAGAGACTTCTTTTGTAGTTTTGATGGATGTAGTAAAAATCTTGGAAGTACTTGTGTTGAATAACAAAATTATCTTAAAGTATCATAGTCATGAATTTTCTCCATTACATAGTATTCATGCTATATTAGAAGTTAATAAAGCTATTTAAGAAAGTGTGTGGTTTAAAGACTCTTAAAGGATTAATTATGCCATATGTTAGGTTTGAATACAAAAACTTGAACATTAGGTATATGGTATTTTGTGACTAAGCAAGTTACTTATTATGAGAAGAAAAGATATTACACTTCTGATCACTGGCGAAGTACCTATAAACATGGATGATTTTTATCACTAATTGCATATAATAGTTGTTACATAGGATAAGCCAACATCAATTCAATTCCATCATATAGATAAAATGAAAGATTAAAAGATATTGTAGAAAGAAAGTCAATAATCTTGTAACTAAAAAGGAAGTTTGGCAATATTAAATTTGGCAAAACGTAAGCTCTTAGATGATATCTTTAATTTTTTTTGTCTTTGAAGTCTCGTGATAGGATAATAAGTGATTAATTAACTGATTATTTATTCCATAGTGCTTATTGTTTAATATCTATTTTGTGCCCAATACACTCACTTTGATTCATATTTTGGTTTAGGTAGCAAATGGAGACAAAATAAGCCAAACAAGGTTAATTTTGTAGTTTTAAACAATTTGATTGCTGTTCAATTTTCTAGCCCTAACTTTCTCTCCTTAATTTTGATTGAGGAGATTCCAAATGTTATGAGAATCTTAAAAAGAAGCTACAAATATCATATTTTGAGCTTTTTTAGAATCGGAAAGTGTCAAGGTCAAAGTCTCACTTAAATCTACTGTTATCATAATTCACCATATTAAGTGGTTCAATGAACGTGAATGAGATTTATTTTGGAAGCTTCTAAAGCTCTCAAGCACGTAATATGCATGTGAATAATTACTTTCCTACCTTATTTAGGAGTCTTATTTTATTTTATTTGCTTTCTTAATCTACTAGATTTTGGTGTGATTATTTTAGGAATTTCATTTTCCATAATTTATTAAATAACCCTACATTATTTAAACCCCATATTTCTTATTAAGGGGCCAACAAAAAATCAGATTTTTACTTTATTCCTCTCTTTTGTACATGTGTTTTCAAGAACTATATAAAGCTAGATCTATTTCTTCTAGTTCAAAGGGACGTTGAAGCCTAAAACCTAATTTATACATTAATCGATTATAGTAACATTATTCTTTCCTCTTTTGTGGAATTGAATGTGTTACTATGAGATTAGAATTTATGATTTATGTTTTTTAATTTAATTTAGGCCTATTAGATCATTCATATGCAAATTTACTGCTAGAATTAGATCTTTAATCTATAAATGTTGTTGTTTTTAATTCACAAGTGGCAAATTGAAGAGCTTATTTTAGACAGATATGGTCTAAGTAAAAATTGAGGGTTAATAGAGCTTGTTGTTGCATACGGTTAGTACTTTTAGAAGACGGTAAAGATAACATTACAATTGGTTATGCTATTTAAGTGAAGGTGAAAACTAAACTAAGAGCCAAGATTGTTATTTTGATTATTTTCTCTTAATAATTTGCTTGATTCTATTGCATTCATTTGTTAGTTTATATTAGTCTAATTCCTGCAATCCCCTAACCTACTTGTTTATTAGCATGTTCAGCATATATTAATAACCATTCTCTATGGATTCAACCCTTACTCACTATTACTATAAATCATTGTTAGTATCAAGGGTACGAAAATTGCTTTTTGTGCAATCGACATGCATCCAATTTTGCCGATGTTTTCAAATATTGGTGTTGATTAATCCTGTGCTTTTTGTGTTGATTAGCTTATATGATTAACTTTTTGTTCTCTAAGAAAACTTTTATTTTTGTTAGAAATTTCACTTTCAGAGGAAACTGATTTATGTAGTGCCTACTTTTAAAGGTAATTGATGTTCTAAGTAAGAATATGTAATCCATTGGATTAGTAGCTCTACTATTTGGAGGTCAAATCTAATCGTTTTCTATAGCTTTTAGCCTTTTTTTTAATTTTTAGATGTAAATTTTTATTTTATTTTTCATGATTTATTAGTTATTTATTACTTACTTATTCCTATAAATCATTCCTCTAACCAAAATGCATTACAGTTTGACCCAGAGATTGAAAGAACTTTGCATAGTTTAAAAAGTGAAGCAAGAAGAATTTTAGCTGAATTGCCTTTCCATCTCGAGTTAGCTTATAATAATTTAGAGATTGATAAAGAATTCAGACACAATAATAGAACTCTAAAAGAGTTGGTAGCTTTAGATTTGAACTAATAACTTCTTTGCATTACTTTCCCCAATTTAGAGGAAAACATTACTTTTGAGCTTAAACATGAACTAATTTATCTATTTCCTTCTTTTTATGGTCTTGCAAGTGAGGATCCCTATAAGCACCTCAAAGAGTTATTGTATTTTGTTTAAGCACAAAACCTTTCAACTAATAGAAAAGCAAATCAAGCTGTGAGCTCTTCCATTCTAGTTAAAAGATGCAAGTAAAGATTAGCTCTTTAATTTACCTTTGTGATCCATTACTATATGGAACGAGATGAAGAGGTTATTATTGGAGAAGTTCTTCCCTACTTTAAAAACTACTAGTACTAGAAAGAAGGTTTATTGTGTGAGGAAACATTAAAGAGAGTCCCTTTAGAGTAATAGGAATGCTTTAAGAAACTTTATGCTAGCTATCCTCACCATTAAATAAGTGATCAAATCCTAACCTAATATTTCTTTAAGGGTCTTTTATTAATGGATAGGAGTATGATTGATGTTGCAATTAGTAGTGCATCAATTGATAAGATCCTTGAGGCCATAAGAAATGTAATTAATATTATGGTGGCATATTCCTAAAAATTTAGTTCTAGACATGAGACACTCATTCTAAGGGTGAACAAAATAAAATTTATTCTATTGAGAAAAAATTATCTAAACTTACCTATTTTGTTAGGAAATTGGTTGTAAGGGAATGTGCAATAAGTAAAAGCCTACAAGATATGTTCAAACATAGGTCATCTAACAAACATGTGCCTAATGTCGCAAGATGGAAGCATAGAGCATGTGATAAGCCATATAGTACTTTCTCTAACACATATAACCCAAGTTGGAGGGATCATCCTAACCTTATCTATAAAGGGAATTAGTAACAATTTTTATTCTCTAAATAGGTAGGAGGGTCACCAACAACAATTCTAAGATAAGGCACAATCTTCCTTTAACTCAAATATGTCTTTGGACAATAATGTTAAGTCTCTTGCTACTAACTCCTTACAATTTTAACATAAGGTGAAACAATTTTAATAAGAGACTATACAATTCCAACAAGAGGTAAGGTCTAACATTCAATTTGGAGAATTCGATGAGCCAAATGATAGTTACTATTAACCACTTAGAGGCCCAAAGTGGATGGAGATTTTTGTCTTAGCCTAAGGTGAACCTTAAGAATGTAAGTGAAATGACCTTGAGTGTTGGTAAGATGGTCAAAGAGCCTAAAAGGACCATTCCCATGGCTACCAATAAGGAGGAGATTAAAAAGCTACTTGAGAAAGAAAGGAACATTACATCAATTTCAAAGGTAAATTCTAAACCTTAAATTAAGGTTAAATATAACCTTGCGCATTTTCCTGGTAGGTTAGCGAAAGAAAGAAGGAAGAAAAAGAAAAGAAGATCTTTAAAAAATTTTCCAGGGTTGAGGTTAACATATCATTGCCTGATCAAACAAATTCCAAGATATATGAAGTTCCTTAAGTATTTATAAATTAATATGTGAATGTTACAAGGTGATGAAAAGATCACGATGGGTGAGAATGTTTTTAAAATCTTTCAAAGAAAACTTTTCCCAAATGCAAGGATCCATGTATGTTTACCATTAACTGTAAGATTGGTGATACTAAGATTGAGTGATTAGTGCTAGGTAGGAGCATCCATTAATGTTATTCCTCAATCTATTTATGTTTCTTAAAATCTAGGGCCTTTGAAAGAAATTGATGTTACCATACAATTGGTCGACTGAAATAATGCCAATCCTAATTTGGTAATTAAGGATATTCTTATGCAAATGAATAAGTTAGTTTCCAACTGATTTTTATATCCTTAAATTCTTCCCCTAAATCGACACAGATACATATTTATGAATGTACTCTTAAAATGGATTTTGATGGTAAAGTAATTTTTAAAATGTTTTTAATATCATGAAATAGCCTAATGATGCATATTTTGTTCCTGGTATTACTGTGATAAACCCCTTAAAATATGTGTTTACACTGAATAGCAGGGACGAATCAGAAGTTTCTTTGATAAAGTATCTTGAGTTGGAAATAATAAGAGATGTGGAGTTAAGTGAGGGATTAGATGAGATGGTGGCAACTTTGCACTCCTTAAGCCAATCTCAAAAAGGTTTGAGCTTCGTTATATTCAGTTGCCTAAATCTCAATAGAAATTGTTTCCTTCTACTATGTAAACACCTACTTTGAAATCAAAACCATTGCCTACCTACTTGAAATATACGTACTTGAGGGAAAATGATATTCTTTCTATGATCACTTTAGGAAAGTTGAGTCCTAGTTAAAATGATAATTTAGTTCGTGTGCTTAAGGACCATAAGGAGGTCATTAGTTAGACTATACCAAATATAGGGGACAAGCTATTTTATATACATGCATAAGATAGTAATTTGGAGTGGGCACTGTGTACTTAGAAACGCTTGATATGATCATTAATAATCTAGTATCCGCATACTTATGAATGGTGAATTTTGCATATGAAAAATGATTGTATATGCATTCATGACATTTCCTGGTATAAGTGTGAAGAAATGTGATTGTAAGTTAATGTGATTTGTGTGTATGAAAAATTGATTTGGAAAGGGTCATTGTGATTTTTGAATTTTTGTAAAATTTTACAAATTGTTTTTCTGGAATTTCGGGGTAATTTTCGGACTAGGAAAAATGTCAAGTGGCAGACTGATTGGTCATCGGTAGGAGAAATTACTGTCCAATGGCACTGAAAATTTAGATAAATGATTGTGGGATTTATTAATTGAGCCATTGAAATTTGGGAAAAAAAATTGGAGTAGAAATTGAATTTTTAGTAGAAAGGAAATAAAAGAGGGCCTAAGCATGTGACATGTGGCAAGTGACATTTGTCACTTGCCTAACATGCCACCATGTGTACTTAGGTTAAATAAAAAGCAACCTCCCTTTAGTCATTTACGTTGCTTCTTCCTAGAAAGGGTTAAAGGTGATTTAAGTGAAAGTTTCTCCATCAATCTTCGTAGCTTCTTCTCTTCCTTGTGTTTTCCTGAATTGTGACCATCCTTCTCACTCTCTTTCTCTTTGCTTGCTCTTCTTTGTTCATTAAAAATCCAAACCTAAGCCTTGAAGGTTGATGATCGTGTATGGTGTTGGGAGGTAGAGAATTTGTGGTATTTTTGAAGAGTTGAAGAAGTGGAAGCTTAAGTAGGTAAGAATTGTGTTTTATATCATGAATTGTTAGTTAAAAGAATTAATTGTGATGTTATGTGAACTAATTTCATGGGAATTGTGTTTTGATTGTATGGGTATGAATTCTTGTTTGATGGATGATGAATGATGTTGAATGTGGTGTAGGTAAATTAGAGTTGTTTTAGATTGAATTTATTGATGTTAGATGAGTGTATAAATGGGAAAATGATTGAGTGTGTGTTGATGTTATGTTGTAGGTTAATGTTCAGGTAGAGGTTTTGACTTTGTTGTGGTTGAAATCTTGAGTGAATTGAGTGTTTATAGGTGAGGAAATGGTGTGGAAGAGGTAGGAGAAAGGTTAGGATGATAATCTGGAAATTTTGACTTGTGCATGTTTCAATGATTGGGCCATAACTTCTTCTATGATTGTGCAATTGAGATGCGGTTTGGCTTGAATTAAACTAGAGTTGTTTGGTTATAATTCTTGTGAAGGAAGTGATGTTTAATTTTGACTTTAAGAGTTCCAAATTTGGACTAGAATGTAAGAAAGGTTGTAGGGATGAACAGTAGCTCGAAAACTGCATTTAGTGATCTGAAACTTTAGGAATTTTTCTGGGTTGATTTAAGTAGATTTTGCTAAAGGGGCCTTCATGAAAGTTGTAGCTTTTATTGTTATCTTTCTATCGCTACAAAGTATGACATTTTTCAATATCAGGGTTGAAAGTTATGATCTGTTGACTTTAGGATGTAATCCAAAGAATAATCTGCTTTGTTTGTGAAAATGCCTATAAGTGTAGGTTTTGTGGATACTATTCTTTGAGGCAAATTCTGAACTGTTATAGTTTGAAATGGCTCAAGTGGCCTTAATGAAAGTTATAGAGGAATGTCTTAGCTTTTTAATGATGTATATTATGCGATTTGTGGATGTAGGAATTGTAAGGTATGAATTTTTGAAGTTTGGATGTGGTTTAGGGTGAATTTATGGGGGCAAAAATTTTGAGTGAGATTTTGACCTTTTTAGAGGTATAATTTGCTTCTAAGTGCTTCATAAGAATTGTAGAATGTGTTCTGATCTTTACATTGATATAAAGCATGGAATTTTTAGACAAGGGGATAGGAAGTTATAATTTTTAGAAGCTTGTGGTACTATTTTGGATGATAATGTGTAGGTAGTAACTTTGATTGAATTTTTGACATCCTTAGAGGTGAAATTGGTTTTCAAGCTCTACACAGAAATTGTAGAGCTTTCTTTGCTCTTTCCATTGATACCAAGTTTGTAAAAATTAGAGTTCTGGATCAAAATATATGCATGTTGGAAGAAGAGGAGAAATAAGTGGAAATAAAAAAAAATTTGGCGAACTGGAACTCGCCCTTCCTGAGGGCGACGCCTCGTGAGGGCAAACTCAACTCCTGCTTTTTTAATTATTATTTTAATTTTAATTTTAATTTTAATTTTTTTATTTCATTCTTTATTGGACCCTTTCTCATTCTTTTGTGCATAACTTTTTCATCCGACCTCTAATTGACCTGATTTTTGAGGTGTCGGATTCGTAAGACATTTATTTATTTCTCCATGGGAATTAGTGAATTTTTTAGATTAAATTAGAAATGAGGGATTAAATCGGACCGACTGATTATTTTTCTGGATAGTGTTTTGACAATATTCGGACCTATAGAGATCCGAATTGAGTGATTTTGGTGTCTATGGATTCCTAAAGAAGAGAGGAATTTTCTATTAAGGAGAGGTTGCCTAGGTTACCCTTTGTGGACTGTCTCATTAATCGGGAGCAGTAGACCCGACAGTGTGGTCTTAGAAAACTTGAAATAAGCATCAATTGCGAGTTTCATGATTTTAATGCGGCTTAACCCTAGGAATTAATGAGTTTGGATATGGGAACGATTTTTGAGATGAAATTTGTGGAAGAATACCGGGATTGTCACGAACATGCATTGTACACATTTCAATTCCTACATGTGCATTATTATACATTTCTGATTGTACAATTTGTAATATATGTGTATTTGAATTGTTATAGAGGCGCATTTGGAACGTCAACCCACCGACGTTGCCGAGACTTCCAGGCATTAGCTTCGGAAGCTATTGGTGAGTAACCTAGACGGTTTCTCTCAATTATTGCTTGCTTATAAATTTGTGG
>JAOSBK010000206.1:38628650-38642503 GCA_027568895.1 Erythroxylum shatona
CAGAGGCCAAAGCCCTAACAAGTAGGTTTGGTCAAAGAAGGACCATTGAAAAGTTGCGGTATTATATGATCTTTCCTATTCTTTTCATTGTTTTGAGTTGCAGGGAAAAATAACATCATATATATCTCGTTGGCTCAAAGGATCTTTCCAACTTTGATTCTTTGTTTTGACTTTTTGGGTATGCGAGAAAAAGAAGGCCTTTGAGTGTTAAAAAGCCTTCAAGGCTTTGCCTTCATAAGGCACTAATTCCGTCACAAGGTGTCAAACATACGAATTCATCAAGAAGTTTTCCGTGAAATCTGCTAATCATCCATTACCTCAGCCACGGGATGCACTTGTTAAAACAATTGACCTTAGTTAACAATCAACGAATTCAGTTAATTTCTCTCCTTGTTAAAGACAGTAGCCATTCGTTTTCTATCCTGATTGCTGCTTATGCTGCTAAAAGTGCTGCGTGGATTCAGCGTTTATTTTTGAAAATTTTGTCATCATCTTTTCAATGCCTACTGTACAAGTCACATGAAGAAGAAAGAAATATATGCACACATAGACAACAGATCCGTGAAGGGTTAAGTCCCATCATGCATTAGTTCAGATGATTACGGTATATATTGGTGTGAAACACAAACAATATTAGGTAATCTGCTTCCGTCGCACTTTTTCAATCATCAAATTGAAGAGAATGGAAGGACTTGCAGACACACAGTTAACTCCAAATCGAAATGAACACCTGTTTCTGTTTGTCATGTTTTCTTGACATGTTCTTCTGATAAATCTTTTATTATAATTTTGATGGCTGGGAGTTGTCACGTTGCAATTATCAATAAGGCTATGGAATGATAGACCTCGTGACAGAAAATTTTAAAGGCAGTACTTTAAAATTTGTTGCCTCGTATTAATTTATAGCAACACATTTTAAAATTGTTGCAAACATGTAGTTGCCTAAAGTGCTTTTAGTTGCAGTGATTTTTGGGGGGGATAACTTTTTAAAAAAATTAATTATCCAGTTAATCTTATGTATAATGTTATCTCTCACATGATTTAATTTTCATACAATATAATTTTAATAAATTACAAAGCAAACTAACTTTGATCTTATTCCTTTTGGACCTTATAAGCTTTGATTCATTGTCTTGTCTGGATCAATTTCCTGATCACTCTAAAAATGTTAGTATTATATAGGACGGTTGTTAATCGGTCCTGAAACTGATAATTATAATGTTGCAATCACAACAAATCAATGGATTTAATAGAATAAGGATTTGCACTTTTTCTTCCTATTTACCTACAGGAGAAGTCACATGCAAGTTGTCTCCTCTCTTGTTATAAATATCACCAAAACGATACACCCTCTTTGAGCTACGGCCTTCAAGTTCCTTCATTAAAAGTGTCTAGCTAGCAGTGGGAGTAATAACAAAATGCCGCTCATCAGGTTCTTGTTTGTAACATTTTCTTTGATGGGAATTCACTTTGCTCAAATCTCCGTAGCCCAAAACTCTCCCGAAGACTATGTTAACGCACATAACAAATATCGTGCAGAGGTTGGCGTGCGCCCAGTAACTTGGAACGAGACAGTGGCAGCCTACGCTCAAAAGTATGCGAACTCCAGGGTGGCCAGCTGCGAGCTAGAGCACTCACAAGGGCCATACGGAGAGAACATAGCAGAAGGGTATGGGGACCTGAAGGGTGTGGACGCAGTAACTATGTGGGCAAGTGAGAAGTCGAACTACGACCATGCTTCAAATTCATGTGTAGGTGGTGATGATGACGAGAGTTGCCTGCATTACACTCAAGTTGTCTGGAAAAACTCTGTTCATCTGGGGTGTGGCAGGGCTAAGTGCCTCAATGGTTGGTGGTTTGTGACCTGCAACTACGATCCTGTAGGCAATATTGTAGGTCAACGCCCTTACTGAAAATTTTCTGTAACTTATATCAAGTTGGTTTGTGGCAAATAATCTGAAAGGATGATAGATACTTGGTTTGTGGCAAACAATATCCGTAAGGATGATAGATACCAAATAATACCTGTAAGGATGATATACACTTGGTTTGTGGCAAATAATATCTGTACAGATGGTATCTATCATCGTTACAGATATTATTTGCCACAAACCGACGGAAAATTTCAAAACTTTTTTATGCAGTAAACAATTCACGTTTTCTTTACCGACGGATATTTGATACAGTCGCTAAAGTTCATCGTAAATTTTTTCGAAATTATTTCCCTCCATATTTATCGATGGATACTAATACAGCTGCTAAACGAAGATTTTCCGTCAATGTTATCGACAAAAATTGATTTTCTGTAGGTAATTTACAACAGTTTCTTTTCTGTCGGTAATTTCCGTCGCTAATTCTTGCTTTTCTTGTAGTGTTAGTATAACCTTAATAACTCTATTTAGTTATTATATAACCATATGTACTTGAAATTAAATAATTATATATATATATATATTATAATAACCAATGTTTTTAAAACTAGATCGGAAGTTAAATTGTTAAGATAAGAGGTTTAAGGTTATTAGACCGTCATAAAATCAATTAAATATTAAATAAAATTTAAAAATTTAAAAATAATTGAAGAAGATTATCTTTATTCATTGAAAATTTTAAAGTTTAATTGAAAATTATTAAATGAAAATTAATTGATTTATTTTAATTTATAAAAAGTGATTATTTTATAAAATTGACTGATTAATTAATAAACTGATTGATTTTTATCAATAAAAATTATTAAACTAAATTAAAACCAAAAGTTGAAAACTGAACTAGAAAGTTAAAAAGTTCAAGATTTTACTATTAAACCGATCGAACCGATTCAATTTTTAAAAATATTAGTAATAAGTTATAAATTAAGTTACTAAAAATTTTAACAAGTTATTATCATTAAATTATATATTTTAAAATTAAAATTAAAATATTAATTTAAAATTTTAGTTAGATGATAAAAAAGAGTAATCATTATTATTGAAAGTTTCAAAATATCTAATTACAATCGTTTTTTATTTTAGTAATCACCAAAAATAATAAAAACACTATAATAATGTTCTCAATTTTTTTTGCATTAAATATATATAAGCTTTAGTACGTTGTTAGTAAAGACACTATGTTCTCGCCTGAGATTTGGGCTATCGCCGAGTGGTACTATAAGTTGACTCTCTTAAGGTTATTAATCTTTTATCTGCTTCACTCGTGATACTGACTGAGATTTCTGTTTTGGTGACAGGTATCCAACAGCTTTTACATCAAGAATGGACGGTTCGAATGCAACACATGTTCAGGAAAGGTAACCAGTGTGCGAGCAGCCTTGCTCGACTTGTTGGGGTGTACAGTCCAGGCCTTTCTATCTTTCACGAGGCCTCCTTTGGAGTTCAGAAGATACTCTGCCGAGATGCGCAAGGCGCTATGTACCTCAGAGCATTAACTTAGTGTTGTAGTTTTTCCTTTGTAATGAAAAAAAAGCAAAGACACTATGTTGGATTTCTTCGAGAGCCTCCATGCGTCGGCCTCCACTTGCCATGACCCTAACAGCCGATATTGCCTACTGCTTGTTCCTTAGGTGATAAGGATAATTCTCATTTAACTTAACAAAACTTTAGGAAATTGTCAAATCTTATAGAAACGAGCTCGTGAACTTTATTCATAAAACAACGCATCTAAAGTATGCACTAATAAATTATGAATTCACTGCAATGTAATTGTACAGTTGGTAGAAATACATTAAAATTATAACCCTGATAAAAGAGAACTGTTAAGTAACTTAAGAGTGTAGTAGTTGTCTTTTTATACTTTCATTTTTATAAGGAAAAGTCCTAACAATATAATTACAATGTTTAATGGAACTTTACAGGTTGGATCAAATCATCGTCAGGTCCTGGAAAACGGAACATCCTATAAGTGGCAATGCTATTGTATTGGAAGATGATATAACCGATAATGACTGCTGCTACTTTTCTGTTATACACTCCTCTCCTTCTACCCGCCCATCCACGGCTTATTTCGTGAAGCTCTTTTTCAAAAGAATGACCCTTTTAATCGTCGGTGGCGTTGGAATTGCTCCGTCTTGGCCTCTCTCAACCACAGCAACTTGACATCATGATGTCAGTCAATATTGTTAGTTATCTGCTTGTACAAAAACTGGACAGAGTAAGACAAGATTAATTAAACAGGTGATCTCCTCTCCAAAAACTGCTTCTGATTAGAAGTCAGTCGTCAAAAGTTAAAGGTCAAACTTTTATTAGTACAGTTGCATGACTATAAAAATTTATATTGACACCGTCTCTTGGATTCAATGCTATATTTTCTTTTTGGTACTTCTTTATGTTCATACATACTTTTAGTAATCAACATTTTTCAAAATAACAAGAATTAAATTATATCTTCTAATGTTATTTTTCTTTATGATATTTCTTTATATTCATATATACTTCTATTTATTGACATTTTCAAAATAACAACAATGAAATTGTCATTTATGAGTATTAACCATTTCCCTTTTATAAAGATATTATATATTTTATTACGGCAAACAAAAAATATAAAATGGTGATTATAATATTCCTATTTCCAAATAAATTGCGTAGGGGTAATTTTTCTTTTTTTTAATTAGTAGTTATATTTAATATATTAAAATTGGATTGGATATCAGATTGGTACGACGAGAGGCTTAAGACTTAAAATTTTAATATTTATTAGGCCATCATAAAATTAGTATATAATAAATAAAAATAAAATTACTTAAAGAGATCCAACCACCACTATTCACCTTGCTTCTTTGACTTCAATGATAGCCTCTTTGAACCAACTTGCATCTCTCCTCACATTCATCTTGCTCTTCCCCAATCTGCCTCTTCTTGGCTCCCTCATATCTTTTTGCTTGAACTTCTGTCATCTTCATTTGTCCATGCTCGCCTATTGCATCTTAACTCTACTTTCTTCTTTAACTCTACTTCATCCTTGCATCACCTTCTACAATGCATACCTTTCATGCAACACCTTCTCTCTCGGCTTATTCACATCCTTTCTACTTAGCTGCTACTATTAAGTTTTTGTCTAGTCTATTTTTATTTTCTCCGTCAATCTTTACCCTCCCCCGTGAATACTCAAATTTTCCCGCCCTTAAACTCCAACTCTTCACCCCCTACAATCAGATCCTTCCTCTTCCAAATTGCACCCCACTATTGCCTCCAATTCTCTTTAGCATACTGACAACCTTGAGCACCCTATTAGGAAATCTTGGATTTAGGTTACAGGAGACTCCATACCTAAACTGAAGCTAAACTATTGCCCCCTGCGAATCCTCCGAGCATAGAATTGTATCTCCTCCTTTGGATTTACTTCAAGCAGGAGTTGAGAGTTGGAAATCCACTTGCTTGGATTTTTTCTACAAATAGGATAACATTTTTTGTTATAAAACAATGGGCTCTTAATAACTGAAAACAACATGGATTACATGAAGTCTTGGTCAACAATGATGATGTATTTCTCATCAAAATTTCCTACTTTGAAGATGCAAAGAAAATCTTAAAAGTTGGTCCATGACGTATGCAGAACAAGCCATTATTGCTCATAGTATGGCTCGTTGGTTTGAAGATAGAGGAGATTCAAATATGGATATGCATTTATGCTGTTCCACTTGAGTACTAGACTACAATTAGCCTCAACCATTTAGCAAGCTTCATTCTTATGCCTATATATATGGATCAAACCACTGTTGAAGTTAAGAGAATCAATTTGTTAGAATATGCATCTTAGTCATATCCATGGCTAATTTGCCTTAAGTTATTCCCATTATTTGACTTCATGAAAACATGGAGCTAGTTAAAGATCAATTAATAGTATCTTATTCATGGAAACCCTAACATGTAAGAAAGAAGATATGGCAACCTATTGGGAGGACTTTCAAAGCAGGAGAATACTAAGAAATCATGAAGCTAAGCTTATCAACTGATACTACTCAAATGCCATTTTTTGGTAATTCAAGTAAAGACAGCAATCACAACCTAAATGGAGAAGAAATAGTCAAAGAGGCTAATGGAAACATACTTACTAGCATACCCTACAACGTTGAAACCATAAAGCTTCACTAATAACTACAGTCCTATCCATTGAGAGAATATATCAATCTAATCACAATGACACTCTTGCTAGAACTCCAAACATGGATACTAAAGATTTAGTTAACATTAAATAAGGATTTGAACTTGTCATCAGGAGAAGATTAAATAGGAAAAAGAAGGCTCCACTTATGAAGTTAACCACATAAAGATTTCAGCATGGAATATCAGAGGAGCCAATGTTCCTCATAAATTTTTTTGAGCAAAATCATGATTGCTCAAAATAAAGTTATGATTGTGGAATTTTGGAATCTCGCATGAAACGGTGGAATTGCAATCTTTTTGAAATGCTTCCCCATTAGTGGCGAGAGATCATAAACTGTAGTCATCACCCCAATGAAAGAATTCTAGTCTATTATGACTTTTCCTTACAAAATGTTGCCACAAGTTTCATATCATAACAAAACATCCACCTTGAGTTGTCAATCAAGAATTTAGGTAATTTGTTTCACATCCCATTCATATATACTTCTTATAGCTCTTATCAGAGGGCCTTTATATGTAAAAACTAAAAGATTTGGCTATAAACATGTAAGTAACCTGGCTCCTTGACTTCACGTCCATTATCAAAGCTAAGGAAGCTGAAGGATTCATATCTATAGTAGGCCTACGTCTTGATCTAAGGAATTGTTTAGTTGAAGGCCAATTAACTGATCTCTCATATGAAGGGAAATTTTTTCCTTGGAACAACAATCAATACAAAGTCAAATATTCAAAAGAAACTAGATCGCATCCTTACCAATTAGTAATAGTTTCTAGCTTTTCAAAAAAGCTTCTTTATATTCACCAATACAAGCCTTTCTGATTACTCAGACATCATTATTCACCTGACTTCAGTCAATCAAAAAACACCCCTTATATTTAACAATTTCTTAACTGAATTTCTAGGTTTTGATGATGGAATCTGGAATGGCTTAAAAGCAAGAATTAATAGCTTTAAACAATTCATCTATGCTAAGAAAATTAAAATCATCAATCATAAGATGAAACTGTTACTCTTGAAGAACATTGGAAGCATACATCATCTTTTTAACACTGCAAGGAGTGATTTAAGAAAATTTAACATAAACTATATAATAATCCATTGCCTACCCATCTTCAAGGGAAGGAAAAGGCTATTATGCGAAATTTCTTTAGGGCCTTAACTTATGATTTCTCTCTGATGAAGCAAAGATCTCGCATTGAATGGTTAAAAAGTGGGGACAAGAACACATCCTTCCATCACAGGGCTATGATTTCCAAAATGAATAGCAACAAAATAATTTCCTTAGATATTAATAATTACAGAATGGAATCTCAAAATCAATTGCTAGATGGGGAATGCAAACACTTGTCAAGCATTATGAACATGCCAACGAATTCACACTCATCCAGTCCTTTTCTCAAAGAAGTCATGCAAGGCAACTTAACCTCTCAAGAAGCAGAAACATTGAATAAACCTATTTCGATACAAGAGTTTGAAGATATTATAGGATCATTAAATGCTCACAAGGCTCCTAGCCCTAATGTCTTCAGTATAAACTTTACAAGGCAATTGGTAATCACGAGAGATGACAACATTTTGATTGATAAGATTAACAACAAAATTTCCACATGTGGTATTAAGTATCTTTCCACTACAAGCAAAGCTCAAATCATTGATTTTTTTTAAATTTGTTAATGTTTATTTGACTGCCTATGTTGCATTCCTACTGCTATTATCAAAACCATTGAAAAGATATACAATAAGTTCCTTTGGTCAAACAGTAATGAAACCTATAAGGGAGAATAAATTAATGAAATGGAGGTGATATTTATAATTCAAAAGATAAAGGTGGCCTTAGTATAATTCCTCTTAAGATAATGAACACAGTGATGTTTGTCAAGAGATTATGGAGATTACTGAAAGACAAATAGGTTTTATGTTGCAAGTGGATTCATAGAATATACATAAAAAATAAGAGCACATAAAGCTTAAGTCTTAAATCCTCTACCTTATCTACAATGAAAGCCATTTTGAAAAGGAGAGCCAAATTCATATATGACTTTATCTGATTAGAAATGGAAAATCAACTCAATTTTTGCAAGATAATTGGCTATTAGTAGGACCTTTGGGCAATCTATGCACTGTCACAACCCTCAGATCCTTAATTTAACAAGAGATGATTATTGTTACAACTTTATCCAACAAGGATATCTTCAGACAAACTTCTATTTCCAATTTCATAAGCTTTGAGATCAATAAACTTACATCAATGATAAGTACGATACAATCATATGGAAGCAAACCAATAATGGAATTTTCATTAATTACTCTTGAAGGAAAGTACTTCAAGACAACCTGTA
This sequence comes from Erythroxylum shatona, assembly GCA_027568895.1. Lineage (NCBI taxonomy): Eukaryota > Viridiplantae > Streptophyta > Magnoliopsida > Malpighiales > Erythroxylaceae > Erythroxylum > Erythroxylum shatona. Next base: position 38,637,092 of record JAOSBK010000206.1, read on the forward strand.
CAAAATTCTATGGACCAAGGTTTTTTGGTTTAAACATCAACAGCCTTGAGCTTCCACTACATTATATCTAGAAATGAAGAATAAACTGCCTATAGTTGATAAGTTGGTAAAGTTTCTAAATCTCACCAATTGGTGCATATTGTGTAAAAACGTAAGAGAGAGCATTAATAACCTATTTTTTAAATGTGAGTTTGTTATAGATACTTGGAGAACAATGCTGCATAAATGCTACATCTTTGATGCTCCAAAGGAATGAAATAATATAATTGATTGGTGCCCCACCATCAATGATCCAAACATCACAATGAAATGGAGCTTTTTCTTAACACTTTCATATCTGGTCATAGCCACTTGGGATGATATAAACACACAAAATTTCCAAGATAGAAGCCTTAGCAAGGAGTGGTATAACAAGAATCTATTATAAAAGATTAGAATTCACATTAACATATTTAAGCATAAATTTTAAAACCTAGATTATCTTAATAACATATGGAATATGTAATATGTATTTCCAGAAGAAAGGATGGAGTATTTCATTTGTATTGATCTTCTTAGCCATTAGTCATATATGATCTCCTCCTATTGAGGCACTTAATTTGTTAGATTAAATTCCCTTAACATAGAATTAAAAATATTAATAATTGAAATTATGTTTTTAAAAGAGATTATGTTTCATGATCATAAAAATTTAAATTCTCTAGCAATATTTGAACTTTAATAAGCTACGCTTCCATATAAAATATCTACACCAATATCTTTTACTATATTTAAACAAATTATAAATTAGTAATACATGGAATTGTTTTCTATTGTAATGCATTATACTTTTAATTTCTAAATATATATATAAAGTAGGATATAACTGACCATAATAGTTGTTCTTAATTCATTCATCGTAACAAATATATTTCCTTCAAATATAGCCTTTTTAGGTTCACTATAGTTAAGACCAAACAATGGTTCTTTTCTTCAATCCAAAAATCAGATCCTCATATTGTATGTAATGTAAATAAGGTTATTGAGTCTTTGAGGTTCTAAATAATTTCATTTTTGGTATGAACACATTTAAAAACCTTTTAGTTACATTCATAACTTGATGTAAAAGCCATTTGATTCAGTAATGAAATAGCAAATTTTTTTTAAATATTATTGCACTTTCACAAAATAATCTCCACTACTTATCTGCATTTTAAGTTAATAATTATGAAATATAAAAATACATTAATAATAAGTAAAGGATGAAACCTAAAAGTATAAAAAATTACCAAACTTCATTTTTTCATTTTAAGTTATTTTCTTTGTAGATGATCTAGCAAAATTTCTTATACCTTTATAATACAATTTAATTTCATTTGTTACCTTTAATTTTATTCATTGGAATAAATACCTTTGCATTCATTCACATCAAAAAGACCACTCATAATGTCAATATCTATGCATGTATCTCCACTATATAAGTAATAAGAATTGATAAAGTAAGCTACTAAGTGTGTCCTTTAAGTAAGATACTTATCCCATTGCTTGTTCAATAATATTTGCACAAGGCTAGTATAATTTCTCCTTCCTTTTAAAAAGATTCATAATTATTTTGCAAACTTTGCACATACCATCATATATTACCAAAGATGACTTCTTATATGAGTAAACAATCCTTAATAACCTTATTACTGGAGCCATAATTTTCACAATAATCAAGCAGACATCCAAAAATTTACTATATAGAATAATAGCTTAAAGCTCTATTTTTGTCTTTAATATCTTATAACTTGAAAAGTGTTTACTTCTTACTAAAATTTAAATTATTTTTTTATGATCATAAATTTTTTAAAATTTATAAATAGTGTTACAAACCTACTAGCAGTAAGATGCATATTCTAAACCGGATCTTCTTGCTTTGTTAACTAGATACAAATGTATTGTAATCTTAGATACACACGAAACAAAACTAGAAATATGATTTATTTTACATTGCAAAATAATATTCTTATCAATAAAAACACTTTTTAAACTAGGTTGAAATCTACCAATAGTTCATAGAGAAAAATAAGAATATATGCGAGTAATAACTTTTTTTCCCTTTATCTAATACTTATTTTGTTTCCTCATTTCCAAAAGATATATTATGATTCTTTTCATTTTCTTATACTTTTTGTTGTAAATAATTTTCAGTCCTCTCATGTACATAAAATGGTACTTATTTTAGAAAAAACAATATTACTTTTAACATCAACAAAATGTTCTTTCGTTTTATAATTTTCTTCCACTTTAAACATTATATTACTAATTATACAGTTATATTGAGTATTTTTATTAGATGTTTAAGAAGAAGAAAAATAAAATTGTTGAATCACCCTTACCACAAGTAGAAGATGTTAAGTTCACTAAATTTTTCTATTGATTCTATATTCTCCATTATAATTTCAATATAAAAATGTGGAAAAAAATAGTTTACTATTTGATTACCATAATAGTCAACTACCTCTTTAGAATAAAAGTTCCCATTCTTCAAAGAACATTGTTTCATTAATTCATATGATAAGTATACAATCATAATGTAAGCTACTTCGTTATAAAATATACAAGCAATACAATATACAAGAACCAACAACTCATATGTTAATTAATTCTATGGTCTGATATATTTTACAACAAATGCTTTACAAAGCATTACACGCCATACATTTTTAATTGATATAAGAATATATGTATAACATGAAAAATTTTAATATTCTTCGTAGTCATAAATGGTCCAACATTATGTAGTTGATGGGTATGAATGTCTTATTTTTATGGTAACTGATGCAGGCAAGGCTGCATATAACGAATATATCAATAGACACCGAGATCAATATGGTGCTAATCGAGACTTGATATTGCTTCCTAGCCCCATAAGTCAGTCTGGGCTTAAAAGATTCAAGGCCACATTAAATTCATTCGTGGCTCGTATGGTTGATGATGGACTCTGGAAGAATCAAGATTCTCGCTTGCATCTTTAGTTTTTCAATTTGAGCCAAGTTTTGGGCCTGAACAACCCTTGACAGGTGCACACACTAGGCGCGTATGCCAATAACCAGTAGGCCCAGGTGCGCACTCCAGCACCTAGCAGGCCAAATGCTAGGCAGGTCAGGCCAAGCGATCTTTTGCTTTGGGTTGTTTTCCTACTATTTTTAAGACGATTCAGACAGTATCACTTTACCTATTTAGGCCCAGGATGTTGGCCCAATTTTAAGTTATTTTGGCAACTATAAATAGTTTCCTTGACATTAGTTTTAGGGTTACACATTTTGATACTTTGAGAGCTTTGGTGAAAAATTTCTTCATGTTCTTGTTGTTCCACAAACCCTAACTCTACTTATCAATTAATCTCAATTGTGGCATATTGTTTTTGGTTCAATTTTCTTGGTTTACTACTTGGTCTAGGTTGCTTGGTCAATTGCGATCCTTGAGGTCTAGAAAAGTATTGAAAACCTTGTGTATCTAGTTTGTTTAACAGTTATCGAATATCAAGATTAATCTCCTTCCATGCGCGCATCATCTTTGGTATCAAAGCATTGCTGTGGAGGAAAATTCTTATTCAACTCCATCGGAATTCAAGAAACCACCCACGCATCACCATCCATGTAGGACCCTAAACTTTTCTTAGAAGATTAGAACTATTAAATGAGAAATTTTGGTGATTAGTCATGAGTAAAGAACAAATGCATGAAAATTTTGAATTAGAAATGGTAGAAAAGATTAAAATAGTAAATGCGAAATGTGGATAGGTCTATCTTTTGCTTTGGTATTTCTGGTGGATAAGAGATTTTGAAATGGGAAGAATTAAGGTGAAAGTTAAAAGTAAAATGAAAGCAAAAATGAAGTTGCAAATATGTAGTAAGTTGATGAAGGAGATGTATATATATGTATATTATGTTATTGGTGTTCATGATTAATCATGGACTATAATTTCCTTATGAATGATATTGATTTGAAATGAAGTTGAGAATGAGGAGTAAATGAAGTAGAAAAGGTGATCTTGTTAAGAGTTGTGTTAAGGAAAAATTGTGAAACAAAATGGGTGATTGATCTGGAAAATGTTCATGGAGTATGCTTCAGTCTTTTAGCCACAACCTTTTCTCTAGTTTTTTAAATGAGATGATTACTTATTTTCATTAAACTAGAAACATATGGCTACATTTCTTATACAGACATCGAATTTAAATTCTATCTATAAGAATCTCAAATTTTGTCATGAAGTTGAGAACTGGGTGCGGTACATTGGTGGATGAATATAAAATTTGTATTCTGAATTCGAGGGAAATTCTAGATTGATATAGGCTGAATTAGAGAAATATGTCTTTTAGAAAGTTTTATGTATTTCATTTAGCTTTTCAACGGTATATAGCATGAGAATTTTGGACATTAGAGTTGAAAATTATGGTCTTTATAAGTGGAGATGTTTAAGAATATAGATAGTATCATCTGTGATGACGTCATATCGTCTATGATGACGTCATATCGTCTATAAAAATGTATCGTCTATGATGACATCATATCTTTTGTAAAATGTATCGTCTGTGATGACATCATATCGTCTGTGTTGACGTCATATTGTCTATATTTGACTTTTTGCTTCTTCTATGTTTGACCTTCTATACATTATCATCTGTACCTATCATCTGCTCCATTTTTGACCCTTTCAAAGATAGAATTTGTCTTTGAGGTCATCATTAAAGCTGTAGATCTTGAAGTCCTCTTTCAAACCAGCTAAAGAACGTCTCAATCTAATATCTTTAGGGAAAGTTATAGCAATTTTCCTGATTCATCTACTTTTTCCCATTCATCTACCTTTTGATTTGGTTTCGTCTGTACTTATTGTCTGCTCCATTTTTGACCCTTCAGACGATAGAATCTGTCTTTGAGGCCTGCATGAAAGTTGTGGAGTGAAGTCCTCTTTCAAACTATATAAAGAAATCCTCAATATAATATCTTTATGAAAAGTTATAGCAATTTTCCTGATTCTTCTGCTTTTTCCCATTCGTCTTTTTTTTCCTTTGATTTCGTTTGATCCTATCGTCTGGTCCATTTTTTACCCTTGAGATGATAAAATCTGACCTCAATATATCAAGATTCTCTTTGAAATCGTCCTAAGATGATCTCAATCCGACATTTTTAGAGAGAGTTATGCTATTTGTCCCGAGATAGTTTCAATATGATTGGGTGACAAAATCATGTTTGATTCTGTAACACCCCACTCCCGAGAGACCCGAACCCGATATCGTTGGTGATATCCGAGTCCGTGCCCCGCGAGGGTGGCGTACTACATCAGTCGATTAAACCTCAGTATACACATTTTTTTTTCTTTTGAAACCATTGATTCCACGTTAGCGCGGCAAAAACAGTAAGTAACTAAAACCCATGTTCATAATA
>JAOSBK010000206.1:38664393-38676133 GCA_027568895.1 Erythroxylum shatona
AAGTGCTTATTATGCTTGAATTGATAGTATATGGACATGTGTGATTGTTTTTATGGCAAAAGAAAAAGAATAATAAGTTTTTGTCTAAACTAATGGTTATGATCCGCTTATAAAGGTTAAATGGTATTGAGGAATGGATGAATCTCCAATTAGGAAATTGAATGGTTTTATAATGAAAAAGAAAAAAAAATTTACACCGTTTGTATGGGTTTAGACCGGTTTGTCTTATGGTTTCCAACGCGACGCTTTTCTAAGGTATGCGTTCTCGGATGTCGGATTTTGATTTTCAGTTTGATTGAACCGTTATGGTTTTTTTGTTTTCGAGTTTTTGTAAATCCGTTCCTTCGATTTACGATTTCCACGCCTTTCAATTTTCTATGGCTCATTAAGAATTCGATTTTCTCTCCGCATTTTGTTTTTTGGATTTCGATTCCGCTTTTGATTTGTTTCCGCTTTATGACTTCCGCTCCAATTTGTGTTTCGCATTGGTTTTGGCCCACTTTCAGTTTCGAGATCCATTCTTTCGCTTTCGTCCTCCTTGTTTAGCTTTCTGTTTCCGTTTAGTTTTCCGTTTTTCCGGTTGGGGTCCGGTTCCAAAATCGGGTCCCAACACTTTATGGGTATGAGGCCTTATTTCCCTACTCTTAAAGCTTGCGCAATTGGTTTTTAACAAAGAAATGTTGAATCTATGGTAAGTCATAAGGCAAATTGGTATGTGAGTAACTCATAAACTCAATTAGTAGATAGCATTAATCAAGATATTACTAGTCAAGAGTAAGATATTTTTAACGTAAGTGGGGTTATTAAGCAACTCAATAAGGTTAACAAAACTATTGAATAGTTGCCTATAATATTGACTATAGAATTTATTATTAAGAATAGTCAAATGAGTAAAGAGAGGGGACAACAATCACTTGCAAAAGATCTTAGAGACCAATCTCTAAGCAAATTTGGCTACCACCCCTAAGAATATAGATATAGAAGGGAGGTTCCAAAGACAAAATCGAAGGAATTCAAAGAGGAAGAAGAACTTCCCTATATTCTTTTCCAAATGAAAATTCTTACTTGGAACATCAGAGGGCTTAATAGCCTTAATAATAATAAATGTTTTTTGAATATATATAAGGCACTAACCCACTCCTTATAGGGCTTTTGAAGACCAAGATCAATGAGAACAATTGTAGGTATTTGTCTCTCCTAAAAGGATATTAGAAACTCGTCACTAATCACTCATTCCATTATAATGGTTGTATATGCCTCAATTGATTTGGAAATTACTCAACAAATAATTGGTGATTAGTTAATACATGTGCACATCAAGATTAAATATTTAAAACTAGCTTCTTTGTTAGTTTTTTCATACTTTTAATTGAATGAATTGAGGGAGATTATTGACACAATAAATGAACCATGGATAATCACTAGGGACTTTAATAGTTTGCAATATTTCTATAAAGTTAGAGGGAATGCGAGCTTAAAAATTTACATACATGTGCACATTAAGATTAAATATTTGAAAGCTAGCTTCTTTGTTAATTTTGTTCATGCTTTTAATTGAATGAATTGAGGGAGATTGTTGACACAATAAATGAACCATGGCTAATCACTAGGGAATTTAATATTTTGCTATATTTCTATAAAGTTAGAGGGAATGCGAGCCTAAGAAGTTACATCAGGATTTCTGTAATTATATGAACCATATTTAGTTGATTGATCTAAGGATGGAAGGCAAATATTATACTTAGAATGATAAACAGAAAGAGAATATATTTATAAGGAAAAAAAATTAAAAAACAGTATTAATAAATGCCTAGTGGTTAACTATTTTTCCTAAAGAGGCCTAATCATACCCCTATTTGGTGCAAAAACATCTTTAGTATCCAAAAGAGAAATTACCCATTTAAATTCAACAATTTTCTTGTAAATGTGGAAAGGTCTGAGGAGGCTATCCTTAAAGGAATCAATTCTAATATATATGGCCATCAAAAGTACATCTACATGAGGAAGTTAGAGCAAGTAAAGTAAGAACTAAAATCCCTTAATAAGAATAGATTCATTAAATTTCAATTAATGGTGAAATAATTTAAGGAGAAATTAAAAGCACCCAAGGTTCTCTATGTCTCTCCCAATGATGATGCTTTCCTAGATGAGGTAAAAAGTGCATTGATGAAATACAATCAAGTAATTGAGGTAAACTCTTCCCTTATTAAACAACTTTTAAGAGTTCTATGGTTAAAGGAGCGAGACAAGAATTCAACTTTTTTTTTCATAAATTATTATTAGTAAGGAAAAATATAAATATAATAATTTCTTTGAAAAACCAATATAAAAGTTGTCATACTTGCTCTAAACTCCAACAAGGCACTTGGACTCGACAGCCTTAATAAAATTTTCTTTTTTAAAACATAGCGACACACTAAGAAGTTGATAACAAAGGTTGTGCTATAATTCTTAAATAAAGGAAAATGTTGAGGTAGTTAAATAAGACTTTTATTTGCCTCATCCCTACCTAAGGTATAATTTCTTAACTCATTGAAGGATTATAAGCCTATTTCCTATTATATTACCTTCTATAAAGTCATTTATAGGCTCATGCAAGTAGATTGGAAAATTAGATGATCCATCATAAGGAGCCTTTATACAAAGCAAATCAATTGTTGATAACATATTACTAGTTTAAAAGTTTAAGAACCACAATAGGAAGCATTTAAGCAAAGATCATGCCATCAAAGTAGACTTTTATAAAGCATTTGATTCAATATATTGGAGGTTTGTGCAAATCACTTTGTAAGCTTTTGGTTTCCCTTCTATGTTTACAGATTGGATAGCTCAATGTATCACCACTATCTCTTACAGCATTTTTATGAACGGAAAGCCAATAAACCCTATCAAAGGACCTAGAGATTTGAGAAAAAGGAACCCCCATTCTTTTTACCTATTCACCCAATCATGGAAGTCCCAATTAGGCTTATAAAGAAAGTGGATGATGAAGAAAATAACTTTAAATTTCACTTCAAATGCAAGAATTTGCAAATAACATGTCTCTCTTTTGTTAATGATCCAATTATATTCTCTAAAGCTTATCCTAACTCAGTTAGTACGCTCATGACTTCCTTAAACACTTTTAAATCTCTTTTAGGAGTCTTTAACAAAAAATATAAATGTTAACTTTTCATTGATTCGGAAGCCAATGCGATCTCAAATTGGATCGAGTGTATTTCAAGGCTAAAAACTTCTAAACCCCTCATACTTACTTGGGTATTCCAATCTCAACCAAAAGACCAACATTTAATTAATGCAATCCCTTCAATGAGAAGATTTACATTTATGGTTTCTCAAAAGCATTAGCAAGACCATTATATAGCTCAAGAGAAGGTTTAGACAATCAAGTAATGACACAGACATCTCCTTAGCTAAAGTAAAGTAGAAGGACCTACACTTACCTAAAGATAATGGAGGACTAGGGATTATAACTATAAAAGTCAAGTGTAAGTTATCAAGAGTATATAGAGAATCCTTGTTGATAAAAACTCATTTTGAGTAAAGTGGATTTATACCTTTTTTTATAAAAGATCAAAGTTTCTAGATTTTAAAGCTAAAAGGTAATATTTGAAGGACAATGCTCCCTATATTGAAATTCAAAGAAAGAACTAGGTTGTACAAAGAATGGTGAAGGCCTGCAAAGCATTACCTAAGGTAGATCATTTCTCCCTCCTTACTCCTTAGGGATAGATCTTCTACTTCCTTTTGGCATGATAATTGATTAATGCTAGGCCCTTTAAGAAATGTTAAGGAGCTCCCCTCTCGTCGTGATAAGATTGCAGATAAAGTTTCATTCAAGGAAGCCTTAAATATAGACAAGGATTTAATCACCAACTCCTAGATCCCTTTAAAACTAAGTCTTCAACTCACTCTAAGATAAATGGCACTCTTAAATAGAAAAGGGGTAGCTTATGAGTCTTTACTAATGAATCATGAGGGAACGCGATGAGAGCTCATAATCCTAAAGTGTCCTAGTACGTATTGTTATGGTGCCAATACCTCGTTTTTTTATGTTTAGCTCTCAAAATGAATATAATACTTTTTTTTGTACAGTTTACTACAGCAACAACATCTCACTAAAATTTCAATAAGATGCAGAGTCTGAAAAAATTTAATAATATACAGTCTTATATATATATATATAATACATTTTTATTTAATGTTAATTTTCTTATTGATATTTCTTTACATTTATACCTACTAATAAAAAGTAGATCCTTTATCTTTATATTTTCTTTTTCTCTAAGACGCAAAGTATGAAAAAATTTCAATAATATATAGTCTTAACCCTATATATATATATATATATATATAGATATATATAGATATTTCTTTACATGTATACATACTCATAAAAAGTATACCCTTTAACTTATTTATTCTTTTTACAGTTCTTTACATTCGTACGTACTTCTGTTTATTGACATCTTTAAAATAACAAGAATAAAAGTATATAGTATTTTTATTAAGATATTATCCACTTTATAGGGTCAACGGAATATATAGTATTACGTCCTATTTTCTGGTAAGGAATTCCCCTTTCTTATTCAATTAGCGATTATATGTTCTCAGTTACGCCTATTCATAATAAATTATGTTGAAGTTATGTGCCCCCAAAAGTGGCGATTACTTCTTACTTAAGTAGCTTCAAAGTTGGTAGACCGAAAGTGTTAAACACTTAAGATTTGTAAAGAAATATATGATTTGGAAATTATTACGTAAATCCATAATTTAGCTTTTTATATTATAAAAATAAAATTATTAAAATTCTTTTATTTTCTCTAAATTATCATTCGATTCTATTGAAGCGAATTATCACTTCATTTAACATCTTTTCTATGTTTGATTTATTTTAAGATATTTTCTATCATTGTGCAGTTGGTAAAATTAAATTATAATCCAAAAAATCTTCTGATAAAATTAAACTGCCGAATAAACTTGAGAGAATGACTTTCATATGGAAAAGTATAAAAATCAAAATTCAAGTTGAATCTGTGCAACTCTTTGATTGAATCACAATGTTTAATGGTACTTTACAGATTGGATCCGATCATCCTCAGGTATGTCAAGGAAAAAATCTAATCCACAAGAGCCGAACTCTGTAACCAGAGCATCCAGATCAGGAATTGGTCCTGGGACGTCATACTCAGAAATAGGGCACCCTACAGGTGGCCACATTATTGTGTTGGAAGATATCGACGAATTAATCAATGATCTTTTCCAATGATGCACTCCCTTCCTTTTATTGCCCCATCGAAGACTGACTTTCTGAAGTTTTTGTCCCAAAGAATGACCGTCGGTGGCGTAGGAATTGCTCCGCCGTGGCCTCCCTCTACCACGGCAACTTTTCATGACGATATCAGTCGACGTTTCTTACCTGCTTAATATATTCCTCACATATAAAAAGGGGAAACTTTTTGTGAGATCCAACAAAGTTTAGAACACGAGTTGACAGGCTCAAATCTTGCAAACTAACCAGTCCCTGATTTTAGAGTAAATAAAACGAGTTGTTATACAATACACAAACTTGCATTCCTATTACCACAAGGAAAAGGAGAAGGCTAATACCTAACAGGCTTGCGTTTTCTCTACTTTCCTGGTACAACGTGAACTCGTTCTTATCTATTTAGAAGTAGTGTTAAAACGAGTTGTTATACAATACACAAACTTACATTCCTATGCCCACAAGGAAAAGGAGAAGGTTAATAACAGGCTTGCGTTTTCTCTACTTTCCTGGTACAACGTGAACTCGTTCTTATCTATTTAGAAGTAGTGCTAAAACGAGTTGTTATACAATACACAAACTTACATTCCTATTCCCACAAGGAAAAGGAGAAGGTTAATACCTAACAGGCTTGCGTTTTCTCTACTTTCCTGGTACAACGTGAAGTCCTTCTTATCTATTTAGAAGTAGTGTTGGATTCAAATCTTCCGGTATTTATTGTAGCATGACCTATTATATCAGAAAACCTAGACTATTCATCTTGAATAAACGGAAACTTTAAGAAAACATAATTTCAAGTATGTAAAAATCATTACTTTTTTTTTAACACCATTGGACGTTTAACACCATTGATACTTTTTCTTATGTTATTATCATCATGTTGTTTATATTTTCATGGGGCTATAAGAGGATAGACATAAAACAAACTTTTTAATACATTTTTGTCATAAAATCTGTTAAATTATTTTTGAAATATATCTTTTGGTATATACACAATTACTACCTCCGAATGAAATTGAACTCCTATGTAATTAATTTCTAAATAAAAGACAAGATTCTTTTTTAGATACAAGGTCAACTGTCACCGAACATGTCACAAAACAAATGCTTAGATTCTTTGTTAAATACAAAGTAACTGCCAAGGAATTTTGAAGATAATTATTTGTTTATAGTCACTTAAAGTTGACAACAATGTTTTAAAAAGTTAAATTAGTGAGATAAAAGGTTTTAGGTTTTACTAGTATGAGACCGTCATAAAACTGATTAAAGATTAAATAAAATTAAAGATTTGGAAATAGAATTGAAGAAGGTTGTTCTTATTCTTAAAAGAATTTGAAGTTTAATTGAAAAAAATTGTTAAATAAAAATTTATTTATTTATTTTTGTTACAAAAACTTATTAATTTACTAAAATTGACCGATTAATTGATAAACTGATCGGTTTTGAACAACAAAGATTATTTAAAAAATTGAACTGAAAAAATCAAAAACCAAACCAAAATAGAACAATTCAAAGTTTTTAGGTTGAACCGGCCAAACCGGTTTAACTTTTTAATCATTAGTTGAGAACTCCAAAGAAGCTAAGATTAAGTGACAGAAACTATTTCTCTTTAAGCAGGAAGGAGGCTTGAGGCTTATTCCAATGCAAGTCATGAACTCACCTCTTCTAGCTAAAAGGACTTGCATACTCTTCAGTAACAAGGAAACTCTTTGGTCTAAGTGAATGTGTAAATGCTACTTATCTAAGTCCAACTTTTAACAGTTAAAAGTGAGTAGAGAATATTGAGGTTGAAGGACCAATTACACTAATCTTTTTAAGAGCTTAACAAACAATGGTAGTTCTTATAATGATAAAGTTAGAGACATATTTTCTTAAGGTGATTGGAGTTGTAATTTCATAGGTTCAGCTTGCATTATTGATAGCTTGCCTTATTTATCTAACCCTAAAGAGGATGATAAAGTTATTTAGTTAAAGGACCCATCCCATAAATTTACCAATAAATATTGCTTGGAATTGTTTAGGCCTCATTCTTTAATAATGTACAGGTGATTTTATTTGGGCCAAATCTTTAATTCTTAAAGCTTTCCTTTATAGTTGACTTGCACTTAGGCAAAGATTAAAAATCAAAGGATAGATATCATGGTATTCAAGTAAATGAATGTTTGCTTTTCCAAATTGTTCCTAAAACTATTGCACATTTCTTCTTTCAATGTGCCTATTCTCAAACTATTTGGTCTAGGATACAACACCTATTACAATTCTACTATGGGGAATTTAAATGGTTGAATATTGTTCAATAGGTAAGTAATGTTGTCAAAGGTATGAAACAAGATGTTTGTTTTCTTAAAATTGCATTTTTATGTTGTATTTATGATATGTAGCATAAAAGAAATAACTGATTGCAAAAAGGCTTAGTCATGAACAAGTATGTGCGTGCTACTAAGATAATCATATGGATAAAGGAAATTATTCTTGCAAAACAGGCTCATATTAGAGCGAGTACTTATATAAAACTTATACGGAACTTGGAAGGCTAGATGTAGTGAGTAACACGAGCTTTAGTTACTTGCTTAGGATCAAATGTGACAGTGAACAAATGAAGAAAACACGAGTAATACCTATTTTGTTTCCCATAACTTTCAATAAGCTTTGATATTATGAAACTTTCAAGTTTTCACAATGTCCTTCACTAAAGTTAATCCACTAGATCTCGTTAATGTCTTTCTATAACTTTCTTAACACGTGAACCTCTTGATGGGTCAGAAAATCCAAATGTTTATAATTTTCTTAAGCTACAAGAGACCTTAACCTTATATATAGCATTCATATTGAGTCTCCCCATCACAGGCCCAATGTATTTCTGGCCCATATTGATTAGGGTCCATTTTTTCTCTAGAATTCAGCCCAGTGATGTAGATTCTTTGTTGGGCTACTTTATTATTTTTAGCCTGATCAAATTCTATTTGTTTAATAGTAAATTTATTAAAATCATAAAAGCATAATTAATTATTGTCTAACCTTAGGAAAATTACCAACATTCTCCCCTTGGACAATAACTAATTGCAATAGTTGTAATAGTAATAAAACCAGTAAAAAAGGTAAAGCCAAATCACTGCATAGGTCGACCAAGTTTAAAAATCATTTGATTCAAAGATAATAAAATTCCATTATTATGTCCATAAGGCATTTAATACCAGAAAATATAAAATGCATGTATCATATATGACACAAATCCAGTACAATCACACATATCTAATACCTAACTAATATGAATGAGAAAATAGAGTGTGGCAAACTAAGATGATACCTGTACGATCAGAAATGTGTCATATTTTCATTTGTAGGTCTCAATTTCTTTGAACTTATGCTAAACTATACCAGAGAAATTTGTTTTCTCTCGCTGAATGTTAAATTGCATTAGAAAAAACCCTTATAAGATTAAACACTTATATCCTCCTATGTCATGTCAAAATCTATGGATTTACATATATGTATCTATATGCATCCTAATGACATAGACTCAAGGTCAATCTGTATATATATGCCCAATGAACTTTTAAAATGCTTAAGATTGACACAATTCTTGAGACTTTCACTTGAATCATGGCAATCTATATAACAACATGTATGACTAAGAGCAAAATGATTATCATTTTTATTCATGAAACATATTTCCATAATACATGAAAAACATACAAATGTATAAGGAGAAAATATAGTGATCCCTAACTAATAGTGTATAAGGAATTCAATACACCTATATTGTATACATGCCTCTGAAAAATAAGTGAGCGAAGTCGTTTAATCAAAGGATCAGTAAACATATCCTCGGTCGTCGAATGCTCCACTCAATGTTACCTATCTGTACTAATTCCTTGATGGTCAAATACTTGACCTCTAAATGCTTAGACCCTATGATGTTCTTGTTGTTATTATTGAATAACAAAGAAGAAAGATTATCACAATACAATCCAACAGGTTTAGCTACTAAATCAACCATAGACAACTTAAAAATCAAGTTCCTGAGCCAAACTGCCTATGTTGCAGCCTCATAGCATGCTACAAACTCTGCATACATAATTGAGGAAATCACTAGTTCTACTTGACACTCTTCCACAATACTACACCATGTACTAACATAAAGATATATCCTGATGTGGACTTTCTATCATCCGAACATATAATAAATTTGAATATGTGTACCCTATGAGTCTTAGATTGTTAACCCATCTATATGTCAATATATAATCCTTAACTCCCTTTAAACATCTCAGTACTCTTTTAAATGCATTCAAAAGGTTTATTCCTGGGTTAGCTAAATATCTACTTAACAGTCTAACAATAAATGCAATGTTAGATCTAGTGCACACTGGGGCATACATTAGGCTACCAACCGCACTAGAATAAGGCATATTCTTTATAGCCTCTCTCTCTCTCTCTGTATCATTCTTTGGACATTATGTCAAAGATAATCTCTCTCCATCAGAGATAGGTGCTACAATAGGTTTATAATTAGCTATATTAAACCTTTGTAGCACTCGCTCAATGTATGTTCTCTATGAAAGGCTTACTAAGTGTCAAGACTTATCTTAGTGAATCTAAATACCTAGGACAAAAGATGTTTCTCCAAGGTCCTTTATGTCTAGTCATTTGATGCAAGCAAGATATCATCCACATACAAAGTAGAAAGATAACTTTGCTCCTCATTACCTTGTAATATAAGCATCTTTCAACTTTATTTTCTATAAAGACAAAGGAGGTATCAACCTTATTAAACTTAAGGTACCACTATCTGGAAGCTTGTTTCAAACCATATATTGATTTTCTCAATTTGCAAACCTTATTAGGCTTTTCTTGATCCTGAAATCCTTCAAGTTATTCTATATAGACCTCTTCACAAAGGTCTTCGATCAGGAATGTGATTTTAACATCCATCTGATGTAGTTTCATATCATAATGAGCTACTATTGCCATAATCACTTTAAATGCATCCTTAGAGGATACAAGGGAAAATGTAACATAAAGTCAATCCCTTCTCTCTGAGTTATCTCTTTGGAAATCAACTGAGCTTTAAACTACTCAACTTGTCCTTGAGAGTCATTTTTGGCCTTGAAAAGCCATTTACAACTAATAGGTTTGCAATTTTGAGCAAATTAATTAGCTTCTATACCTTATTATGCTTCATGGATTGCGTCTCATCTTTCATTTCATCTCACTACAAATCTGCATGGAGTCCAGAAATAGCTTCTAAAAAAGTAATTGGATTGACAAAATTTCTAATATCATAGTCTTGCTCACCTAAATAGACTATACAATTAGAAGAAATAATAGGTCTTCTCACTCTAGTAGATCTTCTTAACTAAATTGGTTCTTGTACCTCAGAAGCCTCAGTTTGTAAAGATAGAAGTTTCTATTCCTATACTGGTATGGTACCGAGACCTTGATCCACCAGTTCTGATTGTATGAGTGATGGATACGTAATAACTGTAATATCTGTCCTACTAAGGATCATGCTCATCATAAAAATCATATCCTAGGAACTTAGTTGTTTATGATTCTACAATTCTAGACCCTCCTTCTCTGTAGTAAAATTTGTATCCCTTAAAATGGTTAGGATATCCTATAAAATAACAATGAGTAGAATGAGCATGCAATTTATTTTCATAAGGATTATATAAATATACCTTAGTAAGGCATCCTCAAACATGACTATGGGAGAGGCTAGGCTTCCACCCTTTTCAAAGTTTAAATGGTATTTTTAATACAAATTTACTTAGGACTCTATTAAGTATGTACAAGGCAGTCCTTATGGCTTCACCCCAAAGGAAATTAGGTAGGTTATTCCTATTCTACATCAACCTCATTATATCCTTTAGGGTGCGATTATACCTTTTGGCGACACCACTCAAGACTACCTGATATAGTGAACTGAGTCACTATTCCACATGATTCCACATATTTGGAAAATTAGCCCTTTTCTTGTCCTGAAATCCCTTGTTTACCATAATATTCTCCTCCACGATCAAATCTAACAATCTTTATAGACCTTCCTAATTGGTTTTCAACCTCAACCTTAAAGATCTTAAATTTTTTAAGAACTTCAAACTTTTCTTTAAGTAAAAACACATAACCATAACAGGAATAGTCATCAATAAATATGTAGAATTACACAATTTAACTATATATGGTCCACAAGGATTTGTATGTATAAGATCTAATAAAACAAAAGCATAAGTTGAGCCCTTTTTCTTTATTTTGGTCAACTTAACCCTGTAAAAGTAAACACATGTTTCCAGATCATCAAAATCTAAAGTTGGAAGAATGTTTTCTTTGATCAATCTCTTAACTCTAACTCTGGAAATGTGGTGCAACCTTTTATACCACAACATGTTGGACCCCAAACTTTTCTTGGAAGTTAGAACTATTACATGTGAAATGTTGGAAGTTAAGAGCTAGAAAATGTAGTTTGAAACA
>JAOSBK010000206.1:38680909-38699256 GCA_027568895.1 Erythroxylum shatona
TATTTAAAAATTATTGTTATTGACTTATTTCATATTAATTGTCATTATTATTTACTATTAAGATTTTTAAAAGCATGATTGATGTAAACATTAAACTAGTAAAGTATACAGTACAACTATACAATATACAAATATAGACTATTTTGCAATTTTTAAAAATATCAGGGACTATTTTATAAATTTAAAAAATTACCCAAAACGGTACTCAGTACTAATCGGTATCAGTTTAATTCTGTTCCAGAACTAAATTCGGTACCAAGCTCGATACGGTATTCATAACATTAGACTCGTAATAGGCCGGAAATTTCTAAAGCACAATTAAGGGGAACAAGGAGCGAAGCGAGTAATACTCACAATGGTTGACCTACATTCATGTGCTCTTCACGTGGGACTTTGACTAATGGAAGTACTAGTAATCATCATTAATAGTTATGATATATCCTTTACGGTAATGGGGACTATGAATACTATTTTTTTAGTCATAAATCAAATAAATGTTAAATGTGAGCTAGATTAGTCATTAATATAAATAATATCTATTTCTTCTACCAAAATAAATTTAAAAAAAAGACATCTACTTGCTATCTTTTTATTGGATACATACATTGAGCGCTTGGACGGGGACTACTATCGAAGTCTTCGCCTATCTTTCTTTGGATGTTTCGACGCCTACCCATCATTCTGCTTCACTGTTTGAGTGTACTAAGCTCCCCATTCAAGTGACAGAGACAGAAATTAAATGGGTCTCGCTTAGAACCTTACTAAAAACCCGATCTTTAGCACATCGCATCTCTGTTTTACCGAAACTTGCTTCTGTTTTTGGTGAAGTGAGTGTATGTCTGCCGCCCCAGTCTCTATCTACAGGTATTTTGATCTCTGCACTGTGCTTTTCTTGAATGGCATTTCGTTTTTTATGTCAATTTATGGTGTTTCTCAGCTTCATGTCTTGTGAAACTGAAAGGTGAGTTTGTGCGATGACTCTGTTATTTGATGATTGAACACTTTTAGTTGGCTAGATGGGTTTGGAATGTGAATGCTAAAGGTTGAATTTTTGGGTATGGAGTTAACTGGTTTGATGGTGTTTCCTCTTAGTATCAGAGTAAAGATGAAAATGTTAAAAGGGTTATAAGTGATAAGGGCAACTATTTAAATGACTTTCTAGTCATTTTGACGATGATTAATCTACCCCAATTTTTGTTACTCTATACTAAAAATTCTAATATTTTCTTCTTGAGTTGGACGTAGTGTTTCGTTTTTTAGCTTATTCAATTTTTCTTGTTAGGGGTTCGTGAGGATTTTGAGTTCATCTTTGCAGTCGTCCTCCTGGGATTCTGCTTTGGTCCTCTGTTTTTCGTTTGTAAAAGTAATTTCTTGTTTCAGTGTGGTAAAAGAGCTACCGTATTGCTTTTGCCTTCTGTAATCCTCTTTTGTTAGTGCATATCTGTTCTGGAATTAGGTTGAGATTGGATGCATGTTACTTAGTCTTATTAGGATGAATAACTAGTGAAAATATTATAAACTTTGATGTCTTTTCTGTTTATAGTGGTCGCTTTAAGGTCTAAACTAGTTGATCATTGCAGTTGAGCACCAGTGCAAAATTTGTTCCTGAAAATGGAAAGTCCTCCAGAAACATGCAAATTGTTCATTGGTTCATTTCATGCTATGGCGTCATGCAGATCTAAAATATGCACATTTGGAAGATAAGAACCAACTTTATTTTGCTTCTATATTTGACCAATAGCCAAAGATCGAAACAAATGATGAGGGCTTTTAAACAAGATGAAGTAATAATTGATTGTTTGATAGCCGTACTAACTAGAAATGAACCCAACTTGGCATGAAAATCTTTCACTTGTCTATTGAGTGTGCGGAAAATGAATTACATGAAAGACATGAATTTTTGTGTTTCATTGGAGGTAGTAAAATTATTTCTTCAATGTAAGGTGTTTATGGGTATTTCTTTCTATATTGCCAGCTGAACTCTTTTCGCTGTCTTTGTTATATACTGGACTCTAGGTTGGACCAACACTTACTGTACAGAGGAAGGAATAAGAATTCTGTGGTGGAAAAAGTTCATGATGACCAAGCGAGTACCTAGTAGAAATGCTCGATCTAAAGGAATTAAATCAAAGCATGTTTTACAGATTTGTTTGTTGCTAGGTATCAGCTTCTGGTTAATCTACCAAGTCAAGCATTCCCATGATAAGAAGAAGGAGCTTAATGAGAACGATGCAAGAATCTCTGCTAGCTCTCAAAGTGGTGATGAGATGCTGAAAATTGGAAGGAAAGATCTCCATCCTCGCGTTCCAGAGTTTGTGAAGAATGAGAAACACGAGGTAGATGAGGAAGAGGATAATGAAGAACAGGAAGAAATAAACAAGAAAGAAAAACTCAGGCATGATCAAGATCAAGAAGAAGATGAAGAAGAAGAAATAGTACATGAAGAAGGTTCTAAGCATGAGGAAGAATATAAGAAAGATGATGCAATCAAAGAAGATGATAAGAAGAATGAAGACGAAGAGCAGGAAGAGGAAACCAAGGATGAAGAGACAGAAGACGAGGGTGGAGAAGGTGGTGATGATGGAATAGACAAACATGATCAAGAAAAGATGGAAGGAGATGCTGATGGTGAAGAGGATTTTATTGAAGAAGAGACAGAGAGAGAGGAAAACAGTGAGGAGAAGAAAACTGAGAATAATGAAGGTAAAGATAAGGGGCTTCAAGTAGACCATGACCCTTCTCTAGAGGATCGAGATCATGAGAATAATGCTCATGAGGCTCGAGAGGAGCATTACAAGGCAGATGATGCTTCAAGTGCTGTGGCCCATGATGGTTCAAATACAAGCACTGAACCTGAGAAGTTGGGTGCTGATACCTCAAATGAGAACTCAGGACGAAGTGATTTAGAGCAGAATAACAAATCTGTTAATATTAGTAAGGCTCAAGAGGAACATTACAAGGCAGATGATGCTTCCAGTGCGGTGACTCGTGATACTGCAGCTAATAGCACAGAACTTGAAGGGGCAAGTTCTGAGAAATCAAATGAGAACTTGCCAACTGATGACTCGATACAGGAGAATGAATTGGATGGAAAAAATGCCAAGGATGTTAAAGGGGATCAGACCAACACAACATCACAGTCAAAACAAGGTGTACCAGCTGAATATGTTCCTTCAGGTGAAAATAAAGATGGTGATCTAAGCCTGCACAACCCTCACCCTCAGAACAAGTCACCTGAAGTTGCATCTGCATCCAATAATCAGCAGCAAACAAGCAATAACTTGGTAGAAGTAACTGGTGGAGATAATTCCAAAGATGGGAGCACAGGTGCTTCTGGTTCATCTCAGCGGAGTGAAACATTAAATAAAATATCAAAGTCCATTGAAAGTCAAAATGGAACAGTTGATGGTGCAACTACCGAGGAAGTAGCTAGCCAAAAAACTATTGAATTAGAGCCTAGTAACGACAACACCGTTTCAAACAGCAGTCAATTGCAAAATAATTTGGTGGTCTATGATAAAACAGAGCATATAGATGCAAATGGCGGGATCTCCTCAAATTCCTCCAGTAATTTGGATTCATCTGATAAGACGATCAAGCCTGATGTAGCTGCTGATGCTGACATCAATTCTGAATCTTCTATTCAAATAAACAAGGCTACACATGCTGCTATAGAACTGAAATCTGGCAGGGACAATGAGTCGGCTGAAAAGGATAAAACCCCAGGCTCCTCTACCAACAATGTGATTGGAACAGCAGATGAACATGAACACGTTGATTCTTCTATTGACGAAGATGGGAATGACAATCGTATAGACCTGGATACCCTGCCAGAGCATAGTATTGAAGGGATCAATAGTAGAGATGCTGCATCAGAATGACAAGCCTAAGAAAATATGCTACCTGCTTATGGCCAACCTTTCACACTGTTTTCATGTGCAAACATGGAGGTTTTTTATTTTATTTACTTCCACTGACTATGCAAGAATATGTTTATGTAACTTTGGACTTTTTTTAGGCAGTTTACGATGTTAATGGCTTTATGGGTCTAATTATAAGCCCTTATCTTGAGGTCCTTTTCTTTCTCTTTTTAATATTTCTAAGCTTCTTTTGTAATGGCTTTATGTTACTAGCTTATTTCTTTTCATTTTGTCAATCATTGCAAAAGAAAATATTGAATAAAATGAGAGTTGTGCTAATATTTACATAAGAAAACATTTAGCAAAATGGGAGTTGTGATAATATAAAAATTCAGTGACAGAGAGATTGAGACTTATCAATAAAAGAACAATGTTTATAGCTGTTTCAACTTTTTAAAGCTACAATTGATCATGGTTCAAAATGATTATTTTATCAATCATATATTTGATGTGATATTAAGTATTTGTCTTTCCTTACCATTTGTTGGTTGAAAACATGTTATTTAATTAACCCTTATTGTTTACCAACTTTAGATACAATTTAAATTTTAATTAAACAATAGCTTTAAGAAAATAAAAACCAGCGAAACAAGGTAACACAACATTTGTGGTTGCATTTAATTTAAAGTAATAAGTTTAGATGCAGCAAATTAGAACCTCTAATTGTTGCAAATGATCAAAAGAATTGAACTTTTACGTATTCAAACTTTAATCCAGTAAATAATCATTTTGATCAATAGAATAATTACATACATTAGGAATCAATTAAAAAATGGAAAAGCAATATAATACATAAATAAACAAAACACTTTCACATTAAGACTTAATTACCTCGCAATTTTCAAAGTTCCAAAAAGCCTTCATTTCCTTCAATTAAGATAAAGAAAATTAGCCAACAATGGTCACAAAGATAACCAACTTCTAATTTAAAAAAAAAAAAAATTCAACATCTACTAACGGGGAAAGAGACTTTGTGAAAAGATGAAAATTATAATCGGAACTTGGATGCTTTGCTCCTCCACCTTAATCCTATTTATAACCACTTTAGTTCTATATAGAAATCTTTTTTTAATGTAATTCTTTAGATCTTACAAATGATATATTGACTGATTTATATCCATATTTGACTAAGATAAAATTTAAATAACTTTTAACATATTTTTCTCTCACAAATTCAAAGTCTGGAAGTTGTAATTGTTACTGAGCATGCCCACGCTTAAGATCATGCTACACTATTTCACCAAAATTTTAACTTTACTCCAATAATATGATCTAAATATGCCAATTAAAACAATTTTTTTAGCTCAAATCTTTTTTATTCTTCCTTTGATTATTTGATAATGCTACTCTTTTATTTAAAATTTTCGATTTTGAATTAAGGATTAATCCTTTTTCCAATCAAATAATATCTCCACCCCCTTTCCTACAAAAGTAAACAAAAATATTGAGTTTGAATACAATAAGATAAGAATACGGAGGATTTAAATGATAAAAATTAGGAAAAAATTGTGACACCAAATTCTCCAACATATAATAATTGCTTTTCCCTAAGCAAATAAAAAATTAAAAAAAAAAGATAGCCTAATACCAAACTACTTCTCATGAGATTAAACCATGCACACTGCTTAAGACATAGACTGAAAAAGAGTTAAGCATTAACATACATCAAAGTTGATTTTCACCAAAAAATATGAAAAGAGACATTAAAAACAATCTTAATCAAAAGTATGCACAAAGCCTTAGTGAACTGTCTTATGGTGTTCCCTCTTTTATATAAGCGTTTAGGCTCAAGTGTATAATTATCAAAAATGACAAAGAATCACACACCAAAGAGAAATGGAGAGACAAAAGATGTTTTTATCATTTAAGGTTCAAATGCTCACAAGTTTCAACTAAATTCACCTAATCCTCTTACAAAACTTTATCAATCAATTGTCTTGCTTTGCCTAAATGCATACCATAGCTATTTAAAGTTATCAATGTGTTTAGCTTTCATATTAATTAGTTTTAATCCAAATTCACACACACACACACACACACACACACACACAGACCAATCATTTAAAACAGTTTAGAAAAAATTCTTTAGCACTTCTTATTTCATCAATTCCTAAAAGCATTACGCACAAAAAAGAATGTGTTCAAACAAGGAAAAATATGACCACCCTCACATCCATTTAAAGCATTGTCATAATATTTAATAGTAAAATAAAAACACAGCAAATAGGAAATGAAAGAGGGAAGATGAAGAAACCACCCCATTTTTCTTTTTATGTTAGGTGGGAGGGCAACTCATAGAGAATGTGAAAAAGGGGGCATAACCTATGGTCTATAGAAAGGTCATTAGATTATGCTCCATTCAATATAATTTGCTCTCAATCCTATCCAATCATGTTTAAATATTTTGTTGAGATAAGGAAGAGGAAGGGGCATCTTCTTGTTGGTTGCTAGCTGGTGGTTCTACAATTGAAGGTACGTTACATTCGAATGTCCTATAATACTAGACAACTGGACCAAGTGGAACAAAATTAAAACTGTCATCAAATTGTTTTTTGATGATCTGCATCCTAGCTAAATAATCTAAATCCTAGGATTCCATCTCATAGGTAATATACATATCAATTTTATATAAATCAAGTAAATCTAAATTGACTACTAGTTGAGTTATATAGGAACCTAAGATTAAAGGTTTATTGTTCTTTTGAATCATATAATAAAGTGGATCTCACTTAACTAAATTTGTGTGATTTGAATGAGGAAACTCATGATCACATGAATTTATAGGGTTGAGAAAAACATATAAGATATATTTTGGCAAGAGTTGTTACCTAATGGATCTAAAAATCACATAAGATGTGATTAATAAAGTTGTTATCACCAAATTTGAGTTTAGTTGATTTCTTGAGCAAACTCAAGATTAACTAAATTTGAATGGGATTTTAGCCCACTAGAAAGATTAGAGTAATCTTTGTAGTAGGTTATTGATTTACCAAAGAATTCATTCTAAATTCGTTAGATTATATTGATTGTCTTTCTGAATAGTAATGAGGGCTATTATTTCAAATAAAATAGGGGAGTAAACAAATACATTATTAAAGTCCTTATCCCATTTGGCAGTCATAGAATATAATTAATTACTTGCTTATTTATATTTATATTCTATTCTAAGTGGATTTTACCTTGTTTAGTATAGTTAATACTAAGTTAGTAAACCAAATTTCTTAGATATAAGTTATGTTTAAGAAGAGTTCTCAAAGTTAGATAGAAATTTGTATGTCTATTATGCAATTTTGCTATAATCCCTATTGAGGATTCGGTAACAAAGTTTTAGAGATAAGTTAAAATCATATATATGATAAAATGTTTTAACATTTTGAGTTGACTGATGTCTCATAAACTTTATTAACAACATGTATGACGTATCTCAACACCATGATAGCAAGGTTTAAGAGGTTACATAGATTATAGTTGAAAGGTATACTACCTTAATGAAATTGTTTCATTCAATTTACTTTACTAAAAGCATAAACATGGACATCAAGTAATGGCTTTGTTATAGTATGATAATAGCTGTCATAAGAAGAATATAATTGCATAACTTTTCTTGCCTATACGTGATATGATATAGATCATATATATTTTTAGTTCATGCTTATAAGTATTTGATACTGAATTTAGATTTAACATATTTACAATGCTCAATGCCTGATAAGAATTATATTGTTGAATAAAGTAGTTGATCCAAGTTTATGTAGATAGTTTGTATGTGTTGGATTAAAGGAGAGTTATGCTTGACATAACTGGCAAGAATATTAAGTTGAATAATCGAGACTATCTTTTATGCCATGTTGGTTAAATCAGCATGGTGAGAATCATATACTTATATTTCACTAAATTACTAATGAATTTATGTGATATATCCATATGTATTAAATGAAATAATGATTTAAAATCTTGAATATAAATCTAAGTAGAAATTAAGCATTGAGAAAGTCGAAGCATTTCGATGAGATGGATTTGGTGAGTTTTAATTTTTTAGTTATCTATATGGAATGAGATTCTCTAGTGAATACCTTCATATTACAATTCCATATAAGTATAGATTTTTAAAGTTAGGAAAATACAATATAAGATATTGTATAATGCAATATTATTTTAACTATAGTTATGTCTAGTATAATGACTTACCTTCAATAGTTCCAATTGAATTAACTAGTGAGATTTCATAATAGATATAAAACATTAATTCTTTGAAAGAGTCAAAGTTAATGATTTAAGGATGTGATGCTTAGCTGATGTATGTATTATCCACTAAGTTTAGAACTAAATTGGTTAATAAAATCTTGTGAGATATTTAAAAGGATGGATATAATGTTACAAACCTATTGAATAAATTGTTTGTTTCAATGCATACTTATTGGAGAATGGTTCTTAAGATAAGTATTGAGAGTAAGATGAAATTTGAAAAGTTCAAATCTCAAAACAGTACATCTAATTGGAACTACTGCCTTTGTTGATACTTTTGATGTATAGTTGAAAGGCTATGAGACATTGAAAGATTCACTTTTATTACAAAATCAAAGAGTTTATTTTAGAGATGATTGTAAATTTATCATGTCTATAAGAAGGTTAGTGGGAGTATAATTGTTCTTTTTAATGGAAGTATGTAGAGATATATTACTCACAGAAAATGTATTTAGGAAAATTTTCTTAATTATGATGATAATTAAGATGAAAGTTATAAGATTTAAGTGCTTACCATAGAGAATCTTGTAGAAATCTTTTATTCAGTCACCACCTCAGTACTAATAAGATTGTCATATGGTAATATGGTATAAGATACAAAAACCATCAGCCTAGTGTAAGTGAGAGATTGTTAGTTTTTGCTCTAAAGCTAATCGGTTAGTTATAGTTTAGTGAAAAATAATTTAACGGTATTCTTTATCTTGTACATATTTAGATGTATATGATAAAGTTTATGGGATAATTATACATTATAAATGAAATTATAATGAGATTATAATTATAATATTCAAATTGCATTTATGTATTATCCCTAAATTGTTTCTAGTTATTTTTTAATTAAGAATGGACATTAATAGAACATAAAAAGATTAGCACACTTTATTTTTTCCCTATGATGGAAGTAGTCAATCTTATAGACTAAAGTATAGGGATACTTAAACAAACATATTAGTACATAGTAGAGAACAAGTTCATTTAACTGACCTCATATGACAAAACCATTTGGAACATTACTTATATGTCTATGGAAATTCTCATTTTGATGATTGTATAAAAGATATTTTGACTTGAAATCTCCTAAGTTATCATTTATAGGGATTGATATATTTTGTTACTACTTATGACTTGTCCTAGTCAAGGATAGTTCAATCGGTAATCAATAAATATAATATGAACTATATAAAGGTAGTTGAGTGATCAAGACAGGATTCATCACCCTAAAGTAATTAGGGATACTTTTCGATTTTTCATAATTAGTATTAATTTGGGAAATCTTTGGACAAAGTATAATGAATTTTTGTAAATAGTTTACAAATTTCATTATTTGAATTAATAAATAATAATGGAGAACTAATATGATTGGACTTAAAATAAAGTTGACATTAATTTCATGCTCTATGTATAATCAAAACATTGTATGATAACATGATTGAATTATATAGAAAATTCATTCATGGACAAGTTAATCAAAACCATTTTGACATTCTTAAATATTTGAGTGGTGATGATGTGTTTCTAAATGCCAATCTTGATCTATAGATATAAACTATTTAATTAGAGACTTAAAGATAAATTGAAAGAGTTTAATTTATCTAATCATAAATATGATTTATGGTTATAATTTGTATCCATTTCTAATATATTAGGGAACCTAATATGTTACACATAAAAAAACAAGTTAAAGAGAGCAAAGATATTTTAATCAAGTTGGACTTGATTGTAAAGTTTGAGAAACTTTATAATTAAATAAGAGATATTTAATAAATAAGGATTAATAAGAGATATTATATCTTATTTGGCATAATTGGTGTTTAATTAGAATTATTTATAATTCTAATTAAAGTTTAATTGAAAGTAGAATTAAAATTTAATTAAATTACTAAAGTGTTTAGAACCTATTGTAAATAGGCTTAAGCTCTAATGAAGCTAGCACTCATTGCCTAATCCTCTTTGTAATAGTTGCAAAGTTCTCTTAGCTTGTCTTGTAGATATTATTAGAATCTGAATACTTGTGCGATTATGATGGTTGAGATGAACAAATTTCAGAAACATTTCGAAAGATATAATAAGAATATGATGAAGTTTCGAATTAAGGTACAAATTATAATTCTTGCTTTATTATGATTTATGTGTTAAAATCATTTTATAGAATTTTAGTGATTTTGACTTTCGAAAAATTGAACGAAAAACTTTCATATTTATTCCGTTGCATACCAGATTAGATCCTAATATGATTTCTCAAAACATGATGATTACAAAGGCTACGAAAGCAGCAACTACATCCTTGTAAAGTTTACATGTTGCGTCCTAATTTCAATCTTTGGCTTACCATACTTTTTTAAAAAAATTGCTTACCATAGTTTTTATTACCTTGTACAATTGTTGACAAAACAAAATCTGTAAACAAAAAATGCGGCAAGACCATGGCCATGACCCAAAGTTCATAACCATAGATTTAAAGAATTAAGTTGTCAAATTGCAAAGAACAAGCAAAAGAAATATTATTTAGTAGTTAAAACTTTTAAAAACTAAGACTAATAGTTATAAGGCTGCTAAAATATCAAATTTCATGTTTGAATTTTAATTTTAACGCTGAAATTTTTTATAGTTGAGTATGATTGGATTGTAAGGTTTGATTAATATAAATTGAGGTTAATATTTTAAGATTTAATATGATTGAAATTTAGGGTTTTCTTTGCTGGAAATTTGGATTAAAATTGTTGGAATTTTGCAAAGAACACAAACAACAGAAGATAAAACATTAAGAATGAATCTTCAAGTCTCAGAATCACTCTTTAGAAGAAAGCATCACACCTTTTGATTGAAAACTTAAGTTTATAGAAAAAAATTAAGACATCTTCTTATTAAAGGGTTGAGTATATACATATTTATAAAAAATTCTAAAAATCTTTATTCTAGTAAGAAAGATGTTCCTAAATAAAATATCCAAAAAAATTGAACCTGATTCTAATAACCATTTTTTATTCTTCAATAAGTTTAAGTCTTAAATAAATTACGGTAATATATTTAACTTACTATTATTCCTATCTAACAAAGAAAACATAAGTAAATTTCAGTTCTTATTATCTTCCTTGTCACTTCAGCTCTTACTCTTCATTTCACCAAATTAGCTTGTGATCGACTAATATTTCCTTTTTATATTTCTTTAATAAACTTAACTAAAGTCGTTCTCGATGTAAAATGTGACAATTATTGATCATATAAACCTACATTCAACTTTTAAAATTCAGATTCTAAAATCTAAGTACTATCATAAATTGTTTTTTTATATTTGACAACAAATTGTTGATATCCATCAGCTCCTGTGACTATAATTTATTCATGTAGAACATTTTCTATGTCCTCTTTAAGATAAGGAATGGTTGGGATTCTTATAGATGTAGTAGGAGATTGTATATCATCAAGTCCATAATAAATAGTTAAGTCTGTAATAATAAATATAGGAGTAATTCTCATATCACTAGGCAATTCCAAAGTGTAAGCATTTGCACTTGTCTTCCTAAGAATCTTATAAGGTCTAACACTAAGAATAAAGTTTATTCAAATGTCGTACCTTCTCAAATATATCCCTCATGTTTTGTACAAAAATTTTAGCTTCAATATTAACCTGTGTTGCTTATGGAACCGAATCAATAGGCTTCCTTAGTTGAATTCTCAAAACTATCTTAAAAGATATATTACCAGTTAACTTATATCTAGAACTATATTATGCAAATTATTTTATAATAAGAACTATGTCTTAATTATTTACATTATCTTTATTATTATTTTTTTTGGCCAATAGAAAGAGATTTTATTAATAAGAGACAACATCTACAAGTGTATACAAAACATCCAAAAAAAACCAGAAGCAATACACAATGGAGAACTAAACAAAGTAGTATCTCTAGCATATTCCCTCATCACAATTGTCAGTACAACTATGGAGGAGCTGGTAATCCATCACGACTCAAGCATTATCTTTATATAGACACAATAATAAGCCTCTTAAGTTTTTATTCACAACCTTTTTGGGAAAAGAACGAACTTGAAAATTGAAGCTTAGTGTTTAATATTCTTCATAGAGTTCTCCTAACAAACTTATAAACTTTAAATCATAATTAGAGAAGATGGTTAAAGGTAATCCATAGAAACATACAACCTCTTTGAAAAAGAGTTTAATGATATAAACAACATCATAAGTCATGACTATTTTACTTGAGATAGTTTCATAACAAACCCAAGTGACTTACTTAAAACATAAGTATCAAGAACATACATATTGTTGCTTCTTATAGTCAAATACACTAAGTTGGCATCATTATTGAATTTTGACTTTTTAAGTGCACTCAGAACTTCTCATTTACATACATTTTGCTGGTTTTGAATGTTCATTGAAATCTACTTCCCTTTTATCACTCACTACAACATAATTTTCATCAATTCGATTTGTTATTTTCTCAACACTAAAGATACAATCAAGTTTTGTAGGGTAATCTTTTCAACTCCCTATTCTGTTAGTTTAGCTTATTTCTTATTATTTCAACCTGTTGTCCTGTTGTTCAACCTGTTATTATAGTGTTTTGAATTGTTTTTCAAGTGTTTTAGTTTGTTGTTTAGGTGTCTCAACTTTCTATCTAAGTGTTTCAACTTGCTATTTAGGTATTTTGGTTTTAGGAGGAAAGAATTCACTTCCCCCTTCTTTTCTTCAACTTTAATGGAATGATCATCTTGCCTTGTCAAATTGTCTATATCATCAAGTACCTAATCACCTTTTTCGTATAGGCTAGAAGATTCCATTTGATTAGTTGAAGAAACCAGTGCGTAATAGATTTAAAGAATCAAAATTTAGCATTTGATTTTTCAACAAAAATTTTTCGTTGCACTACATACTATTGATTAATATCAACCCTTCATCTTGCCTATTAGCACATTTACCATTTCTAGCATTAAGTATATATTGTTGGTTTGTATATTTATTTCTTTGGTGAGTTTTGAGTTTTATGGAATGGATTTAAAAATTGATTAACCTCCCTAAAAATATCAAACATACTTTCTTGTGGAAGTTGTTACATGTAAGAACACATTATAAACACGAATCGTTGTTTCCCAATTTTTTTGCAAATATTGGGAAGTATTTCGCCTTGCTTTAAATCACTTAATATTCTTGTATATACTCTCTTGTCATGTGTTGTTAATAGTTAAAACTCACATAAACTAGGAAATATGACTATTATTAAACTGCTGGAATATCAATTTTCATTTTTGAATTTTAGCTTGGAATGCTGAAATTTCAAATTTATGTATAATTGAATTTTAAGATTTGATTCATAAAAATTTACACTAAAATTTTTAGGGTCTGTTATAGCTAAAATTTATAGTTTTGGTTGTTAAAATTTTGGGCTAAAATTGTTGGAACTTTATGAGAAACATGAACAATAAAAGATAAGAAATTAAGAACCATTCTTAAAATTTAAAAATCACTCTTGAAAAAATCAAACCTTTTATTTTAAATCTTAAGTTTATAGAAAAACATTCATGACATCTCTTATTAAAGGATTGAATAAACATATTTATAGAAATTCTTAAAATCCTAATTCTAGTATAAAAAAAGAGTTCTTAACCAAAATATCCAAAATAAAATTGAATTCTATGGATTTCTCTATTCTCAATTAAACTTAAATCTTTAAACAAATTAGAACAATATATCTAACTTATTATTTTTCCTTATCTAATAAAAAAACTTAGTATAAATAAATTTCAATTCTTGCTTCTTTTGTCACTTTAATTCTCACTCTTCTTCCTGTTGAAGGCATTTTTATCATTAGAATTAATGACATTTTCTTTAATTTCTGGATTAATTATTGGGTTATATATATATTTTTCTTGTTAAATTGCTTGGTTCGCCTGAATTTGCATTTATAATTGTTCTGTTTAATTTGTAGGAAATGCGCTTAATTTTAGGACCACAACAGTAGAAACATCACGTCGATAGACAAAAAGAAAACGAAATTCACGCAGCCAAGGAGAATCACACTACAGACCCACCATGCATGCAGACTTAAGGAGTTGAAAACGTTGAAGAAAAGAAAAAAAAAGCCAAAGGCAGTTGACGGCGCAACAAAAGAAAGGCAACAGGCAGCAATAAAACAAAGAGAGAAAGGAGAGTTGGCGACTCAAAAGAAAGTGTGTAATGATGTGAAAGAATGATTAAAGTGAAAATTAGAGGAAATATTAAACTTTAAGCAGAAAGTTGATAGTGATATATACATAGTTATATACTATGTTTTCCTTTTAACTAGTCACATATGAGATTATATTGGTAAATTAGTGAATGAGTTATTGATATCAAAGTATCAAAGGATTGAGGTTCTATTTCAAAGAACTGATGAGTGATTAAGTTATGAAATGAGAATGTTCATAAGAAATGAAGTTCGTTAAAGTACCAGGGATTGTCATTGAGCATGCATTTTATATAGTCCATATAGCTATTTTTGCATAAATGAGTTTTGTAACGTGTGTGAATTGTGTATTGCATAAATGGGTTGTGCAGGTCAAGTGTCCGCATTTAGGCGTTTCCAGAATTTGGAAGCAAATGCTAATCTGGAGTGTACTTTGAGTAGACCTAGATGGTCTCATTCTACTATTTGCTTTGTTTGATCTTTTTGATATTGATTGATTTCTGAATGATTATGTGAAAGTGTTTGATTGTGTTGGTTTCCGGATAGAAGGTCCGATGATTGTGACGCATGATGAGATATTGAAGTACTCATTGAATGTGAATGAGATGAGATCAGTATGCATAATGTGATTTCTAAATGCCGAACCACGGTCCGATGACAAGTGTGTTTTTGAATGTACATTTTCCTATAAATGAAATGTGATTCTCAACTTAATGTTGAATGTCGAACTACGATCTGATGATATGTACAATGTGATTGATATATTTCATAAAATGCATGTTCAGATAAAGGCGTTAGGACTTGATTTGCCAATATGAAGCATTTCCACGTAAAGCCTTGCTCCGTGATTTTTGATTCTGTACGTAGAGCTTTGCTCCGTGATATGTGTTCTGCATATAGAGCTATGCTCTATAATTCTATTCTAACTGAGCCTTATAGGCCAGTATTTGTATAAGTGTCTGATAGGCACTCAGTCACAACAATAAGAACGAATGTGAGTCTCATGCATATAGAATTATAAGATCGATATTCATTGATTGTGAAACGTGAACTAATGTGAATGTGAAATAATGTGTTATGTGACTGGGTGAGCCATCGATGATGGTCACTCATTGAGTTTGCAAAACTCACCCAAAATTGGCAAATATTTTTTAGGACTCAGAATAATACCCCGATAGGTAAACGGGAGTATCCCTACAACATACAAGTAAAAGATAGAGGTCAGGATTAGTTTGCATCTGCATTGTACTTTTCCTTTTGTATTGAATCGTATAATTTCCTCAATTTTTGTATCAAATAACGTATTCAGAAATTTTTGCACAATGTGTATACAAATGTATTTATGTTGAAATTGTAATGGGCCCAAATGGAAAGTGAATTTTCGATGAGCTTTGTATTGATTGTTTTGCTATGATTGAAAATGTTTATGAAATAAAGTGAGCCCGATTTAGTTATCAATTTTTGAACTTTTTGTTTGTGGTTTCAAAAAAAAGATACAAATTGTCCTAAAATTTGAATGATTGAGTGCTCTAGTATGCCACTCTCACGGGGCACAAACTCGGAAATCACCCATCGATGTCGGGCACGTGTCTTACAGGAGTGGGGTGCTACACAACTGATTCCAAAAGTGGGTATCTAGAAGGAGAAGTAGCTCTCATATGCTTCATAGTTAAAGATGATCATAAGGTGCTCTCCAAGTCTAAATATTACGACAATTATAGTGATATTAAATTAATTGAAATCCTTGAAATTATAAGTATGAAAAGAAAGAAGCTAGTTTTCAAAATCAAAGAGGCTTAAAAGCATCTAGATGCATGCATAAGTGATAGTGAAAATATAAAGAGTTAATAGCATAACATCAAAACATTTAAGAGTGTAGCTATTATTGATAATTATAACATAGATACATTAAAGTATGAGAACAAGACATTGAAAAAGGAGGTCAATGCTCTTAATGATACTTTGTCCAAATTCATTAGAGGAAGTGAGAACTTAAAAGTATACTAGGAGTTCAAAAGAGTTTAAATAACAAGAAAGGGATTGAATATAACTATGATACAATTATAGCAGTCTATTTAATACCAAAACTACATTTATCAAGGTAAAACATTTTCATAATGATGAACTTTTGCCTAAAATGATGAATAAGCATGGTGCATCCACATTGAAGCATACATATGAATTATATGCATATGGTACATCTACTAGACCTTACTCTAAAAGCAAGACCCATGCTTTCATGTAAGGTTCTCAACCTAAGCCAACATTGTCATAATAAGAATATAAACAATTTTATGCAAAGAAATCAAGCAGAATGAAATCTCATTGAAACTCTTTTACGCCATAACATCATCAACTTACAAGTAAGCATCAAGCTTATATTCATAATAGGCCTCATCCTAAGCATAATATCATGGTACATGGTACATCCCTTATAAGCATTAATATAATCAAAGATAGATATCTCATATATACAACTATGCTAGGCCATTTCACTAATACAAAATAGCCTTTAAAGAGGGATCCTCATGATAAATGTTAAATAGACTATGATTTTAGAATGATTTTAAGGCTAATTTTACTTATATTCGTATGATTTTTATACAATTTGGTAATTAATTTTTATGTAAATTGATTTTTTTATAGCTATAAAAATGCATATGAGTCTAACATAAGTTCATGTTGTACCCATGTTGGTGAAGACTTTAAATATTTTTAAGGTTTTATAAGAATATAAAAGAGATTTGGGGAATTAAAAAGAAAGAGAATATATAGAGTAATCATAAGGAGTCGAATTAAAGTGTCTAGTAACAAGAAAGGAGCAATCTTGGATAAAAGAAGGAAATTTCATTAAGATTTAACCAAATAATATCATGATTTCAAAATCTATAAGAATAAGTTCTTTTCTGTGATCTTTTTTGTTGTTGTTTATCTTATTCTTAATATGAACTAAATTCGGATAGAAATGAGATGAACCCTAGAGCTATTGTTTGGATTGATTCTTTGGTTTAATAAAAGACTAAGTTTTACTGCAAATAATTCATAATTATATATTGTATTAAAATATATTAGTGTTTTGATTCAATTTCATATTTCATATGTAAGGACTGGGAAATCATATGTATGAATAGATCACGATATGAATAATAAGAGTTACAAGGGCTCTAAAGATAGGATCAAATAAATTTAACGAGTTATAGTCAAATCTATAAAGGGAAATCAAACAATGAATTAATGCATTCCTAGTGGTTTTATTAAAAAGATATTTCAATTAATAAACTAAGGTAGGGAATTATATTTCTTGAAACCAATAAGGTTGTAACTTTAGAACGCCTACCAATCCAAGAAAGGTTAATAATTAAATTAAGTAAATTTAAGCACAGAAAAGTTTAGGGAAATTGTTGGATCCCAAACTTTTCTTGGAAGTTAGAAAAATTGTATGTGAAGTGTTGGAAGTCATAAGCTGGAAAATGTAGTTGAAACATGTTTGCTGAGTATGCTTTAGTGTTTTAACCATAACTTGTTCTCTAGTTATCCAAATGCAATGATTCTTAATTTGGATTAAATTAGAAAGATATGGATACATCTTATCTGATGAAATCAAGTACTAATTTAGTCTTGAAGAATTTCAATTTTTGGATGGAAGTTAAGCACAAAATATTGTTTCAGTATGAGAATAGTTCAGAAATGTTTGGGGTATAACTTTTAGATTATGGAACCAAATTGAATTATTTTGTTGTCATTACAAAATTAAGAAAATGAGGAACATTTTTCTAGAAGGAAGTGTTATCAAATTCCTTTAATTACCTGATCAGAAAAGGTCTTGATTTTTGGAAGAAGTTAGGCAATGACTTAAATAAATTTTAAGGTCTTAATAGAGTATTTTTGTGGAGTTAATTAGCATGTTAATGTGAGTAAGGTTTTATGACATAGGTTAATTGAATT
The DNA here is from genome assembly GCA_027568895.1 of Erythroxylum shatona. Classification (NCBI taxonomy): domain Eukaryota; kingdom Viridiplantae; phylum Streptophyta; class Magnoliopsida; order Malpighiales; family Erythroxylaceae; genus Erythroxylum; species Erythroxylum shatona. The sequence continues at coordinate 38,699,202 of JAOSBK010000206.1, forward strand.
ATAGTGTTAAGGTGGTAAGATTGCATGAGGGGCAAAATTGGCAAGTCACTTAAGC
>JAOSBK010000206.1:38700427-38724493 GCA_027568895.1 Erythroxylum shatona
TGGACAAGACCAGTCCAAAAATATTTGGGGTATGTCTTTAAATCACTAAGCCTGAACGAATGATTTTGGAGGCTTTAAAAGCCTAAGCCCATGAGGAATAAGTGTATCGTAGTAATCGATCTGAACTTCCAATTGGAACTTTCCTAATTGTTTTGACCTTTAAGTTAGGTGTTGAGTCCTCCATGTCTTTCGATTCCGAATGTTGGACTTCAGAAACGGGGTGTAACAAAATGCGTAATAGGCTCATGTTCACCTCAATTACAGAAGTCAATTGTCTTCATTTTCAGCTAGTAGCTGCCTCACCTTTGCTTTATTTACTCACGGGTTTCCTTGTCGTGTGCATCAACTGCTTTCTGGCTTTGTTGCTCGCCTCAACTTACTTCCAACCATTGTATGGTTCCCAGTGTAAAGGAATAAACCAAGTAGCGGTGAGTAGAAGCGTCTCAGGTATGTCCGCTTGTTGCTTAGTAGTCCTTGTGCATCTTTATGAGAATCTATTTTTACAGGTTAACCTTACGTGGGACTCCAGGCTACCTAGTTAGATTCGTGAACCACCTCATCACTGTGTGACGACTTGTCCCTGTAAGTCTTCACTCCTTCCTATTCTTCAGTGCCTTAAAAGATACTATCAGCATCTTGAAGAATATTTGTGATTCTAGTAATTCCTTAATGCATATGATTGTAGAGTTCCCCACGAGCTGGCTATAGTGCTATTAGTTCCAACACGGAGATCAATGGAGAATTACGGAATTAAGACCAACAAATCCTCACTCATGCTTGAATTAATATCTCAAGCTATGACCATTTTTCAGATTTACTGGATGGTGTTTTGAAAGAAGAGCTAGTTATCCTGGCTTTTGCTTTGAAAGATCCAGTAATTCCTCTCCAACCGTAGGGCATAAACTCCCTAGATGGTGAACAATTTGAAAACAGCGGGTGAATCTAACTTGTTCACACCATGTTTTGAATTTAGAATTGGCAATGAGGCCTAAGTCAGGCTTTGGCTCAGACAACTCAAACTTGGTGCGACTCAAGGCTTGATAACTAAGAACAACAGCGTCGTTTTGCGATAAACGATATCAATTTGTAGAAAATAATATTACCTTCTATTTTTATTTAAAAATTTAAAAAAATTGGAGCAAATAGAATTTGAGCTACCTAAACCCGATCTAACAGAAACACAAATAAATTGGAGAAACTTACTCAATATTATATTCAACGAAAACAGAAATATATACAGGTTTCTGGAGTTATTATCTTGCTAAATCATGATCCTATAATCAAGTTAATAAGCTAACAATCTGCTAACTAATTATAGAAATATTAACAGCTATAATATACAGTTATAATGACAGGTATTTGGGATATCCTTGATTATGTACTGTTAGATTCACGCTGCTAACTGTTGACTAATAAGGTCAAAGTAGTAGGAGTAGAACTAAGAATCAGGTCAGCCTTGGATGATTTAGGAATCTATGGATTCCGGGTTTAGCTCACAGGAGAGTTCATGACAAAGGAGGCGTTGTGTGATTGTTACGAAGCGAGTTTCTACCTTATTAAGATCGTTCAAGGATCATGTTGGCACTTGTTGCGATAGCTGTTGTCGGTTCTTACTAAACCTTATTTCTTTTGCCAGTACTCATTAATGTTTTTCACTAGCATTTACAAAATGAGTTACTATAAAATTTAAATTCTAGTTTAACCTTGATCCCCACCTAGTTGGATACATATAATGGATTTAGTTGCCCGACCAAATTGATAGCTTTTATAAAGACATCTTTCTTATCGACTAAATCCCTTCGAGTCTGATGGTAGAATCAGCCCAAATAATAGTTTAGTGTTATCATACTGTGATGTCTAAACGTTAATTAAATTTGTCTGAAGGGATTATTTTCATTTCATTTCCCCGCTATCGGTTATTCTAGCAAGGGACACAGCTCTGAAAGCAAAATAAAGTTCATTATTACAAATCCAATTCCAAGGAGCATGACTGATATGAAAACCTCAAGGAAACTCAAAAGATCCCATGCCCATTTTTATGACCAAAATAATTGCCATGGTGAATCTCACTTGTCATGTTCTCAAAATTATCAACAACTTCACCCAGAAATGGCAGGGACTCAACCAAACCCTTGTTGGCTTGTTTTGCTACACTGTTCTTAAGCTCTTCCATTGCATTCCTGAGTTGTTGCAGCTCTCGCAGCTGCAGTTGCTCCACAGGAGCTTCCCACCAACACTGTCTTTCCCTAGCTTCCCTTATCTGGTTAAGTATTTCTCCTTTCTTTCTTTCCACTTCCAACTGATTAAGAATTTGCGTCAACTGCATGTTGAGTTCACCAACATTAGCGTTTCTAAGAGCTTCAGTAAGTTGGTAAGCCCCAAAGGTTCGGGGATGACGGGCATTTGGTGTGAGAAATTTATGGATGATGGAGTCAACCTCAGGGTGGCCAAACGAGAATGGTTTACCTGCTGGTGAGTAAACTATTATAGCAACTTCAACCCCACAGAGTGTGCAGAGCTCACTAGCCTTCTTGAAAACACCTGCTCTACGTTTTGAGAAGGTAACCTGACGATGACTCTTGTTAAGTATTTTTTCCATGGGAATCTTGTTGCGACCTGAATTAGGTTTTCTCTTCCCCATATCAGTAAGTGTGACAGATGTATGTACGTAATTAGTAATAGAGATGGTGTCTTGGATGTTGTGATCGTCTAGTATGGTTGTTCTTGGAATTTGGAGGGAATGATTATATTTATAGCACGATAAGTTCCCACCAAATTAAACCTCCAAGACTAACTATTCATAAATGTAATTTGGTGCCTTAATTCCACCTGTTATGTAGTACTTGATTTTGGAGGTTATGTGATCTTATGCATTTAATCTGTGATTAGTGTTGAGGAATTAATTAGACATTAATAGTTAGTTGGTAGCGTAAAGAAGGTAATAAATTGGAACTAAATGTCATTCATTAACTATAAATTGTTTGCAGTTACAAGACAGTGCAATTAAAAGTTGAATGGAATCCAAAGGTCTGCGTCTTCTTATCACTAACCAATAATCAGGGACAAGCCGTGTGATTAAACTCTCTCTCTAATTGAATATGTAAGTTACTTGTATCTAGCTCTTTAAAGCATATGTTAAATTCTTTCGTATAGTGTACATATATAACATATTCTTTTAAGAGATGATTTCTTCTGTAATAATTTATAATACATAGAAAAGGAATAACCATTAATAAGTTTTTCCAATTATGAATTCATCACTTTTCTTCAGTTCTTATTTTGAAGTTTGATTTCGTTTCCATTTTGTTATCTTCTTTCGGTTAAAGGATTACAGCAGTTTGATAATAATTATTATAAAAAACCTTTAAGAATTAGGCTATCTTTTTGTTTTATCAAATTCGTTTTTTTTTTCGGAGTGGCTTTGCGAGAACTACAATTTCAAAGCGTCAAGATTATTGGTTGTAGGCTTTAACTGCCAGCAACCTTTTTTTTTTTAGTTTACTTCTTCTTATCACAGTTTTCCCAATCAAAATTGTTCTATATCTATAATCAATCTATACTATCCATTGCAAAGTTTTGGCCTTATGTTTTCGACAAAGCGCTTCAGTTTGGATTTATTCATTTAACTTTCACATTAAGTATACTATTTTAGGGTGGATAATCAATTTTATGAGAAATTTTTTAAAGAAATCTTTTACGTAATTAGATATATAATTTAAATATTTAATCAATAAATGTTAAAAGAAAATTATCTCAAATTTATAAACTTATATTGTCTATAGTATTTTCCATTTAACAAATAATTTTTCTGCTATCCTCTTAAAAATTAATTCCTTTTATTGAAAAATTTATCTAGACTAATTATTAAAATTAATCATACAATCTTTAATTATTTTTAATTGAATTTTACATTAAGAGGGTGAGCCTTAAAGTAACTAGTAAAGTTGCTCCTTATAACCGAAATGTGATAGATTCGAGTCATGAAAACAACCTCTTTGTAAAATACCAAGGGAAGACTGCATACAATTAATGACCCTCACATGGCCTTTATAAAGCGAAAAGTCTTATGTATTGAAGGCCCTTTTAAATTCTACATTAACTAAGTTTAGAATTTCTTTAGTATTTGTCAGTGAACAACAAATCTTTTTGTATTTTCATCTTAAAATATACAAATAATTACCATAATTTTATTTAAACCAATTGATGATATAAAATACAATGATCTTCAACCTTTAACCTCCAACAACCAACTTTCATTCTCCTCCCTTCGAACAAAATCAACCTCGGTCAATTAACCTTCCTTTTTTAGCAACATGTTTGTTACCAACACCATGAACCCTTTAGACCCTTCAAACCAAATCAACACACAATCTGCTAACCCTGTGCCTTTAAATACAAATACATTACCAACTTAATCAACACTTGTACACCCCTAAAATTTTCCACCTATTCCTAGGGATAAAATGAACCAAAAACCAACCTTATTAGCTAGCAAAGCCTTTTGGAGTCCTATAGTAGGTGACTTAGGAACTTTTGAAAAGCTTAGATTTATCTAGTCCAATGAAGAGGATCCAATGTTGCCACCAGTTGAGGTTCTCAAGATGCGAGCTAAGAAATGAAGCATTACTTTTGTAGGGTACTTTTTGGAGAAAAGATTAGCATTCCTAGTTGTGCAAATGTGGCAAATGTAGCTAGGAAAAATATGGGTCTAGAGATTTTGATAGTCAATGAGGATGGAATTTTTATTTTCAATTTCAACTCATAAGAGAATGCCTTGACAATAATTGAAACAGGTCCATGACATATTTTAAGACATTTAATCTTCCCTAAAAGATAGTATTCAGGTATTAACCTCGAAAGGAGCACGTTGGAAATAGTCCTTCTATAGGTAAGCTTCCACATATTACCATTGGAGTGCTAGTCAGTGAAAGGTATGAGCTACATTGCTGGTTAACTTAGTAAACCATTGGGAATGGATGAGAACATTACTATGAAGAAGAGGATAGTGTTTACAAGAGTGTGCATAGATGTTAATATTAAAAGTAATTTACAAGATATCCTAAAGATAATGAAGCTAAAGACTGATGGAACTCTAGAGGAGGACTCTGTGGAGGTCATTTTTATATGGAAACCAAAAACCAATGAAGTGAAGCAAGTAGGCAAGCTAAAGGAGGTGGGGACTAAGCTCCTAGAAATAAAGAAGAATGGTATGAAGGTTACAGTTACAACTCACATAGTGAAAGTGTAGGTAGACAATAGGGGTACACAGGAGGAAAAGGGGAATAAAATAATAACTCCTTTAAGGAAAGGGAAATAGAATGTGGTGGGAACAAAAGAACAAGATGCTTTTGAGGAAACAAAGATTAATAATCCAATTCAAAGAGAAACTTTAGGAATTAAGGTAAGTTTTATGGAAAGCATTTCAAAGGCAAGAAAGAGATCCAAGAGGGGAAAAGGGTAAGAATAAGAAATAATGTTAGCTATCATAAGGAATGTTAGAGGCCTTAATGGCCTGAATAAACAACTAGCCATCAAAGATTATATAAACCTGGAGAGGCCTTATTTTTTTAGTTTCTTAGAAACCAAAATAAAGTAAGACCATATTGAGAGTGTTTGTGGTTTACTGGGAAGAGATAGGAGAGTCTTGAATAATCATGAAAATCATCTCGTTGGTAAAATTATTGTTGGTTGTAACCCTTATAAGCTGGAGATTACTAATTAGTGTTGTTCTAAACAATGATCCATTGCGAAATGATTGTCACTAGTTCGAGAATTTCAGTACCTATAACATTAGTATATGCTTCTAATCATGGGTTTTAAAGGTAGAAATTATGGGAAAAAATAATAAGCATTAACAGGAATACAAGGCTGCCTTGGTCTATAGCAAGAGACTTTAATTGCATCCTAAATTCAAATGAGGCATAGGGAGGAAAAACTAGTCAAATCAAAACTGTAAAGAACTTCAAAGCCTAGTCTATTTTATAAGGTTAATTGATTTAAAGTTCCATGGAAACTTATTTACCTGGAGTAACAAACAGGTGGGAGAATGGTAATGAAAAAACTATATAAATGCTTTGTGATTGCATAATGGTTACATCATTACCCTTTAAGCTTAGTTACCTTTGGAGAGTAAATTACCTCAAATCATAACCCCATACTAATAGACTATTTAGATAACATTTCCATGAGGAGAGTCACATTTAGAGTGTTTAAATCCTTAATGAAAGACCTAACTTTAGGGAAGTTGTATAAGAGGGACTGAATGTTAAAGTGAAAGGGTCCCAAAGTCATTGTCATTACCAAAGGCTATCAAGATATCAAGAGTAACCTGAAGAAACTAATAAGTGGATCTAATGACCCTATGATGATGGAAACAAAATGCCATAAGTGAGCTCCTAAAGTACCAAAAATAGATAATACTAAAGTGCCAAAAATAGATAATAAATAAGTATAGGGACAAAGAGTTTAAGCAGAAATAGGCATACCTAATTAACAAATACAATAATAGCCTACAAAATTTGAATTCTTAACTAAGGCTAAAATCTAGGATCCACTGGCTTAAGGATGGGTAGAGATTTACAGAATATTAATTCAACTTAATCAAAGCAAGAAGGAATAAAAACCACATCGGATTCTTGACTGATGGAGAAGGAAACATATTTTTATTAGTTAAATATGAAAAGGATTACAAATGAACAATTTAGGAAGCAGTTTGGCTCTAAGTTGGAAGTCCAGAAAATACCAAAAGACATATTGGGGAAAAGCAAATCCATCTCAGATCAGGACAAACAATATCTAACTAAAGAGATCACCAAGGAAGAAATAAGAACCACATTATTCTTCATTCATCCTAACAAGGATCATGGCCTTGATGGGTTTAATGGAAGATATTTTCAACAAACTTGGGATATCATGGGTAAGAGTATCATCAAAGCAATAATGGAGTTCTTTCAAATCAGGAGAATTTTGAAGGAGTAGAACAAAACATACATTAGCCTTATTCCTAAGCATAGTAATGTAAGTTAACATGAGGAATTTAGACCTATTGCCTGCTATAATATAGTTTACAAAGTCATTGCTAAAATCTTGACCAGTAAGATGAGGAACAACTTAAACAAGATAATATATCTAGCATATAATGCATTTGTGAAAAGGAGAACCATTGGTAATAATATTCCACTTTGTTAGGATTTACTAAAGGATATAATTCCAACTCTTCGATGAAAAGTTTTACACTAACAATAGACCTTGTAAAGGCCTATATCTTAATTAGTTAGGAATTTATCATCAAAATACAATGTTGGTATCCAATTATGTTCAGTTATTGGGTAAAGAAATGTATCACCATAACATCTTTTGCTACCTTGTAAATGGTGAACCAACCAAGTTATTTAGGGCAAGCAAAGACCTAAGGCAAGGGGAGCCACTATCCCCCTATTTGTTTATCTTTGGCATGGAGTTGTTGTCATGTATATTAGTGAGGAACGTATCCAAAAACTCTAAATTTAATTACATTATAGATGCAATGGTATCAAAGTCTCTCACCTAGATTCTACATATGATATTATTCTATTTTGTAGGGCTAATAAACCATCTATAACCTACTAATAGATTCCTTAAAGAGCTTCAAAATAGTACCAAACTTAATATGCAACCCTGCTAAAATTTGCTTCTACTTATCAGTTAGTGTCAACCCAGATGTAGCTATAAAGGCTTTGGAGTTGGAAATAAATCATGCTAAATTGCCTCTTAAATATTTGGAGGTGCCTATATCACATGAGATCATTAGGGCTACAAATTGCAACCCATTGATGGACTCCTTAACAAAAGGATTAATCATTAGTACACCAAGTTCCTAAGTTATAGGGTGGGACTTCAACTAGTCTCTTCTATACTTAACAACCTAGCAACTTATTGGTTAAACCATATTACACTCCCTAAAAGCATTCTAAAAGAGATTGACAAGAAGCTAAGGTAGTTTCTTTAAAAGGGAACAAGTAACCGTAGTAATGTTATAAAGGTGAAATGGTCCAAGGTTGCTCTTCAAATGACTCAAGTTGGTTACGTATTATGTCTACAAAGATAATGAGCAAGGTCTTTATGGCAAAGAAACTTTGGTGGTTATGCAAACACAAGGAGGAACTATGATTTAGAGGGGTGCACATTCTCCACATAAGGAGTAACAATTTATAGAACCTACAACCAAACAAAAGTATGTCTTAGATACTGACACTATAAGAAAAATAGGGTTTAGCGAGGAAATTATCGACGGAATGTAAAGGTTTTCCATTGGCAAGCCAATTCAACGATGAAAATTACCAAAGGAATGAGTTGTCAGAGAAACAACTGTAGGTAATCTTTGGCGATTAGAGATGGAAAATTTCTAATCCATGGAGACGGACAATTTCTAATCCATTGCCAAATTTAGTGACAGTCTTTTTTAATTCTGTCACTAAACTTGGAGACCGATTTAGGATGCTCGTCACTACAATTAATGATTGATAAGGTTTTGAAATCATTTGGAAAATTTAGCGACGATAAGTTGTGTGTCGTCGATAAACTTACCTATGGAATTTTCTTATTCAGAGGTATATGCTACGATATTGTTTTTTAATTTTTCCTATATTTAATTTTGATTGATAATTAATTTCTACATTTATCTGTTGATAATATTTTGATTTTTTCTACATTTAATTTGTCTAAACAATAAATTGATTGATAATATAAAGTAAAAATTATCTTAATTGATAATGAAAAATTATTATCTACAATAATAAGTATCTAATTTATACAAAATGACTTAAGAGTAGCTATAACTAAGATATGCAGTTGGTGAATGTAGATGCTCTACTGTTGTGATGAGGTATTGCCCCTCCCCTTTAACTCATCTATCCTATTATGGAGCTGGGTTATGTACTCCATTGACTGTTACAACTGAGTTGCCAACCTCTCTATTGTGCTCTCAAACTGAACGACTCTCTTCTTTATGACTTTAGCCTTCTCTTTAGCATCAAGACTAACTTGTATATCAAAAGGCAAAGCACTCAATTCAAGAGGAGTGATAGGATCAAGGTTATAAGGTACTTCAAATGGAGTATGGCTAATTGGAACACTAGGAGACTGGTTATAGGCAAACTCAGCATGGGCTAATTTGATGTCCCCATAAGGACTCCAACAAAAGTTAAAGGAAACCAACACCAAAAAATGATAAAGAAATGATAGAAACCTGATTTCTACAAACTTAAAGCTCTAATACCAAATGATATTAACCCACCTAGGAACTCTTGCTCTATTTGTTATATGAGCCCAAAATCCTAGAAAATAAGTTGAATTATCATACTAGAATCTTAAGGAAGCTAATGCATGTGAATGCTAGACGACTGTTAGAAACAGTGGCCAGATTATATCTTATTTAGTTATTCCCCACAAAGTTATATTCTTAGAACAATAGTTTTGCCTCCGTGTAGGTTTTGATAAGAAGGTTTTAAAACTAGGAAAGGACTACCATAGTGGCCAATGAAAATTATGTTCTATTTTGGAAGTTGTTTTGTTTTGAAAGATGTATATTCAAGTTTTTTAGTTATTTTTTTACAACATATGTGAGTATATATTAGTCAAATAAAACAATATGACAACCAATGTCCTGTAAGAAGTGACATTAAGAAGGTAAAATAAAGTACATACATGTATTAAATCCAACACTACATCAAGTAATCACATTGAGTTCAAGTATTCATATTTGAATTAATCACCTATAAATTGACTTCTAAAGTTTGATTTTAAACCTAACAACACAATGGTACGTGGCATTGTTACACTATATGAATCGAGAAAGCAAGTTCTCGCTACGACTCTTAAGCTCGTGGAATTTTTCACCGATAAGCCTCATAGGAGCTGCATCACGGGTTTCTAACTTGTATATCATCCTAAGGATTTATTATGCAAAGAATTGTTATTATTAAACATATGAATTTCTTACGTTGGTACTAAATTCGATTAATCACAATGAAGTTCAAGTATTCATGTTTGAATTAATCACCTACAAGTTCATTTTCAAAGTTTGATTTTAAACAAGCACCATGGTACGTGACATTGTTACACTAAATGAATCGAGAAAATAAGTTCTCGATGTGACTCCTAGGTTCGTGAAAATTTTCACCGATAAGCCTCACGGGAGCTACATCATAGGTTTCCAGCCAATATACCATCCTACAGGTTTATTAAAAATGAAGGCAAAACGAGGGAGCAAATATTACAAACACAAAACGAAGGAGCAAATATTACAAACAATAGTATTACAACACATACTGAGCCTTCTAACAAGAGATTTGGTCAACTGTATCTCACAAGGCATGTAGGAGAGATGGATGCCAAATTAGGAAACTACATTTTTTTTTTAAAGAAAAAGAATTTTATTAATTCATGGCTCTACAAGAGCATATAAAATGCAGTACAAAGAGCATGTAAATAAGGATGTAAGACTCATGGTTTATATCGTATGTATGGAACAAAATTCTGCTCTAGTCGCAAGATTGTCCGGAGATGAAGAGGTAGAGCAATTTCCGTAGCGAATTGGGTTGAGTGACCACCCGAGGCTAACTTTGCTAGAAGATCCGCAAAGCTGTTGACCTCTCGATAAACATGAATAATGGACGACGTCGAGACAGAGAAACTACATTGTTTGTCGCATTGAGTGTTACATTAATTAGTAGACACACTAGTTAATTTTGACCCTATTCAATAAGAGTTTTTAAATACTTCTATTATAAAAATGAATTAACTTCAAAACAAATTTTTAACCTTCAATTTTTCATTATGTTTTCTAACTTATAATATGTTATATATAAACTAAAAATTGTTCACATAAATACAATTGAAAGTCTAGCTAAAACAAATACAAATAAATTAGGCACTAATCCATATATAATGATTATAGAAAAAAATACAAACTTTACAAATCAATCAACAAATGTGTCCTTCCATCTTTCATATTTGGTGTAGATGAATGCATATTCAAATTCTCAATATTAAATGAAACTTTTAGTAAATATTTACTGAGATAATGAGATATAATTTAATTATTTTCTCACTTAAAATTGTGATTAGTCAACTTTTAAAAACATAATCTACTATTCATAAATTGTTTTGCCAGAGATACTTTAATTCAACTCAATATAAAATTCATCTTTTAGGGTTAAAGATTGTATAATTAAAAAATTGGACTAAAATTTGAAAATAAAATATAAGTTTAAAATTTTCACTAATACTTTACATTATATTGTCTTTTGTTATAAAAAGAAGCATTATAAAAGTATAACCTTTTTTAAAACAAAATTCAATTTACGATGGATAATTTAAAATTAAAAACATCTGTTCTCATCAAATTATCTATTTATATTGCTTTTTTAATAGAAATCTATGAGTAGGATTGAACTAAAAACTCTTGAAACATAATATTAAACTCAATGGACTTAGAAAAAGTTCAAAAGGTTTACGAGACATACTACACATTTTGCATTATAATATAATCTAAACTAAAATTAAACTTGCTCTCATAATTATCATTCGTATTCTGCATGCACTTCTAATAACTTAGCTTTCGGTATATAAGGCCCCTAAAATATTCTTCTTCTCTAACATTTCTGAGTTATATTACGTCATAAAAAAGGTTTCATTTCTTTGTATACTGTAAATATTTATGGTGAGAAGTATACACATGGTACCATCATCTCATTGTTGAAAATAGAGAGAGCAATAAAATTTGTAGATGCATTATTGCCTTTTATTGACTTGATAATTTGAAATGATTATGATGTGCCTATATATATAGGCTTACATGAAAACAGAAACACAGCAAAATCGAAAAGCGCTAATCTAATAGAGTATTATTAACAACAGAACCCACTAAGCTATTGACCAAAACGAACTCATTATCTTCAGAAACTACTAACAACCCATATCCCAAAAGACTTGGTCAATCTTTGAATCACATCTCAACACTCCCCCCTTGATTCAAAGTTGCAGATGCCAGGTAATTCTATAAGGTAGCAAAAGTTTTCTTTTGATAAGGCCTTCATAAGTATATCTGTCAGCTGCACATTGGTGTTACAATACTTTAAAGCTATTTCCTCCTTTGCAACGAGGTCACGAATGTAATGGTGACTAAGTTCAATATGTTTTGTTCTGCTATGAAATGTTAGATTCTTTGTCATGGAGATAATTGCTTTGTTGTCACAAAATATCTCCGTTGCTCCTTCTTTCTTTTAGTGAAGATCAGCTAATATTATCCTTAACCAAATGGCTTGACAAGTTGTTGAATTTGTTGCAACATATTTAGCTTTCAAGGTTTACAATGTCACTGTTGATTGCTTCTTTGAACTCTAAGTGATCACTCCTAATCCTAGAGTGAAAACATTTACTGAAATACTTCATATGTGAACCTACATAATCTGAAATTGGAAGCTTTAGAGTACCAAATTCCATACTCCATAGTTTCAGCAATGTAACACAAAACCCGCTTTATAGCTCCATTGTGAACCTTTGAGGGTTGCTGCATAAATCTTAAGATAATACTAATAGGAGTGTGAGTTGGATAAATCAGTCCTCCAACCAAGCTTCTTAACCTTCCAGCAACTGTGATTTCCACTTCATTGTCATGCTGTAATTTCTCATTAATGTTTATGGTTGTAGCTGTAGGCTTGCAATTTAGCGTACCAAATTTGCCAAGAAGGTCTTTGGCATATTTCTTTTGTGAAATAAATATTCCATCTGCACCTTGATGACCTTCAAGGCCAAGGAAATAGTCAATAAACCCATATCTGACATCTCAAATTCATTCATCATTTCATATTTAAATTCAGCCACAAAAGAGGTAGAAGAACTAGTTTAAATGACATCATCAACATAAAAACAAACAATGATGAGATCATTTTTACCTTCTTTCTTCACAAACAAGGTGGATTCGTTCTCACTTCTCATATATCCTCTTCTTTGAAAGTATCCATCAATCTTGCTATACTACACTCGAGGGCCTACTGTAATCCATACAATGCTTTTTTTAGCTTGTACACCTTTACTTTGTCACCCTTCTTTATGAAGACCTCAGGTTGTGTTACATAAACCTCTTCTTGTAAATCTCCATCAAGGAATGTTGACTTAACTTCAAATTGATAAACATGCCACTATAGTTATGCTACTAGCACTAGAATAGTTCTCATAGTTTTAAGGCCAGCTATTAGAGGAAAAGTTCTTTGAAATCATCTCCTTGTTGTTGCACATACCCTTGCCACAAGACGAGCTTTGTGGTTCTGTATGCTTCCATTTACAATAAATTTTGTCTTGAACACCCACTTTAAGCTAATTGCATTTTTGCCTTCCGGTAAGTCAACCATCTCCCATGTTTCATTCTTCTCAATAGCTTTCATTTCTTCTGTCATTGATTTTTGCCACTCTTCTTTTTCAGCTACTTCTTTGTAGTGTATAAGGTCTGAAATGGTGAGAGCAAACTGACAGGATGCATATATGTCAACTAAAGATCGAAACTTTCTGGATGTTGTCTCATCTGAAGACTCTTCAGGAGAAGAGTTTCTAATTGGAGAATCTGTAGGAGCTGAAGAAGAGTTTCCAGTAAGTGAACTTGTAGGAGTTGGCTCTTGTCTTTCATTTAGAGAAATTCCAATAGGAATCTTTTTTTGCACCTGCTCTTCATTGAAATTCCAGCTTGCATTTTCATCATATATTACATCCCTACTTATTAAGGTCTTGCAACTAAGAGGGTTATACAATCTATATGCTTTGGATTGAGTACAATAATCAATAAAAATGCATTTTCGGACGTTTCATCAAGCTTTTAACGAACTTGAGAATTTACCAAAGCATAAGCAACACATCCAAAAACTCGTTGATGACTTACAGATGGTTTCCTTTCATGCCAAGCTTCATATGGAGTTCGATTCATGACAGACCTTGCTAGTCAGAGATTCAACAAATTGACAAATGTTACCCACAACTTCAGTCAAAAATTGGTTTGAAAATCCCCTTGCTCAAAACGTGCTTCTAGCCATCTTCACAATAGTTCGATTTTTTCATTCAGTAACATCATTATACTCTAGCGTGAAAGGAGTTGTAACTCTCTATGGATGCCATTTTCTTCGCAAAACAAATTAAATTCATTGGATAAGAACTCTCCACCTCTGTCCGTGCGAAGAACTTTGATGTGGCAACCACTTTGGTTCTCTACCATAGCCTTAAATTTCTAGAACTTCCCAAAAGTTTATAACTTGTTTTCTTGAAAGTAAACCCAACTTATAGGACTATAATCATCCGTGAATAGCAAGAAATAACTACTCCCACCCAAAGACAGTTTGCATTGCCCCATATAAGTCAGCATGAATTAATTCTAGGCATTGTGAAGTTTTCTAAGCTTTTCCAAAAAGAAATGATTTCCTAGTTTGATTTCCATAAATGCATCCTTCACATAAATTGATGGAGTCAATTTTTGGTAATTCGAAAACCATACCTTTATCACTGAGTAACTTGAGGCCCTTTATGTTAAGATGCCCGTATCTCAAGTGACATAGCTTTGAGTCATCCTTTGCATTTGCCGCAAGAGCAAAATTCTCCATGTTAGAAACATTCAACGAAGACATCTTGTTTAAGGTCATGCTAATATGAACTCGTTGGCTTGATTTCTTATTTTTAATGACATATATGTTTTCATCAGAGACTATCCACCAGCCATCAATTGTCCAACACTCAATAAATTGTATCCTAGATCAGGAATAAATTGAACATTATCCAACATTTTTGCTTTACCATCTTTAGTATCGACTTTCACCACGCCTTTTCCTTCAACTTGCATCTCCTTTGTGTTGCCAAGCTGCACCTTTATCTTGTTCATCTCATCAAGCTCCTGGAATAAGGATTTGGTGCCCATCATATGGTTCAAGCAACCATTGTCTATAAACCACAAATCACTTGGTTTTGCGTTAAAATTAACACAAGTTATAAAAAACTTGTTTTCTTCATCTGTTCATGTTTATACCAATAATCAGCCTTTATATGCACGTATCCATTGCAGTGATAACACTGAATGCCACTTCTCGTATTGCCTAGCTCATTGGACTACCTTTGCCCATCATTTCTTCCTCTGCCTCTACCATTACCACGTCTATGACCACCATAAAATCCTGCTCTCTCTCGACCTCTGCCTACTAGATAATGATTTCCTCCATGTTTTGTGGGTGTCTCCTTAACTTGAAATGCCTTCTCTTTGTTCTTTTCTAATGATCTATTGATTCATGACTCATGAGCTTGAAGAGATCCCATCAGTTCATCAATGGAAAGAAAAGAACTGACATATCTTTAACTTCTTCTATGGCAGCCACCATATGGTTGAATTTTGGAGTCAAGCTTCTCAATACTCTGGCAACAATTGTTTTTATAAAAAATTAGCTCACCACATAAGCGCATTTGATTAACTATTACCATTGTTCTTAACAAAAGTTCCACAACTGATTCACCATTTTTCATAGCTAAGGATTCAAAGTCATTCCTTAGAGATTGCAATTTCACCACTATGACCTTTGAATCAACTTGATACTCCTTCTGCAGAATTAACCATGCTTGCTTCAACGTGGTTGCTGCAGCAATTCAAGAGAAAATAGTCTCATGGATTGCTTGTTGAAGAATGAACAAGGCTTTGGCATCCCTCTTCTTGGTTTCTCTCAACCTTTCCACCTCTTCTGCGTTGGGTTCAAGTATATCAACATACCCATATTCCACTAAATCCCATAGCTCCTGTGATTTGAGCAACATCTTCACCTTGATGCTCCACCACTCATATTTCTCACCATAGAAAATTTGTAAGAGTGGTTGAGAGAAAGAAAAGCCAGCTGTTGTTGCCATTCTCATACAACTTTTTCCAAAATGTAACTCACACCTGTGTTTCCCGAACTACCCTAAAGTGTTTCTCTCAATAACCAATGGACCTAAGCCTCACATTTCACTCAAAAATGCCCAAAGGACCAAATATGGCTCTGATACCAAATTTTTTGAAAACAGAGAGAGCAATAAACTTTGCAGATGTATTATCACCTTTTATTAACTTGATAATTTAAAATGATTGTGATGTACTTATATATATAGGCTTACATAAAAACAAAAACACAGCAAAATCGGAAACCGCTATTTTACTAGAGTATTATTAGCAATAGAACCCACTAAGATATTAACTGAAACAAACTCATTATCTTTAGAAACTACTAACAACCCATATCCCAAAAGACCTGGTCAATTTTTGAATCACATCTCAACACTACTAACAACCTATATCCCAAAAGACCTGGTCAATCTTTGAATCACATCTCAACAGTCATACTATAACCTAAAAATTAGATGTAATATAACTAAATTGTGTTTAAACTGAAACCTTACTAGTAACTGTCCACAGATTTTGTTAGACAGATCATAATGATAAGGAAACCGCGTCAGTTTGGCCGTTGGGAGTTAGAACACTTCTGAAGTTCATATCATATTAATGAAAGAAACCATTGTTCCATCTTAAGTGGAAAAATGAAAGACTAAGTAAGCAGAGAATGCTCACAATAGTTTTGATTCTTACAATAAATAATAAGACACCAACATTGAATATGAATGAGTTCACTTAAACATAAGGACGGGCGAAGAAAAATAGTATGTGGTGTTGAGAAAAGAGTTTCTGCTTAAAGAAAAAACACCTAGTAAAAACCGTGTCCATATCCGAGGTTACATGATCCATGGCCATGAGGCATCATCGTGTTTGGATTGAAGTCATTGAGCAAAGCAGGGTTTTGATCAAAATGAATCATCCCAACGGTAGCACTCCCAAAAGGTTGTTGCTGATGATGCATAGGGTTAGGTGTATTGTTAGAATGTTGGATGAGAAGGTTATCAGCTTCTTTTGCCACATTCTTCTTCAACTCCTCCAATGCCATTGTTAATTGCTCCAATTGGGGAATGTTAAGTGCATCAATTGGCGCATCCCACCAGCATTGACTTTGGCTTGCCTTCCTCATTTGGCTAAGCTCTTCTCCATGCTTCTTTTCCATTTCCAACTGCTGGAGAACCTGGCATAATAATCTTCCATTATTAGTATTCTTTTCAACTATTTTCTTTTTGCCTATATATATATATGTATATGTATATGTATATGTATATGTATATATCTTATCTCTATTTTTATTGTTTTATTTTTACATAAATATAGTTGGACCGGTATTTATTTTCTAAATCATGGGTCATTATATTCTTGAATTGGTAATTAAATATCATATTTATGATTTTTTTACCTTTTAATTAATAAAAAGACTATAAAATTATTGCACTTATTTATTAAAACTATTACTATTTATTTTTATAAATAACTTTTAGTCACTTTGTTATATGTTATCTTAAATACATGAGTAAGCAATTTCCAATTTCCAATTTCCAATTTCTAATTTAAATTTAAAATTAATCCGTTTTTTGTAAAAAGAAGATGTTCATCTTTTAAAAATTATATGGAACTCCAATATCACTAATTTTAACGTTATAAAGTCCATCTATACATAACAAACTTCAACTGACTATTAATAACATTAGAAAACATGTATGTCCCTAACATCACTCCCAAAACAAATTTACAATATCTCAAACAACAATTTTACTAGAAAACATGTTCACATCTATCAAAGATTTTTGTTTGACCATGCATACACGACCTTATTCATTGAATATTATTTGCTCACAACTTTAGTAATTCATATATACAACCATTAGTATTTTGCCTCCTTTCAGTTAGACTGATTAATCCCTAGTTGACATCAAAACAATTATAAGTGAGAAGCAGACCCTCAAGTTAAATTCACAGTGTCTGATTGTTTCAAAGCCTCACCTAATAAATAGGCAAGGTTATTGGTTTCTTGATTGTAATTAAACTTCTATTGCTTAGATCAGAGAAGACATTGTATAGTAGAAAAATGTCCTGCCCCAACCATGAAATTAGGTAGTATATATTCGTCTACTTTGATTGAACTAATACCTGAGTGAGCTGCACATTGAGTTGACGAACACTAGCATTGCGGTGAGCCTCAATAAGTTGCATGGTGGCAGAAAGGGGTGGAGTGCTGCGGCTGAGGTAACGATCGATGAGAGTTTTAACACCAGGGTGGCCAAAGGAGAAAACCTTTTTCCCAGGTGAAAACACGATGATCACAATCTCAGCACCACAGAGTGTGCAGAGTTCACTTGCCTTCTTGAAAAGCCCTGAACGTCTCTTTGAGTATGTCACTTGCAGATTGCTGTTTTTCATCATTTTCTCCATCTCCACCTTCTGTCGACCGATACTCTTTCTCTTCAATACAGGTGACGCCATTGACGACCAAAAGCAAGCAGATAATTGATTACGATATTATCTCACTCCTCGATTTTCATACGAGGACTAACTAGGACTATTTCAGGAGAAATGGGGTTGGGTTTTCGTAGCAACTTGTCTGTGGTACAGATATAGCTGTCTCCTGGTGGCGAATCAGCCATGACAGTGCTTGAATTGAATGATTTTCTTGGTTTGGAGGTTGTAGAATCCTTTCCAAGTTAAAGTACAAGGCAATAACAGCGAATGCAAATCAAATGTTTAGAATGGTTATCAGGCAAGTAAATAAATGGTCGGGTTTCTTGCCAATTGGATACTGTAAGTTATCTTTTTTGTTTTCTTCTCAGAGTTTGATTCTTAGTTTCTTTTACTAAAATCAAAATCAAATTAAACCCTTTCTATTTATAACATATTCATATACTCATTACTGTTATATTCTCCGAGGAAACTCGTTTCTCTGACGTGCTTCATCTGGACTTATACCTTGTCGGTGGTTCGGGTGCAAGTTTTAACGGTGTCTCATCCAATTATCCCTTGCGAGATTGTCTATGATTCAATGAGCAGGCAGTGAGTAGGCAGACAATAAATAATACACGCAATTATTTATCCATCATATATAATCAGCTAGAAGAGTAACACACTCTTCAACTCAATGTTTTAAAAACCGGATCGGTGACTGAACCGAAGAAGCAACTGATTCAAGGGTCAATGGTTCAACCGGAATTCAACCGTGATCAAACCGATGATTAATAAATATATAAATTTTTATTTTATATATTATATATATAATAATTTTTAAACATACTATTTAATTATTTATGTAACTGTAAACTTAACTTAAATCTTCAAATATCAAAATATACAAAAAAAAATTTAAGTTTACTAACACTACACAAAATAAGATAATAAAACTCACTAGTCATATTTCATTAAAAAGATTAAAAAAAATCACTAATCATAATATTCATTCAAGATGAAATCATCAAAATCAAGGCATTTTAAATGAACCGGCCGATTCTTTCTCTCACCGGTTCAGCGGTTTTTACCGGTTAGATCGTAAAATGAACGAGTCAATCATTCACAAAAAATATGGGCTAAATTAGACCGTTTCATACTCTAATTTACCGATTTTCCAATCCGACCGACCAGTTCGGTCCAATTTTCAAAACAGTACTTCAACTAATTAAGTAATGATTTTTGTGGCATTTGGATAATAGGGTGGGACTGAACCCTCTACTAAAATTTGACTCGGAACTATTTAATAGTTCAATCTAAAAAAATTAATTACTATTCAATCGATTTTGTTTAGTTAAAATAAGAATTGGTGAATTTGATCAATTTTTATTATTTTAAAAAAGTTGTACAATTAATTATTTTTAATTACTATGTTAATTTAAATTTTAATAATTAAATCTGGCTCTCTTGTCACCTTCATTTTACGCCTCTATCAAGATTTTTCAGACATTAGATGAAACTTATATATATTTTTTATATTAATTTGCTTCTTTCTCATGTTTCTATTCTCATAACAATGACTTCAAAAAATTACTGACTTTAAAAAATAATTAAACATAAATAGAACTAATTATTGATAATTGCCCCTATAGTAATGTTATTTTTAAGGTAAAAGACATCAACTTCTCCTATAATTTCATCTACTTTATCAAAATTTCATTTGCTCTAAAATTCTTGTGGGAATCTTTTATGTTTTAAGAAAAAAAATTTTAAATCAATTCAATATTTATTTGAAATCACTTTTTGAAGTTTGGGTTAGTATTATAAAATTGAGCAAAGTTTAGGATTTTTTATAATTATTTCTTAATTTATTGTTCAATTGTTTAGTTGATTTATAGTAAGCAATTTTCTTATTCTTATTTATATTAACTATTAGTAATTAATTATATTGGTTAAAAAAAATTGTTGAATTTCATGAACACTCAATTCATCCACTCCCCTCAAGATGTAAGTAGGATAAATTAATAAAATAAAAAAAGTTTTATATTTTTACTTATTAATAGCAAAAATTCAATAAAACTATTTATAAATTATAATAAAATTCACAAATCATCTTATTTATTATCATATTATCATATTAAACTAATAAATATATTATTGTTATTATCTAATATAATTAATTATTAGTAAAATAAATATATATTCCATTTTAAAAATTACTATATTTTTAATATAAGTAACAATACGTGAATGAGATAAATAAATAAAAAACACAATTTATTTGACATGTATATCCCTATGATTTGTTAATTCTCAATTATCTCATTTAACGTGAATATCGACATAGTTGTGTCACATATCCCAATATCAGGTTAGCACGAGTTAACCATAAAATTTGATAGATGAACTGATTGTGAACTTTTTATAAAACATAAATATTTCTCGCATTGTAATTGATGAAGCTAAATCAAAGGTTAATATTTTTACCTTTGTTTTAATTGAAACAAAAAAGAAGAGAAATTTTAATTTTTATATGTTTATTACTATTTTTTTAGAATTACACAATAGTATACATCTTGTTATAGGAAAAAATAGAATTTAATCATATAATTTTATCTTCCTTCATTAATGAATTTAGTTTTATCTTATTAATTTTATCAATATATGTATGTTATATATATTTATTCATTATAAAGTCTCAATTTTTATGAATCAATTGAAACTAGTAACCTTAACTAATTGAATTGATCAATTTATATATAATCTTTTTTTTACTTTCCATTGAAAGAACTCATTCTGGAGTTTCCCTTCCGAAACCCAAGTGGACCCTTCCGAAAATCTCACAATAGCCTCTAATCAATATCTAACTCAACTGAAGGGTTTCACAAACCTAAATCATTCAATTGCTAAAAACTTTTTATATTTTAAATGTTAAAAGCACGAAAAATAGTTGAAATTTCTTTTAACTTTCTAAAAATCCAGCAATACAACGACTGCTTTTTCTAATATTCTTAAATTTCAAAAACTAACATAACACGAATTAAAACACTTCTAGTATTTCATAAACCATCTTAACTTCTTGAAAGGAACCTCAGGTCCACATCACAATCACCCAAAAACATATAATTCTCAACATTTTAAAAACATAATATATAAACATTAATTAAACAATATAAATAAAACACATATATTTTCATAAACAAGTTCAATGTTTCTTAAAAATGGTTGGGCTTGTGTTTGAGATTTCTGCCCAAATGCTTACATACCTCATTTCTATTAAGGATCAAAGCTTTCGTAGTTCATTATGTAGCACCTCACTTCCATAGGACCTAAACCCGACATCGATGGGTGATATCCGAGTCTGTGCCCCACGAGGGTGGCATGTCAGAGCACCTAATCATCTAAAAATTGGTACAAATTTTTTTGAATATAATCAAATACGTGGAAATCAGTAATCAATTTGGGCCCACTTTCTTCCATAACATTTTCAATCATAACAATACAAACATCAGAATTTCAATAGTCATTTGGGCCCATCACAAATACAAAACACTATTTTATAGAAATTGCGGAATTCAAATTTATACAAGAATAGAATAACAATAATGCAGATACGTACTGATCCCGACCTCTATCTTTTCCTTGCATGCAGTAATTATATTCCCGTTTGCCTAATGAGGCATTTTTCTGAGTCCTGAAAAATATTTGCAAATTTTGGGTGAGTTTTACGAACTCAATGAGTGACCATCATCGATGGCTCACCCAGTCACATAACACATAATTCACATTTCACATTATTTCACATTTCACATTCAATTTCGCACTTCACATTCAATACACTTAATCATTCATTTTATGCATATGCAGTGTCATAAGACTCACTTTCCATTTATTACTTTGTTGTGACCGAGTGCCTAAATTGTCCCATATAAGGCTCATTAATAACTGTTCCTTATCCGCTTGAGGGATACATGATTTATTAAACATTGAGCCGGAGGCTCTGAATCACTTTTGAGCTCGAGACTCATTTCTACTCGTTGAACTTTAAGCTCTGATCATTGACTACTCTAGTCACAACTGTCATTATATTTTATGTATTCATGCAATGAAATGCATCAATCACATTTGCATATTCTCATTCAATCACATTCACATATCATCGGACCTTAATCCGGCATTCAACATTAAAGTTGAAGAAACACTTTCATTCATATGCAAATGCACATTCAAACACATTTATCATCGAACCGTGGTCCGGCATTTAACAATGAAATTATGCACACTTATTTCATCTTAGTCATATACAAGTAGTACTTCAATATCTCAATCAAACATCACAATTATCGGACCTTCTATCCGGAATCAACAATCAAGACGCAATCATATCGACATTCAATAGTCAATTAATACAAAAATCAAACAAAACAAAACAAATAATGAAATGAGACCATCTAGGTCTATTCACAGTACGCTACAATTTAGCATTCTCTTCCAAATTTTGAAAATGCCTGAATGTAGACATTCTAACCTGCATAGTTCATTTATGCAATACACATTTCACACACGTTACATCTTTGCACAATTATAATTATTCAATAATGCACATGTATGAAACGAATTATGTACAATGCATGTTCATGACAATCTTATGTACTTATCTAATAGTTTCGTCACAAAATCAATCCCATATCAAAAGTCATCTAAGTACAATTTATACTTAGGTTTATACCTCAATAAAACCATTAAATCGCAATTCATAATTCATTGAATCACTTTCAAAGTTTTCCAAGACACCTCTTTCGGATCTATTGTTCACGTTCAATTAGAAGGTAAAAATGAGGTCATTTGGTCAAACTCTCTTCTAGAAAAGTGTTCCTCTATATCTTATATTTCCATTGACACCAAAATCACTCAATTTGGTTTAATAATTTGGAAGATATGCCTCAAACATTATCGGGTTATCCATATTCAAAAATAGTGTACTATGCACAAATTCCATCCAGCAATTCAATATCTTAGAGGCTAAATCAAAATTCAACTTCTTAAGACAATTTATATATCTATATCTCTAGTTTACTCCAAATTAAAAATCATCTCATTTGGAATCCTACAGATCAAGATATTGGCAAAATACTGAATCATGTTCAGTAAAAATATCTAGCTCATACTCTTCCAACCGATCCCCTCACTTTGATTCAATCAATCTTTTTCAAATCAAAACCAAAAGCTATAAATTTTTATACAGAGATAAAGGAATGTGTTATGAATCCAATGCTTCAAAAATCAGGTCATTTGGAGGTCGGACGAAAAAGTTATG
This sequence comes from Erythroxylum shatona, assembly GCA_027568895.1. Classification (NCBI taxonomy): domain Eukaryota; kingdom Viridiplantae; phylum Streptophyta; class Magnoliopsida; order Malpighiales; family Erythroxylaceae; genus Erythroxylum; species Erythroxylum shatona. Next base: position 38,724,088 of record JAOSBK010000206.1, read on the forward strand.
ACCAAAATAGTAAAATATATTCAAGCTGGGAGGAGGACCTGCGGGTTGCGATCGCAAGTTGTTGCGCACTCCTTCGGAGGAGTCGCGATCGCGACTTCACGATTGCTATCGCAACTTTTGCCCTCTTCCTCCCTTTTCTCTTCTTCTTCAGACTTGCCTTAGTAAAATAGGCATAACTTTCACTACAAATATCAGATTAAGGTGATTCAAAAACTGTTTTAAAGAGGACTTCAAAAACTGTTCTATAAGGAAAACACCAACTCACGTAAACACACACATATATATATATATATATATATATTCATGCACAGTGAAGAAAAACAAGAAATAGAGTATACCACCTTTTCATTCTTTGATTTTCTACACTCACTTCATACACCATTTTATTGCTATTTCAAACTCCAAA
>JAOSBK010000206.1:38757635-38774636 GCA_027568895.1 Erythroxylum shatona
TAAAATATTTAAAAATTATTGTTATTGACTTATTTCATATTAATTGTCATTATTATTTACTATTAAGATTTTTGAAATCATGATTGATGTAAACAGTAAACTAGTAAAGTATAGAGTACAACTGTACAATATACTAATATGGACTATTTTGCAAGCCCAGTACGGTATTCATAACTTTGCTTTAGACATTTATTCTGCTATGTCTTTAGTTTCCATAGCATAAAACATCATGCCATTTAAACTTCTAAATTATGAAACATGTAATAAATATCACAAGTTGCTTCAACACAGTGGTAGTATCTGGTTACCATTTTCAATCTCAAATTTCACTAACATTCAGCTAGAATTAGGTCAATACTATGTCTTAGGTTTCATTTCAGTTGGAATCACCCAATTCTGAGGTCTATGGGCTAAGTTATGGCAAAAAAAAAAGGACTAGCTTAAGTGAATCGAGAACCTAAGACAAAATTTCACTAAACATGGCTATCTCTTTTATCATCTTCAACCAAAATAGACTTTTGAACATATCACATAAACAAAGCTAGCTATGGAAGATTCTCTTATGCTTGATTCCTTGATTGATATTCATAATTTGAACCCTTAAATACTTCCAAACTTATTATCTACTTTATTGCATGTCAAAATTACCATTGATCTTATATGAATCTATCACATTAAAAAACCCAAAACCATAAATTTAGGTTAGGGAAACTTCCCACTTTCTTTCAATCTTTTGGACAACTTGAAGAATGCTTAGTCTTGATGAAGCTCCCTTCAATTCATTCTCCAAAATCATGAAAAATCAATCACCCTTTTCTTTTCTCTTCTACTTGGCCGAAATCACCTTTGCTTTTCTCCTTTTGTTGTTTTGTTTTGCACTCACTGCTAACTCTCCAAAACAATGAAGCATGTTGTCTTATTTTATGCCTTATGTGTTTGACATGTATCTCCCTTAATTAGTCACTAATCCACTAATTAGCATATACAAAAACCAATTTGCCCCTAATCACCATATAAAAAAACCAAATTGTCCTTAATGAATTTAATTCATCAACTTACCGAATTAAATTCTGAAAATTTTCCATAACCATCTTCTCATCAAATTGACCATGAAATACTCTAATTCGAGTCAATACGTATTGACTAGGTGCTTTAAAAAATTTGAATGGGTTTAGAAAACATATGTATCCATTATTTTTCCAAAAAGTGAATTTTAAGTCCTAAACTTTCGAAATTCATGAAATCCATCTGATCGGAATTGTATTCAATCCATTTCACTATCATTAGACTCTAGTACTTATTTTGAATATTTTTAATTCTTTTTAGCGTCGGGCCCTCAAAAATCACTATTCACACATAAAATTACTATTCACTGAACATAAAAATTTACCATCATTAAAAGGATAATTTTGGGGTTTTACATCCTCCCCCTTAGGGGTTGATCTGCACTTGCAACTAAAATGGTCATATTTATTATAGTTATAACATTGCATTTATGATTTATTACCTCGCTGTTGAAAACCATCTCATCTTTAGTTTTAAAGTCCTCGACCACTACCATATATTTGATAGCGTTCATTTGTTAGCCTGTTTCAAAATATTTCCTACCACGTCCTCATCCACCATGTCCACTTCTATAGGGACCTCTACAGCTACCTTGATTTCCTCTGCTTTTTTTGTAACTATTGCTAGTTTGATTGCCACTAATAGATAACTTGCTTTGCAATGCTTGTTCCAAATCATCAATACTTTCATTTTGGATCATTCTCAACTCATACGCTTAAAGAGAGCCCATAAGCTTGTTAGTAAAGATTTATGAAAATTCTTTGATTCTTTAATGGTAGGGACGACATAATCAAATTTTCTTATCAGTGAACGTAAGAGTTTTTCCATCACCCTAACATCATCAAGAACTTCTCTATTTTTTTTTATCTTGCTTTCCATCATTTTCATATGAGTAATATGGTCACTAATCTTTTTGGAATTATGCACTTTTAATGTTTCAAATTCAACTCTAACAAATTGGAGCTGTACATTTATAGCTTTTTCGAATCCTTGAAGAGATTTCTGTAAAGTTTCCTATGCATCCTTTGATGTTCTTGCATATGATATTTTTTCAAATATTGATTCAAGAACTCCTTGAAAGAAGAAAAACAAGGCCTTTTTGTTCTTCTTGTGTGATTCCTTAAGTGATGTCCTTTGCGCCTTTGATAAAGATGCTTTGGCAGTTGCATCTTCAGGCTTAATATAGCCCTCCTCAACAATCTCCCCAAAATATTGTGATCCAAGTAGTACCTTTATTTGGATTTTGGAAATTGAGGTTGAATCATATTGGCCATTTTCATGTCCTTGAACCGTAGTCTTGAACCTAGATATGATACCACTTGTTGGAAACAAAGGAGATTAGCTACTAAAAAAATCAAACAACAATATATATTTATAAAAACAATGTTGCACACTCTTGAGCTGCAGGTCTTTGTTTTTCTCTGTTTTCCTTTGTTTTTCTCTACTTTTTCTCTTTTACAAAAATTACATATATAAGGGCTTTTTATAGGTGTGAAAGTCTATTTATTCACATACTTAGACAACTAGTAAATAACTACAAAATAGCTAGCTATAATAAATAAATTTGACAACTAACAAAGTACAAAATCAAAGATATGTGCCTAGAAGAACTTATAAGAGTTTTATAAGGGTTTGTCTTCTAATAGGAAAAACACCCGAAGACGTATAACAATGTGATGATAGCCCTTTAAAATAATTTTTAAATAAGAAAAAAGAATCAAAATCAAAATCTCTTTTTGTTTAAGTGTATGTTCAATTACTTAATGTCTCACTTATTTATAACCTTTAGAAAATCTATTTAAATTTCAAATTAATCACAATCAAATCAAATAAATTTATTTAAATTCTATTATAATCAAATAAGATAAAATTTGGTTTAGATTTTATTTGATTAGAAGCATATCATATACTCGAATGAAATATAAAAAGACACAACTTTGTAATTTTAATGATTTTTATCATTATACAATGTGAAAGCTAACTACATACCCTAACCAAATGTAGTTTTAACAAACTCAAATTCACATCATTAAACTAATATCTCGTCTCCTACAAAAATGAAATAAGAATAGTAATATCCCATTACATCACTATAGAACAATACCTTAACCTATCCCAATATGAATTTGCACTTATGATCATATCAAATGTAATTTTAGTTATAATCATCAATCTATGAGTCTATAGGTGTATGTTTTCATTCAATTGTTTCTTGACTTTCATAGTAATTAGTTTTATATTAACAACTTCCTTAGACAAACTTCATTAGACATGATGAAAGAAAACGTTTAGATAACTAGTTAAAGTAACAACATCAACTTTCCACTTTTTGATAAGGTATTAAATGTTAAAGGGTATAATTATTGGATCTCATATTCAGTAGGGCTTACATATTGATGAAGAAGAAATACAATCATCAACTCTTTTTTAACGGTTTAACTTAAGCATATACAATATAATTAATATGTTACTGGAAAGCTTCTTTTAAGGGTATGTCAAACTTAATTTCCTATATTATCTAATTGAGTAGTTTTACATAAACAATTGCCTAATACTTTTTGAGAATTCATTTTTAGCTTTTCACATAAATACAAAGATGTTACATCTTAGCTTTAACTAAGGCAGAGCTCCAAACAATAAACTGATTTATAGGCTTAAAAGTAACTTTTTTCAAACTCAATGCAAGTATGGTTTATTATCTCAGCTTGCTCTTTCTAACAAGTAGCAAAGTGATTATTGCATGAGCAATATAGTCTGAGACTATTTACATGACTTTTATATAAAAGGTTGAAGGTACATTCTATCCTTTAACGTTTGTATTAAAATTTAACTCGGACTTAAATATTTGAAAACATTTAAAAAGAATTTTAATATTTCAAAATTATCTTATATGAAGCCTCAACTAATGAAACCCTTAAGTCTATTAATATTTTTTCAATTAAGTGTTACTTCATCATCGAAGTGTCTATGTGACACTATTAAGCCTACTTCTAAAATAAGTCCTTTTCCTTTTCTTCATCATCTTCTTCATTTTCTTAAGAAACCACTTGCTAGATCACTTCTAAAAGATGAATCGTAGTTAAGCTTACAATTAACTCCTTCAACACATATATCATTAAATATTGTTCTTCAAAGGTAATTTAAAGATTTAATCAAGTATGGTGAAATGTTATAAGGGAAAAGATCATCGGTGTTTGATTCTTTGACTTAAGAAACCACTCGTTGATCACTTCTAATAGGAATTCTCATTTTTAGTTCATAGTTATTTCTTTAGACGTTTGCAACTCAAGAATTGTCTGTAATTAGAAGTATTTGCAAACTGTGACAACTTGAAGAATAACAATAACAAGAAATAAAGATGTTTGTTAAATAAAACAAACTAGTTAATAGGTATGTAGAATTACAAAAAGGAAAGTCTTGTAAGGCTTTATGTGAAACTACTTCTTAATTCGCATACTTTACCTCCCCACTGATACATAAACAAAAGAAAAACAAAACACAAAGAACAAGGTTTGAATAAGTGCTAGTCGATTATGAAAAAAATAAAGAAAACTTAAAATACAACTACTTTGTATTTCAATCTCCATCTAACCACCACCTATCCTCCCCATTCATATATATCATGTGGTTTTAAGTTTTTAAACCACCCAACACCCATAACAATAACAATCAGAGGATGGGAAATTTTGAATCTTTACATACATATAGAGAATAATTTAAAGCATATTTCGAGATTTAGTCTCAAGTTTGGACAATAAACAAAGAAGAGCTAGAAAAGAAAAAGGAGAGGTAATAAAGAGCAAATATTTGGCTTTAATTTGCATTAAAAATCTAATAAAAATGGAGAAGATGATGAAGAATGGGAGAAGAAGACTTATTTTAGAAGTGGAACCCATCAGTTCCACATGGAGTCCACATGGCATTAGTACGCCCTACAGAAAGTGGAAAATTATTTAAAAGAAGTTATATTAGCAATGATAAATCATTTAACTGATAAAACCCTGATAAGGTTAAAGGTTTCATAAGTTGAGAGTTAAAATCAATTAGTTTTGAGATGTTAAAAATTCTTTTCAAATACATCCAAATGTTTAGGTTAAAGTTAAATTTTAATGCTGACATTAAGGGTTAAAACTTACTTTCAACCTCATATATAAAAATAGTCCATTAATTATCATATATCAAAATTTTCTAAAAATAATGCAATCTTGTAATGCATAAATCAAATTTATTCATGCCTTATATCTTATAGAATTCCAAACCTTTAACAAGTCTATAAAATATGTCTCTAACTATGGGATTGGTAAAAAGATCTATTATCATGTTATATGTGGAGATGTATCTAAGGATTACATGATCTTATGTATTGGCATCTCGAATAAAGGGATATCTAGAATGGATGTACATTTACCTTCCATGATACTTAGAATCCTTTGCATAAGCTATAGTAGCTACTTTATCCATTAAAAATGTAATGACCTTATTTAAATGTGCCATCAAGCTTAAACTTTGCATAAATTGCATTAATCAAATAGCCTGTTGCATCATAGGTGTGTATACAATATTTCAACTCCATTTTGGATAGTGAGACGTAACTTTTCTTTTTACTACATTATAATACGTCCCCACTTCTAAGTTCAAATGTATAGCCAGAGGTTACCTTTCATTCATCTCTGCCTAAAGATCCCCATCATTTTTATATACAGATAACTTAAAACTTCCTCCCTAGTGATATAGGCAATGCAAGGTTCTCAATCTCTTACAATTATATGAGAATCCTTTTAACTACTTGTCAATGTGCAACATTATAATTATTATGATATTACTAACCATCCCAACCGTATGGAATATACTAGATAAGTGCACATCATTATATATGTTAGAAATCTAACTTCATTAACATATAGTACTCTTAACCGTTACTTCTTTCTTCATCAGTTATAGGATATTGTTCAATGTTAAGAATATGTCCTTAATATATTATAGTATCAATATGTTTGACATTCTACATATTAATCATTCTAAACTATTTCTAATAAAAATTTCTTAGGAAAAATTAGAAATATCTTAGACCAATTTCTGTTAATTTTGACTCTTAAAATGTAGTCATTCTCACTCATGTCCTTTATATAAGAGAAACATTATTAAATGGTGTATTCTAAATCATTTCTAGCTAAAAAATTATCGTCCATGTATGATGAGAGGAATATGACCTCTAATTCCTTTTATATACAACTAAGTTGTCACTTTGTTTTAGGTACCTAGATAAACTTGCATCCTTAATTATTTTCTCATTCTTCTTTTCAACCTACACTTTCATGGGTTTACTTGTTATTTTTTTAGGAAATAAAATCTATTAACACATCCATATTTAACAAAAAAATGACATGTAATATTATATAAGTAATGCTAATGTATAAATGCATTGCTTGGACTTCTATATATGTATGCATAATAATGAATATTTCTTGGGATATTAAAGGTATTGTGTTCTTCTAAAGTAGTGACAAATCCTACCATGATTATATGTATGATGCCTTCTATGAATGGAAGCTTGATGTATGCTTCTTTGAGTCCTAAAAGGGTATGAGTAGGTTTACCTGTTATCATAAAAGTTATGCCTATTCTTCCCTTAAGAGTATTGAGTTATAGGCCTAGATGGAGATCCATACATGAAAGCATGAGCCTTATTCTTATAATAAACACTAGTGTACATGGCATGTGCATATGATTTCTGTATATGCTTAGATATGGATACTCTATGTTCATTTGTCACCTTCGATGATGCATATTCTCTATGAGAATGTTTTTCCTTGACAAATGTAATCTTGGTGTTGGGTACACTCTCACAAGTATATCTAATCTTATGTCTATTATTAGAATTCTTTTAAACTCCTAGCATGTTTTCTAGTTTTTTGCTCCTTTTAGTGAATTTAAATAATAAATTATTAAGAACATTGACCTTCTTTTTCAATGTCTCAATTCTATACTTTAATGTGTCTAATGTAAATGTGTCTAATGTATGTGTCATTAATGATCACATTTTTAGATGCTTTAATTCCATGCAATTCACTTTTCATCTTTTTATTCTATGATTCCAAAAAATAAACCATTAAGCTTAGGTTTATACATTATACAACTAGCTATGAATTCAGAGTTATTTGAATTTTCCAATACTAATATGCACATTGCTTGTTAAATAGAACCCTTGGATCTCAATTATTTAGCCAAAATGGGAATCATCACATAATAATCCAATGGCAATATTAATATTTCTCCACCTGGACTAGTTTGTGTTAGTTCAAGAACATTGAAACACTATAAACCTTCAATTACCAAATGTCCAACTACCAATTCCTAAGATGATGTCCGTTCCTCTTCGCCAACTCAACTGCTTATCCTAACTTGACTCAAAAAAAATTGAGGGGAAATTGTATCAAATGTAGGTATATAACACAATCTATAAGTATGTCATTCATTCCCATCAACGTAAAGTGGAAACAAAGCAACCTCTTCTTCTCTACTCTTTTATTTTATGTTTTTGGTTCAATTTTAACATTCAAGACAATGTTTTAAATAGGTGTGAGGGTGTGGATATTCTTCCTTGTTTTAATTTTATGATGTTTTAAACGTTTTTAGGATGTTTAATGTTATTAAAAGTTAAAGAACTATTTTTTTCCAAACAAATTTTCATTAAACTATTTTGAATGAATTGGACTATATATGTAAATTGAGACTAAAATTGATTAGGACGAAGGTAAACACATTGATAACTTGAAATAGCTAGTGTATGCAATTAGACAAAGTAAGACAATTGATTGATGATGTATTGCATGAGGATTAGGTGAATTTATTCGAAACTTGTGAGCATTTAAGTGTCAAAGGATAGAACATCTTATATCTATCCAATTTTTCTTTGTTTTGTGATTCCCTAAACATCTTATATTTATCCAACTTTTCTTTGGTTTGTGATTCTTTATAACTTGAATGCCTCTAGAACTTGCATTTAACCAACTTGCATCACTATGATAGCATGAGACTTGAATATGATAAAGACCTTCCTTGTTTTAGGCACTTAACTTAAAAAGCCACCTTACTTAACTATCCCTAGTTCAACCCCTTTAAGCAATTTTAAGATCCCTTTTTCTTAATGTATTTGACCCACATCATAAACCTATCCTATCATATACCCAATCACCTAACTATATGTTTTTAATAAGATATTCTTGAGCTATTAGGGTATTAGATGTGACTTTTCTTTAAAATTTGTTTTCCAAGCTACTCATTTTTTATTTATTTTAATTTTGTATGATGGTTTCCATTGATTATTGGTTTTTAAAAAATAAGAAAAAGAATAAAAAATCAGGAATAAAATTAATTGCATTGATAGTATATTGTTAGATAAATACTTCGTCACATTCATATTGTTATCTCTATAGTTTGTTAGAATGCATTATTAAATATATGTGGTTTTATTCTATAATTTTCCCTGTCCAACCTTTAACCTAAGCCCCATTATAACCAATTAATCAAAGTCCTCTGTTACATTTGTTTAAAAGACTCATACTTCCCTCTAGTACATTTGTTTAATTGCAGGAATTTAGGAATTAATTTAGGATACTTATAACAACTCAATCATTTCATTCCTCCCTCTTATTAGGTTAGGAGATAAAAAGGTTTGACCTCCTGATATGATCTTTTTTCTATTGCACGAATCTATATGTCTCCTTAAATGAAAGGTTCAACCTTTTAAACTCCCAGCTAACTTCTTGTGACAATATTTACGTTCAGCCTTCTCTACTCCATCCATTGATCTAGCCTTATTGAAGTGATTTGAAACATCAATGTACCTAGTGCACTTCTTTCTTCACTTGGTACTAGATTAGCAATCTTCGTTGGTATACTCTTCAATACCAAATTAGAACTCTCCACTGAAGGAATGAGCTCATCCGTTTGAAAAAATCAATATATATGACAATATAAGTTATTCACAAATATTTTTATGTGTAAGTACACTTTGATAAACATTTAACAAGTAAATTTTGAATGTTTGGAGGGACATTTATATAACATTCAGAGTTTCAAACTAATTACATTAGATGGACAAGACCAATATAAATAATGGGACTCGTTGCCTCAAGAATTTCTGAATCAAGACGTGTAAATACTTAAGAAAATAGAATTAGTGTATAAAATTAATAATAGCACCAACAAAATATTTACATCAAAATTTAATGCCACTTGTTGATGCAAGTAAATTGATAAAACTAATAAACATCTACATTCTAGAAGTAAATGTAAACAGTGATGTAGTAAACAAAATAATATCATTACCACAACAAACCAAATGGTTTGTTTTTGGTCATCATCTATGTGTGGTATACACATATAGGCCTAAAAATAATTAGGATTTGCGAATATTCCATTAACCATATTGTACATATCAATTAGTAAAGACTCTTAATGACATATGTTGGCTTTCATTCCAATGTTCTTTAGGTTCTATTACATACTTTTGATATGGAGGATTACAAAATATCAACATATGTCTATTCATTTTTAAACAAAAACAAAACGAAACAAATAAGAAAAACAACACTACAAAAACACAACGGTCATCAACATACTTAAGAGAATGCAGAGTGAGCTAGAATAATATCAAATATTTACATATAACTACTTGATAAAGGAGTGAATAAACATAAATGGCATAGGAATTGGGCTCCTACTGTGCTATCAAATTTATAGGTAGTCTTTTCAAAAAAAGGAAAAAAAAAACCCAAAAGGCTTTTTTTTTAATTCTTAAAGGGGGGTTTAGTTTGGGATGAATCCTAAAGAATATATAGTTAGTGAATTAAAAATTTCAAATCTCATTTTTAATAAACTTATAGATGTATCATTTGTCCTCCTTTAATGAACTTATAGTTATATCATTATTTTGAATTTCATTAATTAAAAAAGTATTTGAATGGTGGCATTTAATTATCTATAATTAAATTTAAAAGATAGATAGGAATATGATATAATGATTTATCTTCTTCCCTATTTTTATGGTGACTTTATTTGTTAGGTAAATTTTCATATAGTGACAACACGATATTTAGTTTTAGGTTAAGATGTATAGGAAAACAAACCTTTCCATGGCCAAACTATCAAACTTTTAAAATATACTTTCCTTAAATATATCCATTGTATACCTCTTTTAGTTTTATTTTCTTTGTCTCACAAAAAAAGGCATTACTCCAAAAAGATGTTGAAAACATTTAATGCAACTGTAGTGTTATTATACTCCTTTAGTCCTTGTTATAGCTTGAAATTAAATGAATGAATAGATATTCAAATAAGAAGTAGAAAATCTCAAGAATTTAACTTAGTTATTTGAATGAGCACATTAAAAAATCAAAACTTCATATTTATGAATTCCATTTCAAATAATCCAAAAAGAATTGATTCAAAATTTAACTTCACCTAGAATATCCTAAACATAACAATAATTTTGGAGTGGAGTTTATGCATATATTTCCAAAAGACACACATATTTTATTCATATGGAAATTCATACTTTGAAAATAGAAACAATTAGACAATGTCTAGCCAAGGAGACATACTTGCCAAGACACTTCCATGATTGTATGAATTGAGGATTGTTAGTGTTTGTTATCATTTATAATCAGCTCTTAGTAGTGAAGAAGAGAAATATAGCCACCCAAAAAAAATAGAGAGCAGTTGCAGTAGTCACCAAAGAAATCTTATCAGGAAGAGGGAGGAGGAGCAATGCAAGGAGAGGCAGAAGTGATTCGTGAACAAAGTTTGAGAAGTAGAGACGACATTGGCAAGGAGCAAACTCCATACTTGTAGCAGAAGATTGAAGAAGTGAACATTGAACAAGGAGAACGTAGCATAGTATACGAAGTAGAAGGAAGGAGGACCCAATATAACTTAGTGTAAAATGATGTTGTTTTACACTATAATAAAAACAGTCAACTATAAAAGTAGTTGCTTCACAGTATAAAATGACATTATTTTTGTAATATCCTAGTTCGATTATTGTACTGTGTAATGCGTTTACATGCATTTTATAGAGCATGCTCTATTTATGGTGTACTAGAGAGTTTAAATCTATTATTGAGGTTATAACGGAGATCAAGGATAGACCAGAGATGGTTCTAGACTCGACCGAAAATTTCTCGAAAAATTTTTGAAAACTCCAAAATGCTACTAAATGAGTTCGAAAGAGTTTTAAAAGCCTTAAATGTGCTTTAAGGATTTAGAAACTTTTGAATGAAATCTGGACAATTTCAGTGACATTCAGTGATTTCCATATTCAATCCAAAAATTCTTTCCAACAATTGAAAAAGTTACTGAATGATTTTAAAATATGACAAAAAAACTCTAAAATTAGGACTAGAGTTCCTAGGAACTGAAATGGGTCAAAATGGAGGTTGTTTGAGTAGCATTCAAGTATTTTGAAATTATTAGACTAAAATACCCTTTTTGGAAAATAATGGGTATTGATAATTTTAAACCCATTTCAAATTTTTAAAAGCATCTACTCAAGAAGTATTGGCCCTAGTTAGAGTATTTCATGGTCAATTTGTTGATAGGAAAGTTGTGGAATAATGTTGGGGTTTAATTTGGTTAGTTGGTGAATTAAATGTGTTAAAGGGCAATTTGGTCTTTTTGCACTCATTAAGGACAATTTGCTCTTTTTACATGATATTAGTGGATTGATGAGTCATTAGTGATAACCAATGAGAAAATCATGTGTGTGATGAATCATTAGTGATAACAATAGGAAGGTGACATGTGTAATCCATTAAATGGGTAAAAAAAGCAAAACTTAAGATATTTTTCTTCATTTTGTGAGAGTGTCGTGAGAGTGGCATTAAAGAGACCAAAAACTAAAAGAAAATAAGAGAGAATCAAGAGTGGGTTCTAGCCATTGATAGAAAAATGTATTGAAAGTGAGAGACCAAAAAAACAAACGAGAAAGAATAGAAGGAAGGGTGACTTATGACTAAGAAAGAGGAGAAGGAAGCTGCCATTTTGATGGGTTTTGCAGCATGATTTGAAGAGAGTTTCATCAAGACTAAGTGTTCTTCAATTTTCCAAAAGATTGAAAGAAAGTGGTAAGTTTTCCTAACCTAAATTTCTAGTTTTGTTGGTTTTGCATGGAATGGATTTGTGTAAGATCAATGGTGATTTTAACTTTCCATGGATTAGATAATAAGTTTAGAAGAATTTGTGGGTTGAAAACAAGAAAATTAATCAAGAAATTAAGCCTGAGACAATCTTCCATGCCTATGGTTTTTAGTGTGATATGATCCAAAAGTCAATTTTGGTTTAACATGATAAGAGATAGTCACGTTTAGTGAAATTTTGTCATAGGTTCTCAGTTCACTTAAACCAATCCTATTGTTTTGACCATAAATCGACCTACATATCTCCAAATTAGGTGATTCTAATTGCAAATGAAACCTAAGACATATTACTAAGATTCTTTAGAAGACATCTAGACTTAATTCGGGATGAATAATATTGGAAATTGGGATTGAAAATGGTAACCTGATACTATCCCTGTGTTTAAATAGCTTGTGATATTTGGCATATGTTTCATGATTTAGAAGTTTAAATGGCATGATTTTTGATTATATGGAAGCTAGATACATGGAAAAACAAATGTCTAGAACACTTCAAAACCTAATTTGATCGTTTGGTATATGAAAATTAAAGGACAAGTGAAGGTATGGATTTTGGACATGGGTCACAACTATGACTCATTATGCATGGTAGTGATATGGTGAATTAAATTGGGTGAGATTGTGTTTTGAAGAAATTAGTAAGTTAGAATGGGTGAAATATTGTATTTGAGTGACTTTTGAAGTTACATTTGGAAACGAAGAGCAATAGGTCAGCTTACGGAAGTAAACAGAAATATTATTAGCATATGTGTTACGTGATTAAATACTAATCTCGAATTTGGTAAAAGCAAACTATAGTTTTAATGTCTTATTTCCAAATTTGGAAAAAAAATCTAAGCAAAATGCATTTTGTGTAGGTAAAGGAGAGGCACCGAACACGTGAGTGTGCTTAGCGATAAGTTTGTAACATGGTGAGTATATTTTAATTGTTTTATATGACTAAATTATATGCAAAATAATTAATGACATGTAAGTATTCTTTTAATTGATTTTATGCAAATGGTTTCTATTTATGAAGACTAGCAAGTTGTGAGTGTATTTTAATTATTTTATATGACTAAATTCTTTGCAAAAGAATTAATGACATATGAGTGTTCTTTAAATTGATTTTATGCAAATAGTTTCTATTTATAGAGACTAGCAAGTTATGAGTGTACTTTAAATTGAGTTTTTGCAAATAGTTTTCATTTGATCACGAAATGAATATTTATGCTAAGTTTTATGCAAATGATATTTTACAAGTGATTATTGCTAGCATAAGTATATGTTTTGGCAATATATGAGTTTTAATTTGAAAGTTAATTTTTTTTTAATTGGGAGTTACAATGAAATAATTCACTTATGAATCCTCCCACACTTGACTTAGAAAATAAGCTAAGTCGCAAATGTAAGAGTTGCTTTTGCCTATGGTGCAACGGTGGGCTTTATAAATGTTATCATACTAGTATATTTATAGTGGTAACCTCTTACGAGTAAGCGATATAGAACCAGCTCTATAAATATTAGTTAACCAAACATAAGTAAGTTATGTAGAACCAGCTCCATGACTTGTTATGGGTAAGCGATGTAGAACCAACTCTATAAATAGTGATTAGCCAGTTGTAGGTGAGTGATGCATAACCAACTCTGTGACTTTAGGTATAATGTACTGTATGGTAAAGAAACTAGTAATGGACTATGTTGAGTAAAAAAAAGTCATGAAATAATAATGTCATCACTGTTTATTTTTAAAAGTAAGTTGAGAAGCATCGTATGATACCAATTCTAATAGTTGGCTTATTTTCAGTATAAAAGTTTTCGAAAAATGTATTGACACCATTATTTATTGATTAAGGAAAAAAGAAAAAGGAAACTCTTATATTATGATTTTAATTTCAAAAGGGCATTTTGAAATAGTAATTTCATAAAAATGAAGTTGTGTTTTACTATCTACTAGTAGATTACTAGATTTTATGATGCACAAGTGAATTGTTATGGCAATTATTTTACCAAGCTATATGATTGTATGAGAATATTTCAGTTATGTTGTTATGAAAAGTTTAAATTTTTAGTAAACTGATTAACACTCACTGAGGTTGTTTAACTCACCCTTATTTTTATGTTTTTTAAACAAATTGCCCCAGCTATACGACAACTGTTGCAGTAATTAGGACTCCACCACAAGATTAGTTGTATCATCTGGTGTTGTTGTCATGTTGATATGTACATTTGTGTAAAGAATGGATGTTTATAAATGCTTTTAAATGAAATACATGAATATGTTTTAGCTTTTTAAAATTTATTGTAGTGATTGTTGAGAATTATTTGTTTGGAGTTGCATATGAGTGGACTTGAAGTCTAAAATTTGTAGTTGAGAAATTGTTGCGAATATAGAAGTATTTTGAAATTTTACAGGCTTTTGAAAATTTTGGGAATGTCAAAATGCAATCATTATGCTACCAAAATTTTTAATAAAATGATTCAAAAAATTTCTCACTATTTTCCACGCTTTTAACTTTTAAAATATAAAAGGATATTAACAGTTGAACGGCTTGGCTTTACGAGAACCCTTCGGTTGAGTTAGATATCGATTAAAGGGCTACTATGGGGTCACTAGGAGGGCTCCACTTGGGTTCCAAAAAGGGAACTCCAGGATAAATCCTTTCAATTTTACACTATGGAAAATAGTTAGTTGTTTTAAACTATAATAAAAGTAGTCAACTATAAAAAGTAATTACTTCACAATATAAAATGATGTTAGTCGGGTTGAAACTTAAAATTTAAAAGAAGTCCATGCCTACCCTGAAGTCTAGTCAAATATGCCAAGCTTAGCTGTATTTCCTAGACAAAAGTCAGATGTTTTTCCTACCTTTTTACAATTTATTACTTATGTAGAAAGACAAAATAAAAATCAATTAAAGACACTTAGATCTAATCATGATGGTGAATATACTACTCATGGAGTATTGTGAGAAAATGGGATATAAAGATAACTAATTATTTGTAATATATCTAAACAAAATAGAGAGATTGGATGCAAGAACAAAACAATTATTAAAATGATAAGAAACATGTTACAAGGTAAAACCTTTGTAATTTCTCATAAGTTGAAGTTGTTTATATTTTTATTCACTCACCCACAAAAGCAATTTGTAACAAAATCCCTATTAAAGACTAGAGTAGTCTTACACTAATGATGGATAAATTTAAAAAATTTTGCTACATTGCTTATGCTCTAAATATTTCTAAAAATAAAGAGAAATTTGATAAGAAAATAGAAAGTGTTATTTTAATTGCCCACATTAATGAATCCAAAGGTTATTACCTTCTTAATTTAATCACAAATCAATTACAAATATTTAGAAATATTGTCTTTGATGAGTTTGAAAGTGGGACTTAAAAGGATGAAGAAACTAAAAACTCTGAAGGCTATATGCTTCTTGAAATTTTTAATATTTAGAAATATGAAATTATACATGTAATTGAAATTATACATGATTCAGTTACAGAAGAAAGTTTAAAATAAAAGATCTTATTCACAAAGTCCACCAGAAATTAATCCATCAATTCTTGATTCTAACTTACCTCTTAGGAATGTACATTCACTAATTGACATTTATAAGGTGAGCAACATTAATCTTTTCTCTTGTGAATCACAATCTTTTGACGAAGCTATAAAAGAAGAAATATGTAGAAAGGGAAAAAATGAATAAATAGAGAATAAAGAAAATGACCACATATGGAAGCTTGTGGACATGCGTAATGGGAGAGATTTGATTGAACTAAAATGGAAGTGTAAAATGAAATTCAATGAATATGGAAGTATTCAAAAGTATAAAGTTCGTTTGGTTAAAAAAAAAAAGGCTAATCGCAACATATTATAATTGATTTTAATGAGACATTTGCTGCAATTATTTATATGCAGTCTATTAGAGTTGTTCTATCTGTGCTTGTCTAACCGAAACTAGAAAATTTTCATCTTAATATGAATTTTGCATTTTAAAATTGTGATATAAAAGAAGTCTATATAAAATAACCATAAGGCTTCATTTCTCAAGTTCAAGAATACATATATTATTGCCTTAGAAAGACATTATATGACTTAAAACAAGTCTTACATGCATGGAGAATGAAGATTGATTTCTATCTCCAATAAAATAATGTTTTTAGAAGTCAAATTGAGTAATCTCTTTATGTGAAAACATAAAGTAATTGTGACTTTCTTATAGTGTGTTTAAACATAGATGATTTAATTAATGCTAGTACAAATTTAAGTACGGATAATGATTTCAAGCATGTCATAATGCAAAATTTTGGAATGACTATTCTTAGGTCCACGAAATATTTTCTTAATATTTAGGCAAGGTAATACAAAGGAGAAATTTTCATCTCTCTGGAAAAATATATTGATGATTTTGTTATATGATTTTGATGAAGAACAAATACGAAGTGGAAAAAACAGACGGAGAAAGAAAAGAAGACGAAGTAGAAAAACAGACGGAGAAAGAAAAGCAGACGAAGTAAAAAAACAGATGGAAAAAGAAAAGCAGACGGAAGCCAAAAGCAGACAGAAGCAAATCACGTCTGAATCAAGAATTAGTTCAAGTTAGTTACAGAACTCAACTAAATAACCGTTTCCTTCAAGATTCAAGAAGCAAGAATCAAGAAGCAGTTACAGACGGAGGCTATAAATATAAGTCGAAGTCGAAGATTGCAAGCTTAGCTGACTTACATATACGTGAACGATAAAAAGCTTGTC
>JAOSBK010000206.1:38774736-38800238 GCA_027568895.1 Erythroxylum shatona
TTCATGATTTAGAAGTTGAAATGGCATGAGTTTTGATGATATGGAAACTAGAGACATAGGGGAACAAATGTTTAGAAGACTTCAAAACCTAATTTGAACGTTTGCTATGCTTGTGATAGTTGATACATTTTTCATGATTTAGAAGTTGAAATGGCATGAGTTTTGATGATATGGAAACTAGAGACATAGGGGAACAAATGTTTAGAAGACTTCAAAACCTAATTTGAACGTTTGCTATGCTTGTGATAGTTGATACATTTTTCATGATTTAGAAGTTGAAATGGCATGAGTTTTGATGATATGGAAACTAGAGACATAGGGGAACAAATGTTTAGAATACTTCAAAACCTAATTTGAACGTTTGCTATGTGAAAATTAAGGAAGAATGGAGGTATGGATTCTAGATATGGGTCATAACCGTGACTCATCATGCATGCTTACGATATAGTGAATTAAATTGGGTGAGATTGTGCTTTGAAGAAATTAGTAAGTTAGAATGGGTAAAATATGATATTTAAGTGGCTTTTGAAGTTATATTTGGAAATGGCGACCAATAGGTTAGCTTATAGAATTAAGCAGAAATACGATTAGCGTACATGTTGCACAATTAGATGCAAATCTTGAATTCGATTAAACCGAATATATAGTTTTAACGTGTTATTTCCTAATTTGGAAATAAAGGTCCAAGCAAAATGCGCTTTGTGTAGGTAAACGAAAAGCACCGAACACGTGAATGTGCTTAGAGATAAGTTCACAAAACTGTGAGTATATTTTAATTATTTTATATGACTAAATTCTTTGCAAAAGAATTGATGACATGTGAGTATATTTTAAACTGATTTTATGAAAATGATTTCTATTATATCGTGAAGTGAATATTGATCATAAGTTTTATGCAAATGATATGTTACAAGTGAATATTGCTAGCATAAGTGTATGCTTTGGCAATATATGAGTTTTAATTTGAAAGTTAAAAATTATATGATTAGGAGTTACATTAAAATAATTCAATTATGAATCCTCCCTTACTTGATCTAGAAAATAAGATGAGTTATAAATGTAAGAGTTGATTTTGCCTATAGTTCACCGCTAGGTTTTATATATGTTATTATTCTAGTATATTTATAGCGGTTAACCTATCATAGGTAAGTGATGTTGGGACCCGATCCGGAAACCGGATCCCAACCGAAAAACAGGACGGAAAACGGAAAGAACGGATCAAAGCAAGACGAATAACAAACAGCAAAAGCGGAAGCAAATCGGATAACAAAATGAAACATACGGCGAATGCAAATCGGAAAGCGAACACGAATTCGAATACGAATCAAAAGCGAAACAAAAATGTAACAAAGCATAATCAAATACGAATCGAACTGAAACACATTCCGACATCCGGTAACAAATAACAGAGAAACAAGATCGCGTTGGAAACCTAGACTAACCTATCCGAAATCCGGTATAAATTTTTTTTTTCTTTCTTTTCTTTTCTTTTTCTTATACTCATCTAAAAGTCAAACTTTTCATATTTTCATATTTTCACACTTTTTCTCTTTATTTCATAATTTTCAACTTACTTTTCAATTTCTCATCCACTTAAACTTGTATAATTCATACAAATCTATTTAACTCTCAAAGTCATCAAAGTCCATCAATTCTTTTTCTCATCAGTTTTCTTAAAACATAATCATATCTATTACAAACTTCATATACAAACTTACTTTTTTCATACTTTTTATCTTTCTAAAATTCACTTAAAGATCGGGGTCCAACAAGTAATGTAGAACTAGCTTCGTAAATAATGGTTAACTAGTCAAGGATAAGCGATGTAGAACCAGCTCTGTGACTTGTTACAGTTAAGTGATGTAGAACCAGCTCTATAACTACCGGTCTATAGCAGTTACCCTATTACGGATAAGTGATGCAGAACCACATTGTAAATAGTGGTTAACTAGTCGCGGGACGTAGAACCAACTTCGTGACTTTAGGCCTAGTATACCGTATGGTAACGATATTAGTGATGGGCTATGTTGAGTAAGAAAAGTCATGAAATAATAATGCCCCCACTATTTTTTTTTTAAGTGATTTAAGAGGTATCGTATGGTACCAATTCCAATGGTTAGCTTATTTTCAGTATAAAAGTTTTAAGAAAATTTATTGCCACCACTGTTTATTGTTTAAGGAAAAAGGAAAGTGGAAACTTGTATATTATGAGTTCAATGTTGAAAAGAATTTTGGAAAAGTATTCTAGAAAATTTGAAATTGTGTTTTACAAAATGTTATGTTATTATCATATTTGATGATGCACGAATAAATTATTATGCATATGTTTTACCATGAGTTTTATGATTATAATAGAATATTTGAATTATATTATTATAAAAAGTTAACTTTTAGTAAATGGATTACACTTATTCAGCTCGTTTAGCTTACCCTTATTTTTATTTTTTTAAAGAAACCACCGCAAGTATGTGTACAAGTGCTGTAGTAATTAGGACTCCTCTATAAGATTAGTTGTATCATAGAGTATTGTTGTGCTTGTGTCATGTTGATATATATATTTGTTTAAAGAATGGATGTTTATAAAGTCTTTTAAATGAAATGCATGAATAAGTTTTAACTTTTTAAAGTTTATTGTAGTGATTGTTGAGAATTATTTATTTGGGGTTGCTTGTGAGTGGACTTGAACTCCAAAATTGTAGTTAAGAAATTGATGCGAATATAGAAGTATTTTGAAATTTTATAAGGTTTTTAAAAATTTTAGGAATGTCAAAATGCAATCATTGTGATGCCAAAATTTATGATTTAAAAATTTTTCTCACTATTTTCTATGCTTTTAACTTTTAAAATATAAAAGGTTTTTAACAATTAACGACTTGTCTTTACATGACCTTCCATTGAGTTAGATATTGATTGGAGGGCTACCATGGGGTCACCGGGAGGTCTCCGGTAGAGTTCTAAAAGGGGAACTCCAAGATAGGTTCTTTCACTTACCAAGCTGATACATCCTAATGGTAGATTCTCTTATCATCATAATTACTAGCAGCTGCATCTTACCCACTTAATGTTTACCGATGACCTTCTGCTATTCTCTGGAGTCGATTTGTTCTCAATCAACATTATAAGGACATCTTAAGCTGATTCTCCTCCATATATGGACTCCAAGTTAATTCACAGAAAAGTAGCTTTTACTGTAACCCCCATATACCCCCTAGAAGAATATGTAAATGCCACACAAAACAGAACTAAAACATACCAATCAATTCAAAGCACTTCCAGAAACTCAAGTAAACATACATTACATATCATTAGATGTTATTTTATAAACAGAGCATATCATACATATTGTACTTATCATAATACATGTCATAAATTCAAAAGTCAACCTATATTAAGATTATTACAAACCATTTAACAAAATACAAAATACAATGTCTCATTAAATTTAATACAACTCAAAAACTCAAACAAAACAACTTCCAAACATGTCACATCCTTCATTGGCCACTGCGGTTGTCCCATCCTTAAGTCTTCTTATCAAAACCTACACGGAGGCAAGACCACCGTGCTAAGCATATAGCTTAGTGGGAACTAACTAAACAAGATATAAACTGGTGACTGTCTCTAACAGTCGTCTAACATTTACATGTACAAAATCATATCATATCACCAATAATCTTTAATTGTTCATATTATAGAGTAATTCAAACATTGTGTGTCTCATAATAGAATATGATTCATCAATACAGAACAAGACATATAAATATCATAACAGAATGTTCAAGAATTAGAACATGATATATTTCCTTCATATCGGAATATAACATGTATCAGATCAGGATATATCTTGTATCAAATCAAAACTTATTTTGTATCAGAACAGAACTTGTTTATATCAAAACTGAACATATATCAGAATACAAAATAAGTTAGCCTGCTAATCCTTCTTACAAAAGTGGGTAACGAGACCAAAACAAAAAATACCATGATTGGTATCTCAGGAGCATTAGAGACTTATATCTCAAAATCAGGGGACATCATAGTGCCATTAATCAGGGGATACCGTAATGTCAATAATCAGGAGACACCTTAGTGTGAAGTTACAAAAGCAGTTGCAGACTCTTCTAGGCATGCCTATTTACCCATGACTAAGACTTGGCAGTTTTAAAACAAACATTTCAAATTTCAGAATCATATGAGAAAGATATACTGCATATCATGTGACTTATTCCATTTTGCTTACATTGAATATTTTCACTCACATTTACTCAAACTTAACATGCCTTATAAACATACACATTTGCAATAATGTACCAATGAAATCATTAAGTAATCACATATTACATGTATTCACACAAGTTCCCATTTCACAAACGTTCACAGCTAACACATTACTCTTATTCTTTAAATCACATTGGCATTCTTAAGTAGACTTCATTCATTTAACAACTTATAAGTTCCAAAATTAGATACTTTGTTATCCAATAACACCTTCCTTAAGTTATTACCTCAATTAATAATCCAAACCTTATTTAACCTTTAATTAACTTATTTCACATCAAACTAGGTTCATTTTATACCTTAATTAAGTCCAATTACACCATTATGAAGTACCTTAACCTTATATAGTCCAACAATTGCCCAAACTCAACCTTTTCTCCTTCCTAAGTACTTCCCACGACCATGGGAATGAGCCATATAAATCCCACGATCGTGGGCACAACCTTTATTTTGCTTCCAAACTTTTCTCCTTCATACTCCATCCAATACACCTTTACCAAAGTCCATCAATTTCACTTCAATTCTACCTTATTCATCCTTCAATCCCTTATCAAAATCATGTCCAAACCCAATTCAAAAATCATTCATTAGACAATTCACAAATCATTATCTTACATACATCAAAACCAAAACATAATTTGCCAAATAAGGATCATTTTCCAGCACTCAATTACCAACATCATAACAAATATTTCATGCCAATTCAATTATCATAAAACTTGTATTAATACATGCTATCAAGTTTAGAATTCCCTTACCTATTTAACTTCAACTTTTAACTCCAAAGAACCAGCTAATCTATCCCTTCCAAGCAACTAGTACACATCCAAGATCAAAGTGCAAATCTTAGCATTAAAAAGATAGCATAAAAGATAACAAGATCTAGCTTCCTTAATACAACATCTTGCAAAGATGTCAAGTGATGATCCCAATTAAAGAAAAATCGAGGAGTTTGTGAGAGTGAGAGAGAGTTTCAGTGGAGAGGAGCAAAGGATAGTGAAAAAATGCAACAAAAACATCAAATGGGCTAGAGTGATTCAGCACTTGTTTAGTGCTAGGTGTCATAAATTTGAAAGGGCACATGTCCTTTAATGAATCAACCTACATGTCACACATAGAAGTGAGCTACTTGTCCTTCATTAAAGCTACCAAATGTCATAATTCTATAAGGAAGTTTGTCATTTAATCAACGCTTCCAAATGTCATTCAATTATACTATCATTTGCCCTTTATTTACTTATGCCAAATGTCATTCAATCAGTAGGCTTAGTCATCCAAATTTCCACGTACCAATTTGTCTTGTCACTTGATAATTTTCCTAGTTCAATTGTACATTTTAGTACTTCAATTTTCTAATAGTATCAATTAATTCTAAGTCACTAAGTATGATCCATTAAACCAAAAATTCAAGACATATACAATTCACAATCATATCACAATTTCAACACCTATCACATTTACTTTCATGAACATGTAAGATTTCAACTAGGGTATAATTTGGGGCCTTACATTTACTACTCATCTGACTTACTTATCTCATCTGATCTTACTAATGCAGCTGGAATGGAGCTCTATACCCCTCCTTTTAAATATTTAGGAGTATATATTTCACATGCAAAACTTACTTATTATGACTATCTCCCTCTTCTAAAGAAATATCGATCCAGAATTCTAGCTTAGAAGAATAAGTTTTTATTAATGGATGCTAAAGTCACGTTAATAATATCAATTTCTAGTAACTTATATAATCACTGGTTAAACCATTTGATTCTTCCAAAAGAACGATCAAAAAGCTGGATAGAACTATAAAAACTTCCTTTAGTCCGACTTTATGGAGAATGCTAAGAAACCAAATTTAAATGGGAGGAGGTGATAGTTTCGAAAAAATATGGTGGTCTGGGTATTGTCTCTATAAACCTCATGCAGAAGGTTCAACTTTCTTAGAATTCCTATTAGATTACAGTGACTACAAAATGTTCTGGGATGTTCAATCATATGCTGAAAATCATAGGCCTCATCTACCCGTGGATCATACACAAAGTAGGAAATGGCAACAACATTTGGCTTTGGTATGACAATTAGAATGATTTCAGTCCACTAATATAGAGACCTGATCTTACCCACCTTCATAATAGAAACCCTCTCAATGCTAAAGTTGCATCCCTTATATCTGATGGGAATTGGTCTGGTACCTTCAGAGGTTTTAATTTGCTCATCTGATACTTCCCATCTATTACCAATAGCAATAATGTAGACAAGCTGATTTGGTATATTCACTAACCAAACTTGTTATAACATTCTTCAAACTAGTTACCAGCTAGTGTCATGGTTCAATTTACTATTGAAGAAGAATCTCAACCTTATAGCCTCTATGATTACTTGGCTTATGATTAAAAAAAACTGTTTAAATACAAAAGATCGATGGCATGGGAGCTATAATCCTATATGTGTGTTATTCAAGGTATCAACTAAAAATAGGAATCATCTATTCTTTAAACGCATCTATTCCAAAACTTTATGGAGCCAATTACTTCACAAGCTGGAAGTTTATTGCAATTCCTACGATTGGACTGATATGTTGAACTGGATTATCTATATTTCCAAACATAAAATGAATAATAGCATCTTGTTTCAAGCAACCTACACAATCGCAACTTACAACCTTTGGAAGGAGAGAAATAAAAGACTATACAAAGGAGAAGAAACAAGTAAATATCAACTCGCTCAGAACATCATCAATGAAATTCAAGCCTTAGTCATAGCCAAGGAGGTTGCACAAACCTTATCACCCATAATGAAATCTCGATGGAACTTATAAAGCTATATAGTTAACATGCCAGTAGTAAAGTTTTGGGTTTTGACCATGTAATGTAGTTTAGATATCCTCTGTGAAGACCTCACTGTGTTATAAACAGTTTTACTATAGCCAATGAAAATTCCTTTAATTTAAAAAAATATATGGAGAACTATTTAAGTGATTCTATGCACGGTAAAGTAACCAAATAGCAAAAAGGAGCCTATGCATGGTAAAATTTTTTTTGCTTTCATCCTTTTAAAATAGTTGATCAAAGCAAAAGTGTTGAACCTAGATAATTAGGGATAGATATATAACACTTACAAGAAGTTAAGATATTTTTCAACAATTCTAGAAAGTAATTAATTTACCATGCATTCCTTTGACGAAGTGCTAGAATGCCATGAAGTTTTGTCTCTCCATCAGAAGTGTAATAAGCCTAAGGTAGGTAAAAGAAAAGAAGTACCTTCCATTTGGATCATTCAAGGGCTCAGTCTTATTCAAAATCTTATTATTAAGCTTATAATGACTTGAAAGAGCATTTTCACTAGCAATTGATAGGTAGACATCCCATGCTATAAAATAGTGAAAGAGGCATCACTTTTTGAACTTAACACTGTACAATCGTAAACTATGTATTATAGAGTTTCTAAAAAGAAAGCAATCACGTTTTTAGAAAGATCTTTGCTTTCACAACTTGCCTGACTCAATGAAAGTAGTTCGTTTTCTTACTTGCTATACTAAAGCCATTGGATTTAATAACTCCTCCTCTCTATCTCTACTTAATTCATATAAGAAAAATAGAAATTCAACACATCTCCACACTTCTTAAGAATTCTTGCAATTCCAATATAGCCATTGCGATTATCTGGATTATAGAACCTGACAATTAATTTAACAGCTTGTCTAGCCGTCTTTGTACCAACAGTGAATACCTAATTGCTTCTCAGTAATACAACAAAAAGATTTCAGTGGATTTATCTAAAATAATGTCCAAATTTGCTTAATCCTTCATTTGAAATCATTTAACTTTATAGAAGAAAAGATAATCAAAATAGATTCAGAGTTGAAGAAGTTTGATAGAAAGAAGAAATACATCTTAATTGCAAATTCCTTAACATTTTAGTTAACATGCCCGTAAGTAACTCTACAAAGGACAACTAGCAATGAAGAGGAAGAAAGAATATGGTGAAAGTGAAGAGCGAGAAAGAAGATGCCGCGCAAGAAAAAAGATAACATGAATATGGAAGTTGGCAACGATCAAAAGGACGGTCAACGAATGTTGGTGAAAGATGGCGATGAAGCGAGGAGGGTGAAGAGATAGAAGATTTGTAATTTTAGGGTTAAGAATATTAAAATTGTGGATCTAAAAATTAGAGTCAAAATTCAACGTACTTCGTGCATAAGGCTCTCCACTTTACGAGGGTCAGAGGAAGGTTATCAATATACGTAGCCTTCCTTTTGTAATTTTTTACAAAGAGACTATTTCTGTGATTCAAGGAGCAACTTTTACCAGTTGAAAATTAGAGATCTAGTTTAATTAAAATAAATTAAAAATAATTAATTAAATAATAATTATAATGAGGTCTCTTTCTTTGAATCCAAATTAAATTTAAAAAATTATATATTTTTGTGGTAGATAAATGATAGAGTTTAAATTTTCTATCTATTTAGAATTTAAATTAAACATCTTTTAAATGGATTTAATTTGAAAGGAAAAAAATAACCTTGATGTTTATATTTGAATATCATCATCATCATCATCATCAAATGTTATTATTATTGTTGTTGTTGTTGTTGTTGTTGTTGTTGTTGTTATTATTAGTAGTAGTAGTAGTACTACTACTACTACTACTACTACTTATTTCATGTTTTATTTATTTATTTATTATTTTTCTCTTTTCTTGTGGGTCATTCAAAAACTACTAGTTAGAAGTAAGACTACATACTACTGGACCTCTCCAGAGCTCGCGCTTCAGCAATATATTATCTCTAATGGAACGTCCCTCAATGAAAGCACCTTGAGTAGGAGAAATATGTTCAAACAAGACTTTTTTTTTTCAATCTTTTAGCTAAAAGCTTGACAATGACCTTGTAAATGGTATTGCAACATGAAATAGGTCGGTAATATGATAGGGAGCCAGGGGTTAACTTCTTTGGTACTAAGGCATATAAAGGTGTGATTAATTTAACGCAACATCATACTTGAGCACATAATTTCTAAAATAGCATGTTATCCAGTGATAGCCCAAGTCTACGAAAGAAATGAGTCGTAAATCCATCAAAGCCAGGGGATTTTGATTAGTGCATTGAGAAGAACTTCTTTTGTCTCTGTGTCTGAGAAAGGGGCGATTTGGAAGTCTTTCATATATTGGCTAATAAGGTCTCCATAAAAACAACTCAAATCTCATAAATGATTAATCTAATATGGAGTCCCCATCAATTGAAGAAAGTACTCACGAGTGTTAGTCAAAAGGGGTTGTTGATCATTGTATTAGATGCCATTCTCATCAATGAGCTAAACAATGCGGTTACTATTATGTTGTGCTGGTAAGGATGCATGAAAAAATTTAGTGTTCTGATCCCCTTCCTTTAACTAGGTCACTCTTGCCTTTTGTTGAAGTATGGACTGATGCAAAGAGAGAGCTTACTGATATTCCTTAAGTCGCAAAGTTTCTAAAAACCTGAGTTGAGAATCGTGAGGAGATAGATAACATTCATCTTAAGGTAGACGAAGCCTTGTTTTACACTCCTAGAGCTGGCAAATAGATTAAGAAGAGAACTTTTTAAGTAAGGCTTTTACCCTTCATAATTTCTGGATAAGTTAGAAGGACTTGTAGCCTTCATCCTGTATTTGCCAACATCTTATGATTATATCCAAAAGACCTTCTTGCTTAGTGAGGCCATTAAAAAATCTGAAGGGGGTTTCTCTAAATTCTGCGTGGGACAAGTTATGAATCATGATGCTTGAATGATCGGAGACTAGATTACCACCAAATTCTGCATATGATTAAGGGAAAACAGATAGCCAACTATGATTAACCAAGGCCCTGTCCAGCTTCCGTCTAATTGAATAAGAGCCCTGTTGTTTGTTGGTCCAAGTAAGAAGTATACCATTAAAACATAGATTAGTTAGCTGAACTCATTGGAGAAACTTGTAACTAGTTGTAGGCCTCGCCCACCCTCAGTTTCTATAGTGGCCTTGATGCAGTTGAAATCACCAACTACTAACCAAGGGTCTGCGATGATACTTTCTAATTATTGCAGAGAATTTGATAACAAATCTCGTTGAAATTGGAAATTGGAAGCATATATGATTGAAAAAGAAAATTTGGTATTTGTGTTGTTGAGTCGACACGATAAATGTAGATGTTGAGAACTTTCTTCAAGCAGCTAGACAGAAACACATTTCATGTTATAGTATCAAAGAATTATGCTATTATAGTGAGAAGATAAGTTGGTAAAAAGGGACTAGTTAACTCCTAAAAGCTTAGACATGTGAGAAAGGCTTGAAGCTCTGATTTTGGTTTATAATAAACCGACTATACAAGGCTTTTTAATGATATCTTTAACCATAGCTTGTTTACGAGGGTCATCAAGCCCTTATACATTTTAGATATGCATTGTCATAGAGGGGTATCCCCTCTAGAATTTGTGTTATTCTTTTACAAGCTGATCTTCTTTTGGAACTAGTATTAGGATTCGAAGTTTGGAGAGTGGAGCTGCCTTGATTAGTTTAACTAACAATTTGGTCCTTTAGCGTCAAAGAATCTTCCTTAGCAAGAGATACAAAAGTAGGATTCACACCATGCTTAGAATTTTCCAATGAAGAGGGAGATTGGTTCAACATTTGTAATGAGTGTCACCCGAGTATCTATAGAACTATCATACTAATTGGAAGTATTAAGTGCATTAGTGTCAAGTTTAGTTGTATATGTAGGTTGAGATTTGGAAAATGTGGTCATTCTGATTATCATGGCTTACAAACTACTCCTTTTGCTGGAAGTTATGGGAGTTCTCGGCCAGAGTAACAACAATGAGATTCATATTCGTCTCAGAATGCTCCAGTGAATTGGGAGATTGGTTCATCTATTCAGGGGAGTTAGATGTAGGATGCATAATAGAATTAGGAGCTGCCATCACGCTAAGATCTTGTTGATTTGGCAAAGTTAACGAGATGGCGTCCACAGAGGATCAACATTTTGATATATAAGCAATTCATCATGCCATCTAGTCTTGAAAGTTTTGCCAATAAGCCTCCATTATCTATTGATAATATTAGGCCGTCAAGGGTATGAGATAGGAATCTCAATGCATTTAAGTTCACCAAATTCATCCGACTTGAACATAAGTAGTTTATTTGGTAATACATATTGTCTATCCACTTTAATGCAGATCTTTGCGTAACAGATTTGCTCTATATAGGCATATTGTGTGTCCATGTAGATCGATTTATTGATAAAGCTAACCAGGCAACTCAGGCCATCAATGGTCCAAAATTTAAGAGGTATATTATGAAATTGAACCCAAATTGGGAAGACATTAATGCTGCTCCTATCACACTCCAAACTTAGTTTCCATTTCTGCAAGAACAAAGTTCGATTCTTGTGTTTAGTTCTTGTTTCTACGCCATTTGGAATAGGTAATTCTTGTCATCTCGAATAGAGAAGAGAGTGAGAGATGCAACATAAAGAAGAGAGCCAGATAGAGGAAGAGACATAACACACACACATACACACACACAAAGTGAGAGAGAGAGAGAGAGAGAGAGTTATTGTCAATGTTTTAAAAATCGGACTGAAAGTTAAACTGGCAAGGCAAGAGGTTTAAGATTTAGAAGATTTGCTCGGTATTAAACTATCATAAAACTGGTTAAAGATTGAATACAATTAAAAGTTTTAGAATATGATTGAAGAAAATTGTCCTTACCTATCGAAAAATTTAAAATTTAATTTAAAAAGGAGATTTTAAAATAAAAAAGTAATTGATTTATAAAAATTAATTAATTTACAAAATTCATTAATTAACTAATAAACTAATCAAATTTTAATAATAATGATTATTAAAGTAAATTAAATTAAAAAATTAAAAATTGAACCAAAGAGGCAAACGATTTAATATATTTATTGATTGATTATAATAAGTGAATGTGATACAATCAAAAATACTGGAGTTGTTTATTTATGGCCAGCTTAGGGCTTCACTCACTAGAAGCATTCCCTAGTAAACATAACAGAGAAGAAAGCGAGATTGAAAGGGACGCAAGGGAGAAAAGAAAAGTGAGCTGGACGGTGTTGCATTTAACATAAAATACAGCGAAAGGGAGAGTCACATAAATTAGGGATTTGAAGATTTTTAGGAATTCGGAAATCTTAAATTTTCAAATTAATTAAAAATTAATAATTTATTACAAAAAATTCATATAAGTACTATTAACGGAACGATCCATTCAATTAATGTTTATTTTAAATATTAATTTTTTATATCACTAAATTTTAGGATCTAATTTAAAATTTAATATAAATATTAAATAATAAAACGTGTCTTTAAAATTTCTAAAATAATAATATATATTTTATTATATAAAATTAAAATTTAAAAATTTTAAATAAAAAGGATTAATACCAACAAATCGAGAAATAAAAACAATTGAATTTATGAATTACAAAATGTAAAGGTGAAAAAATAAAAAGAGTTATCGCAATAAAACAAAAAAAAGTATTGATATAAAATCTCTATTTACCGATCATATATGACGAGTTTAGACATTTACTTTAATTTTTTACAGAACACGGTGGAGTCTCTCGTTTAGGCTCTTGGTCTCTTCTCTGGAAATCACTTCTCTACTGCACAACACTGCTTAAATCCATGTCTTAAGCCAAGAAAATACCCTAATTTATTTTGAACCATATAATCCAAGCGAGAGCCCTTTAGGGTTTCGGGATTTGGTGGTGAGACCACTAGAATGGCTTCTGCGTCCCAGGCCCTCCGATTTCTGGGACCCGTCTCCGGCGCCGACACTCTTAATCGCATACTCGCTGATCTCTGCACGCGGGGCAACCCCAAGGTACTCTCAAGACTCTTCCTTTCGCTTAATTGATTGAATTTGGGGTCCAAAAAAAGTGAGCTTTTTAAAATATAACTAAACAGGAGGGGGCTGCTTTAGCATTCAGAAGACATGCGGAGGAAGAAGCGCGTGATCTTAGTGGAGAGGCGCTTTCACGGTTTATGGATCAGTTGTATGAGAGAATTTCTAGTCTTTTGGAGAGTAGTGACGTGGCTGAGAATTTGGGAGCTTTAAGAGCAGTTGATGAGTTGATTGATGTGGCACTCGGTGAAAATGCTTCTAAGGTGGCCAAGTCCTCAATTTACATGAGAAACGTGTTTGAAAATAAACGGGATCCTGATTTATTGGCTCTTGCTAGTCGAGTTCTTGGCCACTTGGCTAGGGCCGGTGGTGCAGTGACTGCTGAGGAAGTGGAGTTTCAGGTATACTAAGCTTTTTTGGTTGTTGTTCATGATGATGTGGACATTAATTCTTTGCAGTTAGTATTATATATGTCTATTTGTTGTTTAAGGTGAAAATGGCTGTAGATTGGCTTCGAAATGATAGAGCAGAGCACCGGCTTTTTGCAGCTGTCTTAATATTGAAAGTAAACTTTTTTGGCCACCTTTTGTTTTAGTTGCATTGAATTGGTAATTTTATTAAGTTGCTTCTCTTTACTTTATGTTCTTATTATTGCAGGAAGTAGCAGAAAATGCTTCCACTATATTCAATGTTCATGTTGCTGAATTTGTTGATGCTATCTGGGTTGCACTGAGACATCCAACCCTGGCAGTAAGGGAGCGGGCTGTGGAGGCTTTGCGTGCTTGCCTTAAAGTTATTGAAAAGCGTGAGACTCGCTGGCGTGTGCAGTGGTCAGTAATATATTGTTGCAAGTTGTAATTGTGGAAATATCTAACATAAAATAATGTTGCAATTGTAAAACCTGTGAATATACATACCTACTCTTACATCCATTTTGCATATTTAAACACTTCTTCATTTATCTTATTTGCTCATATTGAATGATAAAGTCTTATACTTGTTTAGTTCATATCCTCTTTTGGATTTGATTTTTGCAGGTATTATCGCATGTTTGAGGCTACACAAGATGGTTTAGGTAAAAATGCTCCTATTCACAGCATTCATGGGTCTTTACTTGCTGTTGGAGAGCTTCTGAGGTTAGTAACAAATCCACTCACAAAAATCTGTTTCCTATCCACCAATGTTGAGATCAACAGAATTTGTTCTTGATATACATCTCACAAATGATCTGCCTTGAGTAAATTTGATTTTCGATAACTGATTGCATGTTCTTATTTCCAGCCAAAGTCTTTTTTCTTTTCCCTTTTTTTCGTCTATGATCAATCATCTTCTTTTATTAGATGGTGTTAAGAGCTGTAAATGCTTTCTGTGTCAGATGACCAGCTATTGCTGCCCAATGTGGGGCCAATAGAAGCATAACCTAGGTAAATCCATGATTGAGAATTTGTGAATAGATTTAATGATGCTAGTTGTTATTAACATTCTTGAATAAATTCACATAAGGCCCTTAACATGTCTCTTTCCTTATTCTATATGCAGTATCCTATTTCTTGCTTACCCTTTGCAATTGAAAGTTGCAAGGCATGAGATTGTGTCGACCATGGAACTGCTTTCTTTTTTGGAAACATGTATCCTTTGCATGCATTGTTTAGTTGCTTGTTAATGTTTAAAAAGTTTGGTTTAATTGCATTATATGGCAGGAATACTGGTGAGTTCATGATGTCAAGGTACAGAGAGGTTGCTGAAATTGTTCTCAGATACCTAGAGCATCGTGATCGACTTGTTCGCCTTAGCATAACATCATTGCTACCTCGCATTGCTCATTTTCTGCGGGACCGATTTGTTACAAACTACTTAGGGGTTTGTTAACTTCTCTTCCTCTTTCAAAAGTGACTACTTTCACAAGCACTTTGGACCACATTTTATAATCTGTATTTTCTCAAGTTTGTTGAATACAATATTCTTGCATCTTGCAGATATGCATGAATCATATTCTTACAGTTCTGAGTATACCTGCTGAACGTGGCAGTGGGTTCATTGCCCTAGGGGAAATGGCTGGTGCTTTGGATGGAGAACTTGTTACTTATTTGCCGACAATAATGTCTCACTTACAGGATGCGGTATGTAATTGATTTATACTTTATCATGTGGAACAGTATCATTGACTCAAAGTCCTCTTTCCTTCTTAGATTGCACCACGAAGGGGTAGACCCTCACTTGAGGCTTTATCTTGTGTTGGAAATATTTCAAAAGCCATGGGGCCAGTGATGGAGCCTTATGTTCGCAATCTTTTAGACATAATGTTCTCTGCTGGTCTCTCCGCCATGCTTGTTGAAGCCCTTGAGCAAATAACTGTGAGGTATACTCTAGCATTCATTTCTAATCTGTAGAAGTACATTTTTTTTTGTTTTTGGAGACATAATAATCTTTTGTGCCATTTGTCTTTGTTTCAGTATTCCATCGCTGCTATCGACTATTCAAGACAGGTTGCTTGATTGCATTTCACTTGTTCTTTTGAAGTCTCACTATTCTCATACAAGGCCAGCTGTTCCACTCGGTCGTAGTGTAGCAGCTAATGCACCTCAGCAAATGTCAGACTTCAGTGGTTCATCTCTAGTTCAACTTGCTTTACAAACTCTGGCTCGTTTTAATTTCAAGGTTTGTTAACATGTATCTCTCGGTTGAGAATGTGTAAAAATCTACTCTCTGCTGATGGTAATTCATGGTCCAGGGTCATGAGCTTCTTGAATTTGCTAGAGAATCTGTGGTTGTATATTTGGATGATGAAGATGGAACCACACGAAAAGATGCTGCCCTTTGTTGTTGTCGATTAGTTGCAAACTCTCTTTTCTGTATAGCATCTATACAATTTGGTTCTAGCCGATCCAATCGAACAGGAGGAAAGCGACGTCGCCTTGTTGAGGAGGTTTGTTTCTTCCTTTCTCCTTTGTTGGTATATCAAGTGCTCAGTCTATATTGTTTCTCTCCACACCAATTTTCTCTCTTTCTTTTCATCCTACAGCTTGTGGAGAAGCTTCTCATTGTGGCAGTAGCTGATGCTGATGTCACTGTTCGCCATTCAATTTTTTCCTCCCTGCATGAAAACAAAGGTTTTGATGATTTTCTAGCGCAGGCTGATAGTCTCAGTGCAGTTTTTGCTGCTCTCAATGATGAGGTATGGACGTGGAACTTTTGGGAATTATTTTGGGTTGATTCATGTTGTTTTCCCATTCTATATGCCTGTTAAAGGCACCTAGTGAAAAGCACTGTTTCTTGCACATCAGAGGTATTTGCAGAAGGAAAAAACAGAGATCTAATGTGATTTGGGGTTTCATTTGTTAGTATTATCTGTATAAGCAAGCTCTTTGGATCTATATTTCCTTCCATATATTTTGTCGTGTTATATCTTTTCCTCAATATTGTGAAAGCTCTCTAAGTCCCTCCTCCCCTCTTTCTCTTGTTGTATTTGAGCATATTTTTCCTTTCCTCTGGATAAATATAATGGCCTGTTTGATATCTCTGACCCCTCAGAAACTTCGTAGATATAGCGACTTGTGGTATGTATAAACAGCTTTTTGGATGCTCAGTTTATGTTGTATTTTGTTAATTTTCTGCTGAAAAGTGCATTTACTTGATAATGGTGGATATTCTTACAAGATTGTCCCTTGCTTGAAACCATTTAATGCTGTTTTCCACCAATAAACTATGGGGTGTTATGTAATAGGATTTTGAAGTTAGAGAATTTGCGATCTCAGTGACGGGCAGATTATCGGAAAAAAATCCTGCATATGTTCTTCCAGCATTACGTCGACATTTGATACAGTTGTTGACTTATCTAGACCAAAGGTGAAATGAAAAGAGCTTACTTGCTAGGCATCTATGATAAACAGTGCTTACTTTTGCACATTGGTTTTAACATTGTTTCACATTTGTATGTTGATAAAAATTCTTATGCTTATCAACAGTGCAGATAACAAATGCAGGGAAGAAAGTGCGAAGTTATTAGGCTGTTTAATACGCAACTGTGAACGGCTTATACTTCCATACATTGCCCCTATACACAAGGTTCTTTTGTCTTTTAGTTGGAAACTGTCTATTGATTTTCATTTATTTTCCTGTCAATTAACTGAATGGTACTTTTGCAGGCACTTGTGGCTAGACTACTTGAGGGAACTGGAGTAAATGCGAATAATGGGATTATTAGTGGAGTCCTTTTAACTGTTGGGGATCTTGCTAGAGTGGTGGGTGAACCCCGTTTCATGAATTTTACATTCTGCATTCTAATGTGTCATTTCATGGTTGTTTGCATAGTTTATGTACAAATGTCTTTTGGAGTAATATTAGCTTTGAAGGATACCTTATTTGATTAGCAGCTGAGTGTCTTAACTTCTTTTGATTCTAGTTCATTAACATGATCATTTTATAGGAAAAAAATTACTAATTTTCTTTACATTTGCAATGCTTTTAATGTGAATGTGCTTCTTTGTGTTTTTTTGGGCTTACAAGGCAAAACATTAAGTCCACAGAATATGAAACAAAGAAAGCAAGAAGAATTGGAGGCAACCTCCATAACAAAGAAAAAAACTAAAAAAAGATTCCAATTGATTGGCCTGTTTCCAGATGCTACCTTCAATATAACTCCATTGAGAGAACAACAATTGTTAGATTCTATTGGCTAGCAACTTGTAGTAAATTATTTTCAGTGATACTTGTTTGAGACTGTTGAAGTAGACTGTGCTTTGTGATATTCTTTTATATCTCTGTCCATGGTCTTGTGCTTTTGCCTGGCATCTTTGTTTCTTCCTCTTTCTTTCACTCTCATACTTTTGCGGTGTGTTGGATACATTGTTATGGTTATTTTTACAATTTTCCATTTGCTTGTGCGCTACTTATTCTATATACATGCGACCTAAATAGGCTAGTGTTTTGTCAAGTTGTTTCTTATAGCTCTTTTCCTTAATTTTCTTCTGCACACTTCATCGATGTTACTTGATCTGTGTTTATTTTCCATCAACTCTGTCGAATATCTTAGCCTGATTGCTCATAACTAAGTCATTTTGTTCCCTTTTTTCTGGTGTTTGTTTAGGGTGGTTTTGCTATGAGGCAATATCTTTCGGAATTGATGCCTTTGATTCTTGAAGCACTGTTGGATGGAGCGGCAGCTACAAAACGTGAAGTAGCTGTTTCAACACTTGGTCAAGTTGTTCAGAGCACTGGGTAGGTGAAATGCTCTTATTCTACTTTGAGATCAATATGATTCTTCTATATGTAGTGGCATTGGCCATTGAGTGTTGTTGGATCATTTGGAAAATTTCTTCAAAATTGTTTACTGGTAAGTATTTATTCATGTAAATATGGCAAACTTGGCCCAATGTTGGTCCAACGCCAGGCCAAGTTTGAGCCAAACCTTTAATATGGTGATGCATTACAAAATTGGAAATGCCAATCAAATTTCGAAAATGGTTCCAAGCATTTCTAACAAATGCTGTTGAGAACTGCTATTGAGCGTCGAGGTGGTAGTTGATGAACATGCCTGAGATAGTATAAAACCCCCCGTGGTACATGTTTTCAGTTTCTTTATTGTTTGATCTCAAGGTTATAAGGTTGCCTTAAGTTGCCATTTCATTTGTATGAAGGTGTCTTGATGCATATACAAATGAACTGAGGATTTGGAGAAATCTGTTTAGATTTGTTCAAACCATTATTTAAAACGAGGAAGTACTCTTGTATTTGTTAGCATATTTGATTGGTATGGACTTCAAACCATTTGCTCCACTTCTAATGGTAGACAGCTTCATCAATTGACAAGGTTGCAGTAGAAACTAGTTTTAATGTTGTCAGCTAAATAATAAAATGATGTCTTCTGCTTTTAGGTTTTAGTGAATGTTTACTTTATGTAGATAATCTTTATGTAGTATGATGGCAAGTCTGTGATATTTGAAGCAATTGTTTCCTTTTTTTCTATTGATAGGTATGTGATAGCTCCTTATATTGAGTATCCACAATTACTTGGCTTACTCCTAAAATTGTTGAATGGTGAGTTGGTGTGGTCTACCAGACGTGAAGTACTAAAGGTAACCTTAGGTCTACTCAAATAACTAGTGTGTCATGTGGTTGTTTTTGATGCACTACATATCCATTGGCTTCATCAGGTTCTAGGAATTATGGGAGCCCTGGATCCTCATGTGCACAAGAGAAACCAGCAAACACTGCCTGGGCCACATGGAGAGGTTTCCCGTGCAGCAAGTGATTCTGGTCAGCACATCCCATTGATGGATGAATTACCCATTGACCTTTGGCCATCTTTTGCTACTTCTGAAGATTATTATTCAATGGTACTTCTGGCAATGCATTTGTCATTCTACCTATTTCTTTTCTTTTGCAGTACATATTTCTTGTGTCAAGCTTGTTTAAAAGCTTTTTTTATTCAATAAACTCAGGTGGCTATTAATTCTCTGATGCGAATTCTTAGGGATCCTTCACTTGCTAGTTACCATCAAAGGGTGGTAGGATCTCTTATGTTCATATTCAAGGTATACTTAATGTTAGTTTGTTATTTCTTTGTTACTTTTCCCAATTTTTTAGGATTTATTTGCTCTTATTGTTGGATGTCTGATGCCACTCATTGGTAAATGTGTTTTGCAAGATCAGTCTATGGGCCTTGGTTGTGTTCCATACTTGCCAAAGGTTGGTGCCCATCTTCCAGTTGGATGTTGTATTTCTCAGCCTCCCTATAACCCCTCTTTGGGCATTGTTGGTATCAAAATGAATAAAAGTTAATAATGGACATGCTTAGATGATTTAATTGTTCTACTTTCTGAAATATAGAAATGAACCTTGTTTTGATAAGATAAATGTTCATCAAGAAGTTGGAGATGTCTATCCGTTGTATAATATCATTATTCATTAATGTGAACATACAAGATTCTCAGTAATTTCTTGTATTACACTCCCATGATCACTGGGTACTTGTTTACTGGTCATTTGTGTCAGACATTGTTGTTTGTATTCAAAGGAAATATAACTTGTTTTTGCCTCCTATATCTGTAGGTTTTGCCTGATCTATTTCACACTGTTCGCACATGTGATGATTATCTTAAGGATTTTATCACATGGAAACTTGGAACTCTTGTCTCAATTGTGCGCCAGGTAAATAGGAGTTCATGGACAAACACGTCGCAGTACTGCAGAATGTTTTTGATTCAATTTGAGTTTTTACTGTGCTTGTGCAGCACATTCGTAAATATCTTCCTGAGTTGCTTACTTTAATATCTGAACTGTGGTCCTCCTTAAGTCTGCCAGCTACCAATCATCCTGCTTGTGGCTTCCCGGTAGGTTGATTCTTCTTCTTGGTTATTCTTTTATTGGCAACATTTACTTGAATGAGATATATCAATTAGTTTTCTAAATATTATACTTTTTCCTACCCCCTTAATTTTTCTTAGGCTTATTGTAAGTGCAATTTTTGTCTCAGGTTCTGCATTTGGTGGAACAGCTTTGCTTGGCTCTTAATGATGAATTTAGAAGATATCTTCCTGCAATTTTGCCATGTTGTATTCAAGTTCTGAGTGAAGCTGAACGATGTAATGACTATACCTATGTTCTTGACATACTTCACACGCTTGAAGTGTTTGGTGGTTGGTGCTCTTTCCTCCTATGACACATGCATTATTATCGATTATGCTGATAATTTGTTGGAAACTTTGTTGTACTAACAAAAACCATTGACATAGCTCTTAAGGATTATAGGATGCTTGTAGTCTTTAAATGTGTTGATAAGGAATTAGCTGCAATGCGTATTCTACCTTTCAGTAAGTGGTGAAAGGAAGAAACAGTAGTATTTTCTGTTGACTTTTGGCATGAATGATAATAGATTGTTTAATT
Organism: Erythroxylum shatona; assembly: GCA_027568895.1. NCBI lineage: Eukaryota > Viridiplantae > Streptophyta > Magnoliopsida > Malpighiales > Erythroxylaceae > Erythroxylum > Erythroxylum shatona. The sequence continues at coordinate 38,795,781 of JAOSBK010000206.1, forward strand.
AGATCTAGGTGGTGGGAAGTATTCATATTTTCTGCATAAGACGTAAATCTACTGTCTAAGTTTCTACCTTTGAAATGTACTAGTGGTGTTCCATGACCGTAATTACGAAATTGAGTGGAGTCTTAGGTTTTAGCTTTTAGTATAAATTCATATTGCAATAAGAGATTCATAATTTTAGATTTTGCTTCATTTATGGTACATTTTAGATTTTGTTTCTTGCTAAACCTTAAAGAATTTCTAACTGCTGTCAAATGATGTAGGAACATTGGATGAACATATGCATTTACTTCTTCCTGCACTTATTCGACTACTGAAAGTAGAGGCTTCAGTTGAGATAAGACGTGCTGTTATCAAAACATTGACAAGATTGATTCCTCGTGTCCAGGTAGGCTCCTCAGCTTTTTAACTAACAACACAATGCATTATCGCTCTGAAATTTTTGTGGGTACTTGAAGGAAGATGTGTACGAGAGATTGGAGTCGTTTGCTTTTAGCTGATTGGCCTATATAAATTCTCTGCTAACCATGGTTATATCTTCCATGTCATAAACTCCTTAAGGATGTGATTATATTGATGGATGTAATCACTTGCTTTTGCTTATTTACTCGATCTATTTTAGTTTGTGTATTGACAATGCTTTTGTGTTTCTTTGTTTCACTAGGTCACTGGTCATATTTCTGCACTTGTGCATCACTTGAAGATAGTCTTGGATGGGTAGGTCAATTCCAGCCATATGGGTATATAATGAATGCTTTTCTTAGTATTTTTAACTGTTTTCATTTGTGTGTGTATGAATTTTGCTCTTTCATGTTTAGAATCCACTAAATATTTTATTGTTGATTTACAGGAAAAGTGATGAGCTCCGAAAAGATGCTGTTGATACACTTTGTTGTTTGGCTCATGCTCTTGGAGAGGACTTCACAGTTTTTATTCCATCAATTCACAAACTAATGTTGAAGCATCGTTTGCGGGTCTAAGCTTTAAACTTTGATATTTTCATTTCACTGATTGATTATTGAGGTTTCTCTTGTATCATTTATATTTTCTCCTTTTGGTAAATGGTTTTATGTAATCATTTTCTCTATGTAATTTTGAAACATGAACATATTCTGCTTTCAGCATAAAGAATTTGAGGATATTGAAGGACGTTTGCGCCGACGTGAACCTCTAATTTTGGGCACCGCTGCACAAAGGTTGAACCGACGGCTGCCAGTGGAGGTTATTAGTGATCCACTAAATGATATGGATAATGACCCATATGAAGATGGAACTGATTCTCAAAGACAGCTTAGAGTTCATCAGGTATCTTTTGTTATGAACATGCTCAGTAGTTTTTTCTTGTTCTTTCTTTTGACCCTGTGCTTTAGATGTTTGGCTAGGCTTTGTTTAAAGATGAAGAAAACATAGCCAAGTGGATTCTTTTCCAAACCCTAAAGCTGAAGCAAATAAACAAGAAGTTGAAACTCTTAAACAAGAAACTGGAATGCCTAAACAAGAGGCTGAAACACTTGAACAAAACATAATTTTGATATGCAGGATAAACATCCACATTCAAACGATTCTAGATCTTGAAAGCAAATGCTAATCTGAAGCGTACTGTGAATAGACCTAGATGGTCTTACTTTACTATTTGTTTTGTTTATATTATGAATTGAATGATTATGCAATGTGAATGTGTTGGTTTCGAACAATATATGTCCGAGGAGTTTGATAGATTGAGAACGTTGAAGTACTCTTTGTATGTGAATTTGATTGAAATAAGTGTACACAACTTGATTGTTAAATGTCGGACCACGATTCGATGATAAATGTGTTCTGAAATTGCATTTGCATATGAATGAAAAACTGATTCTCAACATTAATGTTGAATGCCGGACTAAGGTTTGATGATATGCACATATGATTGAATGAGAATATGCAAATGTGAATGATGCATTTCATTACATGAATGCATGAAAGATAAAGGCAGTTGTAATCAGAGTAGCCACCGAAAAGGAGCTTAGAGCTCAGAATGTGAAAAAAGAGCCTAGAGCTTATATAGTGATTAAGAGCCAAAGGCTCACCATATAAAATGAGTTCGGTATCTCCAACAAATATGGGACAGTTATTAATGAGCCCGATATCTACAATGAATACGGGACAGTTATAGGTACTCGGTCACAACAACGTAATAACTGAAAATGAGTCTCATGAGCACTGCATATGTGTATTTTAAATACTTTGAATGATTTTGAATGTGAATTGTATGTGTTATGTGATTGAGTGAGCTATTAAGGATGGTCACTTATTGAGTTTGCAAAACTCATCCAAAATTTGCAATATTTTTTAGGCTCAGAACAATACCCCGTTAGGCTAGAGGGAATATAGCAACTGCATTTAAGTGAGAGGTAGAGGTCGGGATCAGTTCGTATTTACATAAAATTTTCCAATAATTTTTGTATTAAGGAATATATTCCAAAATTATTGTACAATGTGTATGCGAATGCATTTATATTGTAATGACATTATGATTATAAGTGTTTTGTATCTAGAATGGGCCCTAACGATTAATGAAATTTTGATGATCTAAAAAATGTTGGTAACACTTGTAAATTAAAATTGTTTATGAAATAAAGTGGGCCCAATTTGATGATTGATTTCTATATACATGTTGTTTTGAAAAAAATTATAACGAGGTTTTACTGACTGAGTGCACTAGCATGCCACTCTTGCGGGGCATGAACCTGGATATTACTCAGGATGCCAGGTACGTATCTTGTAGGAGTGGGGTGCTACAATTTGACTTATGAAGAGCAACCAATAGAGATTCTAGATTCAAAGGAAAAGGTCTTGAGACACAAGACTGTGAAGTTGGTTAAAGTCCTATGGAAGAACCATGCAAGAGAGAAGGCAACATGGGAACCTTTGGAAGCCATGAAGGAGAACTATCCACACCTTATTGTAGACGCAAGTATTAATTTCAAGGACAAATTTCTTTAAAGGGATGAGAATTGCTGGACTTGAATTTTTTTTATTTTAGAGTTTAGTCCATTAATTTAGCATGCATAAATAGAAATTAAAATCTTTGAATAGAAATGCTAGAATTAAGCTCGAGTATAATAAGAATAATAGACTAAAGGAGTAAGTAGGCATTACATTAAATGTGGAAGGGTAAATTTGGAAAGAAAAAACAAAAAGTGGTCTTGAATAAGAGAGAAAGGGGTAAAACGTGGAAAGAAGAAAGAAAGAATAGAGAAAACGTTGAAGCTAGGAAAGAAGGAAGAAGAAAAACGTGGAGAAGGAGAAGGAAGAGGAAGGAAGAGGAATCAACTTATTTAGGTAATCTCCATAATCTTTTCTTCTTGCTTGGGTAGAAAAGGAATTAGAGAAATGAGTTTTGTGTTAGAAATAAAGGGAGAAAGAAGAGAACCAAGAAACCTAATTTGTTTTTCATGGATTTTTAAACTAAGTCTTAGTTTTTCTAACCTAAATAAACTACGGGTAGATTAAGTCTCTGCTCAATGTTTTATTTATTTTTGATTGTTGAATCTTTATGGATATTTTATTGGAATATTGGTTTGAATGAAAAATTTGTTTGTTTGAAGGAAACCAAGAAAATCCCATGCAAAAACAAGAGGAAAGGCAAATTTGAGTTAGATTTATAAGCAATTAGGTGGGTAACATGTTTATAGTTATTGTGATGATGGGAAAACTTCTTGCTTGCTTGTGTGCTTAATTGCTTGACTTGAATTATTGTGATTGTTGAGAAAATGCATTATGATTCATTATATGCCTTGAAAGATGTTACGACATTTTGTGTAATCAAAAGAGGAAAAATCATAAGAAGCATGAAAGTATGAACATGTGATGAAATGAATTGAGCATAAAAATTTGCTTGTGTATGGGAAAGAGAGATACCATTTCATTCGTCACGTGCACGTTGACTTAAGTCTTCTCCTGTATGCCCACTCGTGACATATGAGCTCCTAAAAAACGGACTCATTTAGTTTATGGTGTAAACTTTGGTTTCTCTATTTTGATCCATGGGACTCTCAAGCCATCATGTTGTGCATTTCATTTTGATTGGTTGAGCATGATACACAGTTGAGGGTTATGTTTTTTATGGTTAAATGTACATGATATGCTTTATGTGGTAACATTCTTAAGTACCGTCTTTGAGCTAGAACTGTAGATAATTTAATTGCTAGATTACAATGAAATATATAGGCATATATATATATACATATATATATATGTATATATATCTATGTTTGATGTGTGGCTCGTTATCACTGGCTATAAACATTTTAGCCACTGAGCTTCTGTAGTACCCCACTCTCGCAAGACCCGAACTGTTGGACCCCACCCCTCACCCATAGGTGTTTGCGGGTTATACCATGGCGGGTGTTTGCGGGTTATACCACGGCATCCAACACAAATCAGTATTGTCCTCTTTGGTGGGAATCGAACACCCAACCT
>JAOSBK010000206.1:38803773-38822749 GCA_027568895.1 Erythroxylum shatona
ATTGTATATATATACTATGGCTGTAACCTACAGAAGATTGAGAGAATAAAATTATTCTTCTCTGCTATTATTCTACACAAACGCTATATTAGGCAAGTCTATGACAAATGTATAAGTTTTCCCAACAAATGCTGAAATTTCTCCTTTGCAATCACATCTTCACTTTTAGGACTATTTAGATTAAGATTTACCTCAATTGGAATCTCTAGAAACTTGCCGCCTAGAAGACTGGTTTCATTTTGTAAATCAAAGATATATTTCCTTTGATTTACAAAGATCCACGATCTTGCAAATTCTATGCTCAAAAGTATTTCAATTCCTAGGTCTTTAATCTCAAAGTGTTCAGCTAGCCTCTTCTTCAATCTTGTTCGTTAATATCATGTCATCAACATATACAATGAGAAATTCTTTTTTTCCCTGTATTAGTGTGTTTGATAAAAAAAGAGTATGATCTGCCCAACTGTAATGATGCCTATATCCTTTTATGGTTTTCTCAAACCTTCCAAACCATGCATCTGGAGATTGTTGGAGGCCACACATTGACTTCTTAAGCATGCACACTTCATTCTGGCCAGCAAACTTTTCAAAACTAGGAGGTAGACTCATAAAGACTTCCTCTTCCAAATCACCATTAGGGAAAGCATTTTTCACATCTAGTTGGTACAAGACCGAATTGAAATTGACTGCAAGAGCATAGAACACAAACAAAATTAAGTTTGAGTAAACCATTTAACCACAAGTCTAGCATTATATCTGTCCACACTACCATTTGCCTTGCATTTCACAGTGAATAAGTATGTAAACCCAACTGTTTTCTAACTTTTGGGCAGCTCTACAATCTTCCCATATCCCATTTTTGTTAAGCACCGTCATTTCCTTCATTGCAACTGTTCTCCAATTTAGATCATCAGTTGCTTCCTGAATATGTAGCGGAACAAACAAGTTAGAGATTTTTTGATGCAAATGTGTTATGTTTTTGAGAGAGACGGTCAGTAGCAAAAATATTTTGCTATTTTGTGATTAGTGCAGGAGCGAGTTTCCTTTTCTAAGTAATAGGAACATGAAGATCACAAAATTCATGAGATGTTGTATTGGGTCAAACAGGGAGTGAAACATAGTGATTTGTATTTTGAGATATGTCTTGAGTACCTGATTCCGGGTAAAGGACTAACTAGATGCTAGAGGAATAGTAGGTTTGTTACCCTTTTGATGATTCCTTCTCCTTGCATAAACGACGACCTCAGGTTCCTTGGGATTATTTTGTAGTATCTATTCCTCTTTCAAAGTTTCAACAATTTTTGGCAGAATAGTATTCTTAATAGTAGAAATTGATTTGCTTTTAGAAATACTAGTTGTAGAGGCCACTGTTTGGGGTAACATAGAAATGATAGGTAGTGGTCTCATCTATTTTCTTTCTTGAAACTCACCCCTTGAAGACAATTCTTTTGAAAATAAGACTGATTCCCCATTTGGTTTGATGCATAATCAATGAAAACATATTTTCAGCCCTTGGATCAAGCTTGAACTGATCCTTATTTGATAAATTAACATAAGATTTGCACCCAAATATTTTTACTAGAAAATTGGAGGAAATTTGGCTTTCAGGGAAAACATTTTTGAAACACTCAAGAAATGTGATGAATTTAATTACACGGGTAGGCATTCTGTTTATCAAATAAGCTGTAGTTAACATTCCTCCCCCCTCGAGATACTTAGGAGCATGCATATAAACGTAAGAGACTGGGCCACTTCTAATAAGTGTTACCATTTTGTTGAGGTTTATCAATACAAGTTGATTGATTTGAATGCCCTTGTCTCTCAAAAAATTTCAAGAATTTCATTAAAATAGTTAATACCATTATCAGTATGAAAAATATTATTTTTAGTTTGAAATTGTGTTTAAATCATGGTATAAAAATTTTGGAATACTCTCTTGACTTCAAATCTATCAGCCATTAAATATGCCCAACACGACTGAGTGTGATCGATGATGAAAGTTGCAAACCAATTTTTTCTTGAATAAGAAGGAATTCATGAAGGACCCAAACATCATTGTGAATTAAATAAAATGGTTGTGAACGTTGATAAGGTTTGGAAGGATACATATTTTTACAGCTCTTTAATAAAGTGCAATGTTCACAGTGAAAAATAGATCAATCTGTTCCTTTCATTAAGGTAGGAGAATTTTTTAAGACTTAGAAAACTAGGGTCCTAGTCTATAATGACAGAATTTATTTTATTTTTAATAGGGATGGAACTAATACTACTTAGTTCTTGAGGTCATTTATCGTTAGAGATTTCTTCAAAATAGTAAAGACCATCGATCATTTTCGCACTGCCAATTTTCTTCTCCTAATTCATGTCCTGAAATACATAATAGGAATCAAAGAAAGTGACACTACAATAGGAAACTTTAAATAGTTTGCTAACAGATAGAAGGTTGCATGCAAGCTCGGATATGTGCAGAACATATTTAAGGGATAGATTATATGAAAAAATAACCAAACCTTTGTTATCAATGGGTGAGAAAGACCCATCTGCTATATGTCCTTTTGTGACCCAAACAAGGAACATTAGCGTGAAATAAATTTGAAAAGCTTGTCATGTGGTTAAATGCTCCAGAATCAATGATTCATGGAGCACATTGAGATAAAGAGTAACACAATGAAGCATTTAAATCACTACAAATTTTGTGCCAAAGAAGCATTAAGATTAATAAATAATCCATGATTAGATTGAGCAGTTTTAGGATTTGATCAAACTTCTGTGGAATGAAAGGGACTGTCTCAACTTCACTAGCAGTAGGATATCTTCTGATTTTTTTCCTTATTTTTTATCCTTCCAATTTTTTGGTTTCCTAAGGAGTTTCCATGGTATACCTTGGCTTACTGCAATGGTCACAGCGAATATGGGTTCTGTTATCATGTTTCTTTGTAGCCAATCTGTCTGTACGGGTGTTTATGGCTGCTAGTGCAGGGTTTTCTGTTATGCTGCCCGAAGCCTGTTTACCCAACATCACTCGTCAATGACTCTCGTCATGATGACCTCAACAAAAACTTCTACAATAGATGGAAGGGGCTGTCTTCCAATTATTTGACCCCTAACCTCATCAAACTGCACATTGAGACCTATGAGGAATGTGAAAATCCGGTCATCCTCTATCTTCTTGTAATGGTTGCAACCCTCAGAAGATTTTAATTCATAAGAATTGAATAAGTCCAGGTCTTGCCATAGACCTTTTAGAGAATTAAGATACTTTGTGACATTGTCCCCACCTCGGCTAATATCTCCAAGTTTCATCTTTATTTCATATACTTGGGACTGGTTTTCCAAGTCGGAATACGTTACATTAACATTATCCCACAATTGCTGTGTGATAACACATATAATTTAAACTGATATCCGCTTCCATAGTATTACTAACGATGTCATAACCATGGAGTTTTCCGCATCCCAAATTGGATAGATCAGATAATCCAAGGTTGGCTCCTTCCCATCACCTATTAAATAACTTTTTTTCCTCTGCATCGGATGTGCATGTGCACAGACTATAGATTGGGACCAGTGCAAAAAATTCTCTCCCTTGATAGTAGTAATTTGAATTGAATGTGAAATCTGAAGATAAGTCATGAGGATTCTTTTGTTATTGACAAAATCCTTAGTTTCGGGAGAGGTTGATGGATGAACGAGGGTGTAGCATCTAAGGTAATTTCAGACATGGTGGTAAGGAAGGAAAACAAAAAAAATTAAGATCTCTTGTTCAAAAAAAAGAAAAACCTGCTATGGTACCATGAAAACTGATAATAAGAAAATTTGATGTATTGTTGCTGTATGCACAGCTATTCTTCTTTACATATATATAGCCATATAAGGCATCTAAACTAGGAAATTACCGCTATAAATCTTCCTAAACTCCTCCGTTAAAACCTTAAATTCCTATATCAGCCTAGAATAAATCCAGAAATTCTAAAAGAATATTTTCTAATCCAACAGATGTTCATTCCTGACCGTGAGGATTGCGCATGAATACCCTTGCTTTTGGGGAAGAATACAGAAGCAACAGAGGATTTAACTCTTTGTTGTTGGATTAAAAGAAACAAGATGCAAAGCTATGGATTAAAAGGAGATTACAAGAAACAAATTTTAGCGTTGTGGTAGGAATGACAGTACGGTATCTTTTAACTAATGCTCCTTGTTGGAAACACAACTAACTCTTGGAACATAGCCTGTCACATTTAATAGTTCCATGGAAGTTCCACCATTTGACATTTATATAATTTTTGTCTCATATCACCACTAGAGTTATGTTGGTGTTTCATGCAACACTTTTTCTTTGTCTGTTGAACTCATAACTAGCAACTTTCAAGTTCTTTTCTAAGAAAAGTTCTGATAGGTCAATGATGGTCGGTTACGCACTGCTGGAGAGGCTTCTCAGCGTAGCACCAAGGAAGACTGGGCAGAGTGGATGAGGCATTTCAGCATTGAACTTCTGAAGGAGTCTCCATCTCCAGCATTACGAACTTGTGCAAGGCTAGCTCAGTTACAGGTGTGCCTCATATTGTTTGATATTCCATCTCTCCAGGTACTGATTCATAGTTTTTGCAGCCTTCTGTTGGACGGGAGTTGTTTGCTGCTGGTTTTGTTAGCTGTTGGGCACAACTGAATGAGGCTAGTCAGAAACAATTAGTTCGACATCTGGAGATGGCATTTTCATCACCGAATATTCCTCCTGAGATTCTGGCCACTCTTCTGAATTTGGTATATCTATTTGTGATGTGACTTATTGTTGTCATCTGTATGTCTGTTGGTTATGCAACAATGTACTAGACAAATAAGTTCTATACAGTTGCAACAGTTGTGGCGTTATTTTGATCCAGGACTTCTATACACATATAAGAAGTTATGTTAATGCACTTTTTCACTTTGGCTAAGCATACTTTACAATTAGCATTGCATGTTTCTGACTGGTCAATTATTTGATAGTAATTAAAATTATTGACTGATTTGTGTATGGCTTAGTTATGCAACAATGTACTATAAAAATAGGTTTTATACAGTTGCAACAGTTCCGGGGTTATTTTGACCGAGGACTTCTATGCCCATACAAGTTGTTATGTTAATGCATTTGTTTACTTCGGCTAAGCATACTTTGAAATTAGCATTGCGTGTTTTTGACTGTTAAATTATTTGATAGTAACTAAAATGATTGACTGATTTGTTTATGGCGTAGTTGGTTCTTTTCTTCTAGATTTTCGGTACTCACTATGATAACAAATCTACTATTGTATAAATCAACATCTTTTTGTCACCGGTCCATATATGAAAACGTGGTTTGGTGCATTTGTGTCCAAACTTCAGGTGTGTAAATTAATTGCTTGCTTGTGATAGAGCAATTGCTATCTGGATGAATAAGATGAGATTGTGGAAGTGCAACTTTCCTGTAATTGGACCATTTCTGATATGGACTCACACTTCATATCTCATAGTTCCTCCATATATGTTATCTTAGTTGAGATAATTAATGGTGAAGGATAATATTCTGTAACATGTTGGGAAACTAGAGTCGAACTTGCATTGCATACTATTAGGGTTTAATAGGTAAGTGTGTCAGGACTCTATTTGGTATTGATATTCTTATGGTGTTGATACTCTTATGGTTCTAAATGTTCCTTGAGTTTCAGTATATGCATAATAAGGTGGGTCATTGGTTTGTTTTCAGTGTAGTATAAAGATGGGAGAAGAGAATTTGAAAGCTCCTTATGCACATAGCTGAACTTTTTATTCATTAGTATTATATGAGGTTTCGTCTTTTTTGGCGCTTTTGAGTGTTGTGTTGCTTATACAACTGAGATGCTACTTTGCAGGCAGAGTTCATGGAACATGATGAGAAACCTCTGCCAATAGACATCAGGCTTCTAGGTGCCCTTGCAGAAAAGGTGTTCTTTTGGCTTTCACAGTTCTACATTGATGAAAATTTTATCATATGATAAGTATATTAAGATTTTGTATGTCTGCTTCTTTCAAGTGTCGTGCATTTGCGAAGGCACTGCACTACAAAGAAATGGAATTCGAAGGTGCCTGCTCTAAGAAGATGGATGCCAATCCTGTTGCTGTAGTTGAAGCTTTAATTCACATAAATAATCAGTTACACCAGCATGAGGTCTTTTTCCTTTGTGTCATGCTTTCAGATTATTATTACCTGCTTTTCTGATTTTAGCTTAGTTCTCTATCATTCTTACACTGTATCCATTGATAATATTTAGGCTGCTGTTGGAATATTGACTTATGCACAGCAAAATCTGGGTGTTCAGCTTAAGGAATCTTGGTAATGATAACCGATCTTATGGAAGGAATACTAATTCCCTACTCCATACATAAAACTTCACCATGATATTGCTGTTGATTTTTTTTTTTTACTTTTGTTTAGGTATGAAAAATTACAGAGATGGGATGATGCTCTCAAAGCCTATACTGCCAAAGCCTCTCAAGCATCAAGTCCACATCTTGTCTTGGAGGCTACTTTAGGTTTGTATTACATACTTCACATATCTTATATTTGCAATGCTTCCTTTATTTTTGCTGAGTTTTAAGGTTGTAATTTCACATTAGTGACTGTTTTTAATATTGGATCTATTATTTTACTTTCTATATGTTTTTTTTTAAAGGAAAAAAATAACATTAATAAAGAATGAAATTACAATGTCAAAATGAGGTTCAAGGGAAGTACCCTTCCACATAGGATAAAGCACATTGGAAACGTCTACCTGGAGTCAGAGATTACAATGCATTACTTTGGTTAAATATTTAGAGAAGTAGTAGACTGGATCTGCAATTTGGTGCTAAATTCTTCAGAATGATTAGCTCTCTGGTTCCATTGATAACGTGTGTGATAAGTGATGCAGTTGATTTAAACTTGGACTCAAATCTTCTGGAATTTCTTTCTTTCCAAATGATCTGCACACAAAGACCCATAGCTATTATGTAGATCTGTTTTTGGGCCTTAGGAAGAGAAGTTTGTGTTGATAATCAGCGAATGATGCTGGAGAGAGAGCTTCCTGGAACAGTCCAGACATTTCTGCTTCACTTGTTCCCAATTGACATTTGCTGCTGTGCACATGAAGAACAGGTGATCCCTTGATTCCTCATGTGCTGAACATAATGGGCAGGATCTATTGACATCAAGATAACTATGTCTGTCAGCAGTATTGAGCCTATTCTTGATGGTGAGCCAGAGAAGAAAAGAAACCTTAGGGGGTAGTACTTTATGCCAAATGATTCTTTGCCAATCAACCACTGGAATCTTCATTCTAAGCAGATCCTTAGTGAGCTTATTCGACAGTTTGTAAGTTGGTTGATCCTTCCGGTAAAAAATATCAGGTCTGGATGGATTTGGAGAATATTGAGGCTGCAGATGGCTGAGGTTATCAGGAAACTGCCAGGTGTTTCCATTGATGAAAGAGTTTAGTTTAGTGTGGAGGGGAAAGGTGAGAGAGTTTAAACCTTGACCAGACCAATTGCCGAACCAAATGTTACTCAAATGATAAGGATTGCTTAAGAAGTTAGCTGCTAGAGGTTATACTGAAGCTTGATTTATTTAGTGAGCATAGCATGTGCAAAGGCATATAACACATTAGTATGGTGGTACTTCCAATTTCTGTATCTACTAGTAAAAGCAGGAGTCCAGCACACAGTTTCTTGTCTTGCTTAATCCCCATACCCACCATTTTCACTTGCCTTAGTAACACACTATCGAAGTCTTCATGACAAACATTTCAAGTCAGATATTTCATCTTATTTAAGTTTATGTTTCAATTTTGCATGAGGTTGTGAGCCTGTTCTTTATTCACATTTTGACCTAATGGATTTCTCTTCTTTGTCACCCTCAAGGATTTATGATGTAAATGATTTTTTTCTTCTTTTCCATTTTGTTACTAGAATTCTGACATCTTTCATATTGGTTGTTCCCTGTGTTGATTCAATATCTTAATGTTTCATTTGTAGGAAGGATGAGATGCCTCGCAGCATTAGCTCGCTGGGAAGAACTAAACAATTTATGCAAGGAGTATTGGACTCCAGCAGAACCATCTGCTCGATTGGAAATGGCACCAATGGTGGTTTTCTGTTTTTATGGAGTAGTAATTAATAATCTTGGTTGCTTCTTATAGTGCAATGTGTTTATCTTAGGCTGCTAAAGCTGCTTGGAACATGGGTGAGTGGGACCAGATGGCTGAATATGTGTCACGATTAGATGATGGGGATGAATCTAAGCTTCGGGGTTTAGGAAATACTGCTGCTAGTGGGGATGGAAGTAGTAATGGTACATTCTTCAGGGCTGTCTTATTTGTTCGTAGAGGAAAGGTACTTATCATGCTAACTTTTCTTCTTACTGCAAGTCTTTTCCACTTTCTTTTCTGTTAATCTGTCATAATTTCCTAACTTTTATTGTTTTTGCAAGTATGACGAAGCTCGTGAGTATGTTGAAAGAGCTAGGAAATGCTTGGCAACAGAGCTTGCTGCCTTGGTTGGTTTTCATTTATTCCCAATTTCTGTACTTTCATGTCTTTCATAAATATTTGACTATCTTACCGCATATTGTCAATTCTGATGCTTTGGGAGATGATTAAACTAAAATCAAAACAAATAAGTAAAAGAAAGGATCCGAATAGACACACTTTTCCTATATTATTTTGTAGGGATTCATACATATGACCAAAGAAAGTTTCTTATAATTAAGTTTTATTATTCATACTTTATTGTCATGCCACATTGCATATGGGCCTATCGGAAGCAACCTTTCTATTAGATAGGGGTAAGGTTGCATATTATTGGACCTTCCCGGACATCGTGCCTTAGCGGGATTTCAACTGGGTGTTGATAATGATGATATTCATATTTTAATGTTTTCATATTCGCTTTCTATTGAATTTTTTATTTTTAAGAGAGGATCCTTTTGATTCAGAATCATAGGAGGATAGGCAAATTTCATGGCTGATGAATTACTTTCTTGTTCTTAGTATCTCTAAATTTATATGATTGATATCATGAGATAATTTTATGTTCAGGTTCTGGAGAGCTATGAGCGAGCTTATAGCAATATGGTCCGTGTTCAGCAGCTGTCAGAGCTGGAGGAGGTGCGCTCCATTGTTTGATCTCTCATTTCAATTTTTTGTTGGCTTTAGTTTCTTTATACAATACTACTTCAGAGTAAATTGCACAACAATTTGTTTCTCCATAGGTCATTGACTATTGTACTCTTCCTGTGGGAAATGCTGTTGCCGAAGGACGACGAGCCCTAATTCGCAATATGTGGACTCAAAGGATACAAGGGGCAAAAAGTAACGTTGAGGTAACTGAAATTGATGTACTTTTCTCTTAGCAAGTCTTTACATGTGATAACAAGGCTGTATAAGGTTTGAAGAATAGTGCCTGAGCAAATTGTGAAGTAGCATAGGAAATTTTACAACAATATTATTTAAATTATTTGTATTCTCCGAATCTTTTTGAAACTATATTTGACTATTGAAATGATATAGTTCTAAAGATTGCTCTCAATATGCCACTCCATTCCCATTGAGTTTCTTTTCTGAAGTTTAATTGCCCTTTCAGACTTTTTTACACCTAGTCTTACTAATGATTCCTTGTCACCAAATGGAAACTAGATCCGGCAAGCCTTAAACTGCCAAATATACAAGAGGCTCTGGGTTCAGTTACTGGTATCCCTGTTTGCATTTAGAAGACCAATCGATTCAACCCCTCACTATTATTATTAAGTTATATTTGCTGTTTTCTTCTGCATGATTTCTGTAGATATTTATATATATTGGCTCATTTTTTCACTTCATTACCTTTTTAAGCTTCCTTCTTGGCCTCTGTTGTCTTCATTCAATCAGGTTTGGCAAGCACTTCTGGCTGTTAGAGCTCTTGTACTGCCTCCTACGGAGGACGTAGACAACTGGCTAAAATTTGCATCTATTTGTCGGCAAAGCAACCGGATTAGTCAGGCTAAATCCACTTTGGTGAAACTATTGCAGGTTTAGTTATGTTTTAATTAACAGCTATACTAAGTTTGTACTCCATTCTCCTTTGACTTTGCCATGTAACCTTGTCTCTTTTTTTGTCAGTATGATCCTGAGACATGTCCTGAAAATGTGAGGTACCATGGGCCTCCTCAAGTAATGCTAGCATACCTGAAGTATCAATGGTCACTTGGGGAGGATCACAAGAGAAAAGAAGCATTTATTAGGCTGCAGGTATGTGCGAATATTTGTTGTTTGCTGTACAAGTAGTGCTGTATTTGTTATTTCATGTACATGACTCCTATACACATTTTTTTGTGGCTGGTGAATGCTGTTACAGAATTTAGCTTTGGAGCTCTCAAGTGCTTCAAATATTGAACCAGTTCCACCGAGTGGCTTCATCGGTAGTACGAGTTCTAATGTACCCCTCATTGCTCGTGTATATCAAATACTTGGAAGTTGGCAATGGGCGCTATCTCCTGTACTGGATGATGATTCTATACAAGGTGGCTGTTCCCTCTCCAAAACTAGTTTTCTACTTTAGGGAAAAGTGCTTTAGTTAATATTTCTTTCTGTTCTTCCCTGTAGAAATACTTACTGCATTCAGGAATGCCACTCATTGTGCAAACAAATGGGCAAAAGCATGGCATACATGGGCTTTGTTCAACACTGCAGTTATGTCACATTATACAGTAAGAGGGTTCCCCAGTGTTGCCTCACAGTTTGTTGTTGCAGCTGTTACTGGATATTTCCATTCAATAGCATGTGCTGCAAATTCCAAAGGGGTCGATGATAGCTTACAGGTAAGATTTCTTGTTATTACATATACATGGTAAAACCACTGATGCTGCAGTATCCCCATACATTGGTTCATGCTCTTATGCTGTGTAATTATCATCGAGGAGTACAATATAAGCAATATGATAAGTGACAAAATTTACTTATTCTTCAAGCCTTTTATGCTAAGCTAGAAAACATGAGAGTTCTACTAGAGCACATTTGAGCTTTTCCCTTTTATTATTATCAACATCCCAGCAGAAGTCCTGCTGATAAACACAGGGTTTAAGGAGATCTAGAAGTACGCAACCTACCATGAGCTTTTCCCTCCTTATGAAAATCTCAGGGTTTTGCTTTAACTGTTTTCCTATGCAATTATAGGAAGTTTTGTTGTGTAAATTATTTTTTGCTTTCTATTATTTTCTCTATGTTTTTTCTTTAGAAAAGGAAAAAAAATGTTTTTTTTTTTAAAAATAGAAACTACTTTGTGTTTGAAAAATTGAAATATATAATAATGTTACAGCAATTACTTACGATATAAATTTTTTTAGAGAAAAATGAAAAGTATCATAATTTAAAATTATAATTTTTATGTTATCCAATTGGAAAACAAGCTAAGACTATAGAAAGGAATAGTTGGGCTACATTGTGAGTGTTTTACAAATGTTTTACAAAATGAAAAAATAAAGCTTGAAAATACTTTCTAGGTTTTTAAAGTTGAACACAAATCTTCAATCTTCAGTTTTCCACATCGAAATGCATCATATATATCTCTATGAATGAATAACTTGTGATATTTGAACTAGCTTTGACTTGCTCCAATCCCTCAGAACGGCACTCACCTATAACTTTCTACTCCGAGTACGGTTTCTTGGAATAGGATTACTAACTCAATTCATCCTTACAATAATGATATCCAACACCCAAGTATTCTCTCCTTTCTTAACTTTATTTAGTGTCTTTACCTCAAATGCACAGACAGCTTAGACATGGAGCTTAGGACTTCAAAATTCACTCTCAAGGAGATTTAGCTTTAATCCTGTCAACTTATGAATCCCAAAATTGGCCCTTACCATTGTTCCTGATAACATTGACTATTGGTCAAGCGTCCATAATATATACAATATTTGAAGAGAAGTTGAAGAGTCTTCTATTTCCCTATTATGGGAGTTCCTTGTGAGTGAAATTCCAATAATCATGCCTCAAAAGATGATTGACATCGAAGAGCTCGCTGAAACATCAAGCTTTGGTTATAACACAACTTGAAGACCTTTAAGGAATCATTCCACCACTTTCGGGCCAAAAGGTACTAGGTCATAGTTAGACACCTGTAACATCACATAAGTTCCTCTGCGTTTTTGCTTTTGTGAACCATTGTCAAATGGAAAAACTTACACTTAGGTTAAAGGTAGTACATGGAACAGCTAAAGGTGATGTAATAGCAATACGCTAATGTCTATGAAGATGTACATGGATGTGCCTAAACATTTGTGGCGCAAATGTCACGTGATATTCCTGCTATTTCATAAAAGCACATTTTTATTCAAGTTTAGTACACGGTGTCTTAATTCCATCTTCTCTTTGATTTTACATTATTTGCATCATATTGGTACTCCATTGATCTAATTGACTAATGACTGCTGTCTGCTAGTTTTCTCGTATGTCCCTGGATTTTGGTTTTGTTTCTCCATTTGGACACTATTTTTCTAATGACCTTTTTCTTGGACAATGCTATCTGCCCAGGATATACTTCGACTCCTTACTTTATGGTTCAATCATGGAGCTAGTGCAGAAGTTCAAATGGCACTTCAGAAAGGATTTGCAATTGTCAACATTAACACCTGGCTGGTTGTGTTACCTCAAATAATTGCCAGGATCCATTCTAAGAACAACCATGCAGTGAGAGAACTAGTTCCATCACTTTTGGTGCGAATTGGGCAAAGCCATCCCCAGGTCTGCTATTGATACATGTTTCCATATCAACTTCATGGCCAACTTGGGCCTAAAAGTACACTGTTTGTCTAATCATTTGTTGATTCTTTTCAGGCTCTTATGTACCCACTTCTGGTGGCATGTAAATCTGTAAGCAACTTACGTAGAGTAGCAGCTGAAGAAGTTGTAGAAAAGGTTCGGCAACATAGTGGTGTGCTTGTGGATCAGGTTAGTTTGTTTGACACCTCAATACTGCTAACTTTTTCACTATATATGTCATTACTTATCATGAGTTCTCTTGAAGGCCCAACTTGTATCAAACGAACTGATCCGGGTTGCCATACTTTGGCATGAGATGTGGCATGAAGCTTTGGAGGAAGCTAGTCGTTTGTTCTTTGGTGAACATAACATTGAAGGGATGCTGAAAGCATTGGAGCCTTTGCATGAAATGCTAGAGGAAGGTGCTAAGAATGAAAATACCACCATAAAGGAAAGAGCATTCATCGAGGTATTCCCCCAAAATTCTATGTTAATAGTTATAATGGTTAAGGTTCTATGTCCACTGTGGATTCTATTTTCAATTTCATTAGGTATTGTGTACCAATGGTATGTCTGTTCTTTCCTATGGAAGTAAACTACCTCTTGTGGAACTGTATTTTCTAAAATTTTTGGTTCAATCATTAATTTAAGGATCCTGTTGCTATGTGTTGACCAATTCCATTTATCGTCCCAATTGCAGGCATATCGACATGAACTGTTGGAGGCTTGGGAATGTTGCATGAAGTACAAGAGAACTGTGAAAGAGGCTGAACTCACTCAGGTTTGAAACTAAAATTCAAAATTCCTTGATTGAGTTTTGGTTTATTGATGAGTAACCTCTTCTTTTGTCTGCTTCACTGCATGTTAGGTGCATGGTGGTGACTAATCCACATTCATACAGTTTGCTTGCTACTTGTCTAGTATAACCAACTTTGCATAATTGCATGTATCATCATCTCTTCTTCTGATGATGTCTTGCCCTAAATTAGATGCGTTTTTGACGGCAAAAACCCAATCCCATTTCATATATTCTATCCATACTTCATGCTCTCGAATCCACCAGTCTCAATCTGTGACACACAGTAACATAATTTATAGTTGCAAGATCCTTGTTTTCTTCCACTGTATCTGCACTAGTTATTGTTTCTTATAAGATTGGTTTTAAAAGGCCCTTTGTTGACCTTAATACTCCTGTGAAATGGATATTACTAGCTAAACTGTGTTAGCATTCAGCCCCAACACATAGTTCAACCCAAGCCCATCCAAACCTACACCCGTAGGGGCAAGATGGGGAAAGGGACCACTGCTGCCACTTAGGCAGGTGGTTATGCATGCTATCGTGAGTTTGTTATAGAGAGATTGTAAACAGCAGAAGTATATAACTGATACAGAGGGGAGAGGGCAATTCATTCATTTGATTTATCATTTTGATACACTGTATAGGCCTGGGAATATTTTCCAGGAGGAAACTACTGCTGTACTTACAACTTTATACGTAAATAATACAATCTCTAAGATTTACATATCAATTGGTGCTTTCATTGAGAGACCAAGTGGTGGTAGAGGTTGTATGCACACCCGAATGGAAGCTAGAGTAACCGCAGTGGAGGCGTCTCTCCGGAGGCAGGAATCGTCCCTTTCAGCTCAAGAAGGGATGGTTAAATCGCATGACAACACTTTGAAGGACCTTCGATCGTAGCTGAGCTCCTTGATGGCCAGTGTGGAGACGTTGGCCAAATCACAAAGTCTTCTTCAGTCGGAGATGAAAGATGGGTTTCAATCTTTGATGGCTAGGCATTCGCAGAAACAAAAGTTGGGTGAAGAAGATGAACCATCGGCGTTCACTCACAACGCGTCATCTTCAGCAGGGGGCGATAAACCCACACAATCATCTGCGGTCACCGCCGGCTACGACAAGCACACCGGTGGTCAGATGGGAGTCGGGCATCGCCGACTTGATGACAACGCTCCTCGGGAAGCCACCGAGTGCCCGTGCGAGGAGTATCGGAATGTTGCCTGTCGGGTCGATCTTCCAGCCTTTCACGGGGTCGACCCATTTGCTTGGGTCACGAGGGCCGAGTCCTATTTTCTGGTTCATGCCATACCTCCTGAGCTTCGAATACCCATGGTTCAAATATGCATGGAGGGGTCGACGCTCTACTGGTTCGAAGTACTTACGGGAGATAGACCCATGTATGTCTTGGGAAAGGTTCAAGCGTTCTTTGTTCGATCGATATGGAGGTAGGGATGAGGGCGACCCGATTGAGCAGTTAAAATCAATCGGACAGAAGGGATCAGTCGATGACTATATTGACGATTTCGAAAGGGTGGCGTTGCAAATCGGCCATTTTTCGGAAGAGTGGTATATGAGCTGCTTCCTAGGGGGTCTACGAGAGGAAATCAGGAACAGGGTTAGAACCCATGATCCACCCACCCGAGCTCGGCTTCTCTCAATAGCGAGGAAGGTTGAAAGGGAGTTAGTGGGTGAGGGTCTGCTTCGGACAGGAGAAGGAAGGAGAAAACCCGACAGCATCCATGCAAACGTGGGGCCCCGACCAGGTAACCACAACACGTTTCGGCCAGCTCAGCCATTTCATGCAGGGGGACCTAATAAAAATGTCGTGAAAGAGCCATCCAACCAGCAGAGGGGTCCTACTTCTGATGGTCACCGACTTGGAAATGCAAGGTGGAAGGGAACCAGGAATTTGTCTTACGATCAGCTCATGGAGAGGAGGGCCAAGGGGCTATGTTTTAAGTGCGGACAAACCTATGGTCCGCTCCATATATGCCCAGATAAGGCGTTCAGATTAATTGTGTTGGAGGGCGAGGAATCGGATGTGGAGTTGAATAACATTGAGAAGGCTGAGGGCGAAGGGTAGCAGGAGGAATGGGAGTTGGTTTGCAATTCGGTGGAGTTCAGTGAACTGGAGAAGGAGAAATCTTCGTCAACAAAGTCCATGGTTTTAATTGGTAAGCTTAGGAAAATGCCAATTGTTATTCTGATCGATAGCGGAGCTAGCCATAATTTCGTCTCCAGCAGGTTGGTTAAAGCTTTGGGACTCGACATTACACCTACTAGGACATTTGGAGTTCGGTTAGGTGACGGACATCAATCTTTTTCTCAAGGGATTTGTAATGAGATTCCAGTAGAGCTGAATGGGGAAGAGTTCAGTGTGAAGGCTTATGTGTTTGATATGGGTGGCCCAGATTTGATCTTAGGGGTGGCTTGGCTGGAAACTTTAGGTGTGGTGAAGGTTGATTGGAAGAAAATGTACATGACCTTTGATCGAAAGGGAATGGAGTTCACTCTATAGGGAGTTAACATGCAGGCTTCTTCTCCTCATACTGTACAACAGATTCTTAAACACCAGAAAATGGAAGTGGAGGGGTTGTTCTGGTCGATGAGAGTTGAAGGATCCTTATCCAAAGAGATGGGAACCTTGGGGAAAGATCAATTAAGGGAGTTGCAGAATGTTTTGCTCAGATTTGGGGCAGTTTTTCAGGAACCGAGGGGTCTCCCACCTAGAAGAGCTCATGATCATGCTATCAATTTAAAGGATGGGGCAGCACTTGTGAGTATTCGACCCTATCGGCATGCACACCACCACAAGGATGAAATTGAGAGACAGGTTCGGAATCTACTGGAAATGGGGGTTATCCGGCATAGCATCAACCCATTCTCAAGTCCGGTCATTCTTGTAAAAAAAAAAAGATGACTCTTGGAGGATGTGCGTTGACTACCGAGCTTTAAATAAGCTCACAATACCTGACAAGTTTCCAATTCCTATAGTGGATGAGTTGATGGAGGAATTATACGGAGCAAGGTATTTTTCCAAGGTTGACCTACGATCGGGGTTTCATCAAATAAGAATCCGGGATGAGGACATTTATAAGACGGGGTTCCGCCCTCATGAGGGACATTATGAGTTCCTCGTGATGCCTTTCGGTCTCATGAATGCGCCGGCTACTTTTCAGTCCACCATGAATTCGATCTTTAAACCTTGGTTAAGGAAGTTTGTTTTGGTGTTTTTCGACGACATTTTGGTTTATAGCCCTAGTTGGGAGCAGCATTTGGAGCATGTGGCTTGTGTTCTGCAATTGCTACTTGATAATCAGCTGTTGGCGAATCAGAAAAAGTGTTCTTTTGGTCTGCAGTCGGTGGGGTATTTAGGCCATACTATCTCTAGTGAGGGGGTAGCTATGGATCCTTCAAAGATCCGAAGTATTATAGAATGGCCTATTCCTAAGGATGTGAAGGGAGTACGGGGATTTCTTGGTTTAACCGGATACTATCGGAAATTTGTCAAAGATTATGGCAAAATTGCCAAACCACTCACTGAGCTCACCAAGAAAGATGGTTTCATTTGGACTAAGGAGTCCCTAGCAACCTTCGATGAGTTTAAGCAAAAGATGACTTCTGCACCTGTTCTTGCACTGCCCAATTTTTCTAAGGAATTCTCCATTGAATGTGATGCATCGGGAAGGGGAGTGGGTGCTGTGTTAGTTCAAGAAGGACGTCCTCTAGCATATTTTAGTAAGGCTTTGGCTGAATCCACATTTTCTAAATCAGTCTATGAGAAGGAGGTTATGGCAGTGGTAATGGCCATCCAACATTGGAAGCACTTTCTTGTAGGAAGACACTTCAAGGTCTATACGGACCATAAGAGCTTGAAGTACTTATTGGATCAATGCATTCCCTCTATAGACCAACAGTGTTGGCAGGCCAAATTATTGGGTCTTGATTTTGAAGTGATTTATAAACCCGGAAAACTAAATGGGGCAGCAGATGCACTCTCACGGATCCAAGAGGACAGGTTACTGTTCTCAGCTATTTCTGCTCCATTTTGGCTTAATATTGATGTTGTTCGACAGGAAGTTCAAGAGGATTCCCAGCTCCAATCTATTTTGACAGCCCTCCAACAAGATCCACTCTCAAAACCTGGTTATCACTGCAGAGATAGGTTGTTATTTTACAAAAATAGACTGGTCCTATCAGCGAATTCTATGCTCATTCCTCAGTTCTTGCAGGAGTATCATGCTTCTCCTATGGGAGGGCATTCGGGGTTCCTGAAGACCTATAAAAGGTTAGCTTCCTGTTTATTTTGGCTGGGCATGAAGTCTTCAATTCAGAAGTATGTAAGGGAATGTATCATTTGCCAAAAGAATAAATATTTGGCCATGTCTCCTGCTGGACTCTTACAACCACTGCCTATACCTCAACTGATTTGGGATGAAATCTCTATGGATTTTATTTCCGGATTGCCTAAATCTCGAGGTTTTGAAGTCATTTTAGTGGTTGTGGATCGCCTTTCTAAATATGCTCACTTTCTACTCCTCAAACATCCATTTACTGCCAAAACAGTGGCTGAAGTCTTCATTCGTGAGATAGTTCGATTGCATGGCATCCCAAGTTCTATCTTGAGTGATCGGGATCCACTCTTCACTAGTAACTTTTGGAAGGAGCTGTTTAAACTACAAGGAACAACTCTCAAAATGAGTTCCTCTTACCATCCGCAAACGGATGGACAAACGGAAGTGTTGAATCGGTGTTTAGAAACCTATCTCCGTTGTTTTACCTCTGAGCAACCAAAGAATTGGTCTTACTGGCTAACATGGGCTGAATACTGGTATAATACCAGTTTTCATGTTTCATAAGGGAAAACTCCCTTTGAAGTTGTTTGTGGCCGCCTACCACCTACTTTACTCCAATTTACAAAAGGAGAAACTCAGGTAGAATCCGTGGAATTAGCCTTGGTTGATAGAGATGAAGCTCTGAGACAGTTGAAACACAACTTATGGCACGCACAGATTCCGATGAAGAAGGCTGCTGACAGCCATAGGAGAGAGGTCCATTTCTAAGGAGATCTGGTTTTTGTGAAGCTCAGGCCACATAGGTAGTCTTCTGTCGCACGAAGAATCTGTCCTAAGCTTTCAGCCCGTTACTATGGGCCATTTAAGATCATTGGCAAGGTAGGGCAGGTTGCCTATCAGTTGCAACTCCCTCCCTCATCCAAAGTCCATCCGGTCTTTCATGTCTCCCAACTTAAAAAGGCAGTTGGTGACCATTCTGTTGAGCCCTCACTTCCTCAGGGGTTAGAAATGGATCAGGAAGATTACACCGAACCAGAAGCAATCCTAGCTTCCCGTGTATCTCAATCTAAGGGCAGCAACATTCTTCAATGGCTTGTTCGTTGGAAGGCCAAACCAGCTGA
>JAOSBK010000206.1:38843634-38860638 GCA_027568895.1 Erythroxylum shatona
GGATTAGGACTTTTCAATGAATTATTGAATGCATTTAATTCTCTTGATCTTAATGTTTATAATGTAAGGGGTCAAGGATATGACAATGGTTCTAATATGAAGGGAAAACACCAAGGGGTTCAAAAGTGATTACTTGAAATAAATCCAAGAGCATTATATATGTCATGTGCTTGTCATAATCTTAATCTTACTCTTAGTGATATGACATATTCTTGTGTTAAAACTGTTTCATTTTTTGGAGCTGTGCAACGGATATATGCTTATTTTTAAGTTCTCATAAAAGGTGGAAGGTTTTGCTTTATAATGTTTTAGGCTTAACTATAAAATCATTGTCCAGCACTTGTTGGGAGAGTCAAATAAAAAGTTTTAAAGCTATTAGATTTCAAGCTCCTTAAATAAGATTGGATTTGATGGAATTATCTAGATCTTGTGATGATGTCAAGTCAAAGAGTGAAGCAGAAAACTTGGTTAGTGTACCTGAGAGTTTTGAGTTTTTACTTGGTATGGTTATTTGGTATGATATTTTATTCGCTACTAACATGGTGAGTAAAAATTTGTAATCTAAATCTATATGCATTAATGCTACCATAAAGTAATTAGAAGGTGTGATGGTATTTTTTTGAGAAATATAGAGATGATGGGTTTAGCTCTAATATGAATATTGCCAAAAGTCTTGCGCTTGAGATGAATATAGAGCCTACATTTCCAACTAGAGGTTGTGTTATTAAGAAACGATAATTTGATGAAATTAACCACAATGGAGAAATATTTCTTTCAGGGTTAATTACTTTCTAGTTGTTATGGATATGGCAATTACTTTGTTAAAGAATAGATTTGAACAATTAACGACATTTAATAATATTTTTAGATTTTTATTTGATTCAAAGAAATTGAAGTCATTAGATGATAACGAATTAAGAGAATGTTGCACTAATTTTACGATGACTTTTTCTCATGATAATGTGTCAGATGTGGATTTAGATGATTTTTTTTGAATTAAAAGTATTGCAAATGACTTTGCCAAATGAGTCATCAGTTGAAATATTAGAATTTGTTCAAGCTGCATATTGTTATCCACATGTTTCAATTGCTTATCGAATTCTATTGACTATATATATGACTGTAGCATCAGTTGAGAAAAGTTTTTCAGAGTTAAAATTATTGAAAACCTACTTGAGGTCATCAATGTCACAAGAACGGTTGAATAATTTAGCTATGTTATGTATTGAGAAGGATATGTTGGACAATATTGATCTTGATAATATTATTAATGATTTTACATCTAGAAATGCACGGAGAAATTATTTTTCATAAATCATAATCCTCTGTGTATTTGTTAGTGTTATGATCATTTAATATTTAGTTGATTATGTAAAATTATAAATTGAGTCATTTATATTTCATACAAACATGTAAACTTAAGTATATTGTCAATTTCTTAGGACCCTTTTTTTTAATTTCACCTAGGACCTATAAAACGATAAGAACGGCCCTAATTTTACCTCTCTAATGATAGCTCCTGCCAAAAGAACTCCTTTGGTTGTAAGAATTTTGTAAAAATTACGATAGCGAAAGAGGGAAAATAAGATTAAGCCTTGAAGCTCAAAAGTGATTTTGCCACTTTAGAAAGCACACTGAGAATATCTGTCCTGCATGTTCAAATGACATTCGATTTCTAAAAGGAAAAAATAAACTTGAGGATTTCGAAGTCACCACAGTGACTCAAAATAAAGGATATATGCCACACTATTAAGATAAGGTTCTTTCTGACTGACAAAAAAAAACGAATTTTTTAAAATAAGATATGACAAAATTAGGTCCTACTTGCAATAATCATCTCTGCCAATAAAGACGGAAGAGAATCTTTGAAGATATGACATATTTCAAATTTGATAAAATGTAAATGCTTTATATATGAAATCCATGTGTAAATGCTTAGTATAAATAAGCCCTCCTGATGTAATATGGGGCACCTTCCTTGCAATCTTTTCTATCTCCTCGTGAAATTTCCACTATGAAATAAAAAACTTTCTTTTGCAGAAATAATTTTATAATTCTCAGCTTATAATTCTTTACTCTTCTCCCTATTCCTTTTCGTTTAAATTTGTTGATAGCTTAACCAAAATATGTGATTTGTTTTGGTCCGGGAGAAAATGGTATCAGGGCCACGATAATTTGGTGTGAAACTTGTCAAGATATTCATCAACAAATCAAGGCTACAAGGAGACAAATAGATTGGAATTCTAAAAAAATACATGAGTTCAGGATGATATTTTCTCAAATCAAACATACTAATACCCTTACTTTAGATACCTTCATACAATTCAACGATGCTATTAGAATTTATGAGCATGACAATTCTTATCTTTCTCGTAACTATAAAGATTTACACATTCATTTTTCTAGGCATTGGAAATTACATCTAGAAAGAGGACATTATGTATGAGTGACTGCTTATATTGTGCTCAACGACTTTCTGATATAAATAAAGTTGATATGTTTGTACCAAAAGCATAACTTGAACTACTGCGTTACATAAAAATATGATTATTTGTTATTTTCTAACTGCCATAAAAGGACGATACAATAAATTAAATCAAACGTTGAAAAAGAGAATAAAAATATCAACAATGTAAAGATTTACAAAGAGAGATTCATTTAAGGTTAAGTGAGCATTACAGACTTGATCATCTTAATGTAAGAAGATAAATATTTAAAAATTAAATTTGAAGGCATAAAAATGGAAGCTGATATGGCTGAAATATAAAAAAAGATAGAATATTATGGAAAATTATGCTTTTAAATATTTCTAATCTTCAAGAACAATTTAATAATTTATATAATTTAGTAAAGATGATGAATAAAAAAGAAACAAATAATGGATATGGTACAAATCTAATGGAAAAATAAATATTTGATTTAATTATTCAAGTGAAAAAAAGCTCATAATCATAGATAAATGAATAGTTATTTACCAAGATCTGATTTTCAAATGAAAAAAAGCTCATAATCATAGATAAATGGATAGTTATTTACCAGGATCTGATTCAGAGATAGAAGAACTAAACAAACAGATAGAAAGACTAAATTTAGAAATTTTAGTACATATTAAACCCTCTACTTATGAACAAGAAGTAGATTTAAACCCTAATATAAATGATATCCCTTACACTTCTCAAAATCCTCCTAGATTTCCTTCAAAAATTTTAGTAAACCAATTAGTGGTTATGCTGGAACATATATGGTTATGCATGATAAGGATGGATTTACTGTAATAGATAAATTGAGGACATAACCTATAAACCCTTTTGGAATATACTTAGATATTGATTGTATTCAAAATATAGAAGATGCAATAAATAAATAGAAAACAGCTCTTCGAGTAGCTGTCTCAATTAATAAAATGGATTATGAAACTACAAAACAATTTTTAGAAAACACTTTGTTAAATAGTTCACTTCCATTATGGAAAAATCTAGATGAAACTTCGAAAAATACTATATTTAATAATGATATGGATATCAATAATTTGATAACTAGAGCTATTGAAGCATTTCGATTAAAATTTGTTGGAGAAGGAAATATTTTAAAAGATACTATTATAATAGGTAAATACGCTATTGTTTTACAAAAACTTTAATTATGTGCTATGTATGAAATCAATAGATATATTTGAATCTTTATTGATTACTATTATCATATTTATAATCAAGTAGATAATATAAATCTTTATCTAAAAATGTTTTATTCTAAGATACTTGATCCATAGGGAAGCAAACTAGAGGCAACTTATAACCCATGATTAGTGGATACTTTGGGAAAAAGAATTTCTTTTTTAAAAGATAAGCTAAGTGAATGGTGTGATGAAGCTATAATATTAAATCAAAGTAAAGAGATGAAAAAAATGTTCTTTATATTGTTATGATTTAGAGATGCCTACTATGATTGGTTGTGATAGTCATTATTATTCAAAGATAAAAGAAAAACTATAAGAAAAGAAAGTATATGAAAAAGAGATACTTTAAGAAACATAAAGCTAGATATTATAAAAGAAAAGAAGGATGTAAACCCAAAAAACCCAAGTTCAAGAGAAATAAAACAAAAAAATAGAAAGATAATTGAAGGTTAGGGTTACTATTGTAAAGAGAAAGGACACTTTGCTAACAAATGCCATAAAAGATTTAATAAAAAGAAAATTGAAATAGATGATCAAATAGACATGATGATAAAAAATGAAGACTTTATCCAATTAATGTTTTTCAAGATTGTTCTTCTAAAAAAGTATATTTATATTAACACAAATAAAGTAGGAACTCTGATATAGATGAGTGAAATAGGAGAATCTTCTAACACTAAAACTAATAATCAAATCATAGATAATATAGTAGAAACATTTGAACAATATGGCGAATATAGCCAAGAAAATTTGATCGATAGAAAAATGCTTAAAATGATTCAAACTATTATGTTTTCTATAAATTCCTACATTGGATTTAACAATACTCTTTTAGATAAACTCGGATTAAAATTTAGAAAACATTATATGTTTCATGGAATAAATTTAAGCGAAATAGATATTAGTCTTACTTCTAATAAGAGAATAATACCCTTATTATCCAAACTAGATTTTTCTCGAAAACATGATCAATTGCCAAAAGATATTTGACACAAAATAGGATGGGTTCATATTAGATCAATTTAAATGATAATAAGAGCAACTTTTGGAGAACGAATAGATAGCCCTATTAATCTTGCTATACTAGATGATAGCATACAAAATAGAAAAGAAGCCTTCTTAGGAACTCTTAGAGGAAATCTTAGATATCAAAAACTTTTATTCAATATTTATCCTAAATATCGTATAATATAGAAGATAAATATTTTGATAGAACTCTTTTTTTAATACAAGATTTTAAAAGAAAAGATTTGATAAAAGATGGGAATATACCCTATTCTATAACTCATATGATATCTTACATCCTTTCCAATACACACCATATAGAATGTTTTGTAGATAAAGATATTATGGATTTTCCAAAATTATTCTTAAAAATAGAAAGGATATATTCACCTATATGGCTAATATAGGTCTTAAAAATGATTTTTCTCTAGATTTGCAACAAAAACCTTTGTTAACTTCTGACAGTAGATTTTTACCCAAATTATCTTATTCAGATACTGGTGTGTCTAGCAATACTAGATATAATAATAATATAATAATAAGTTCTGATAAAAAGATAAGTTCTAATTATCATATTAAAGGAGAATATTTTGATGGAAAAACCTATATTCCTTGTAATATTCTAATAAATACAAGTACAAGTGGAAGTTATAGTAATAATAACTTAATAAATAATTTGACAAAATTTCATCTAGTTGAATAAATAATTTGATAAAATTTCATCTAACCAAACCTTATCGGAACATAAATTTTAATGGAGATATACATCAAATTGATACAACTGCAACAAATAGAGTATATATTCTTATCGAAATTACCTATAAAGAATATAGAGCTGAATATTTTACAACGTACATAACACCTTGTAGCCATTGGATAGCTATCAACCCTCTTAAAATTGCCTATAGTTAGCCTACACTGATTTCTTTTATACCCCGCACAGCCCAACGTGGTGGTTTAGGTTATAAAGAAAAATTGATTTTTCCTAAAGGAAAACCCTTGTTAAAAATAGGAACTCTTATAAACCATAAATATCAATAGATAAAAACAATCAAAGATGGACTAGAGATAGTTAAACAAAAAAAAAAACAGAATTACCCTGATAATCCTCTACAATTTTGGGATAAAAATAAAGAAGATGCAAAATTAGAAATAATTGATAAACCAGAAAGTTATTAGAGTTATTGCCATGAGACACAATCCGAAAGATTAAAAGGAATTTAAGAAACAACTTCTGGAGTTATAAAATCTTAAGGTTATTAGACCTAATAAATCTCCACATTCTTCTCCTGCTTTTATAGTTGAAACCATGCTAAGATACTTAGAAATAAAGCAAGGATGGTAGTAAACTATAAACAATTAAATGATAATACTGTGTTTGACGGATATTTTTTACCTTATAAGCAAACTTTGATAAACCTAACTAGAGGAAAACAATTTTTTTCCAAATTTGAATGTAAAAGTGGATTTGGCAAATAAAGAGGAATAATGATAGCATTCCATATACTACATTTTCAACTCCTCAAGGACATTATGAATGATTAGCAATGCCTTTTAGTCTAAAGAATTCCTCCCAAATATTTTAAACAAAAATTGATAATATTTTTAAGTATCATGATTTTATACATTGTTACGTAGATGATATCTTAATAGCTAGTGATAATATTGCACAACATATTATTCATCTTCATACATTCACATATTTATGTGCAAAACATGATCTTGCTCTTTCTGAGAAAAAGGCCAAGATATCCCAAAATGATATAGAATTTCTTAGAATGGGCATACATGGTAAAGGTGTTAAAATTCAACCTCAGATACTTGAAAAAATCTCTCAATTTTTAGATAAATTGATAGATAAAAAGCAAGTTCAAAGTTTTTTGGTTGTATTAAATTATGCATATGATTTTATTCAAAATCTTACTGAAATAAGAAATCCCTTTCAAGTTCTTTTAAAGAAAGATCAAAGATTTGAATTTTACCTCATTTAATAGGACAGGTAGAGAAAATTAAAATTATGTGTACTTCTTTACCTAAACTTTCTTTGCCTTCTAGTAACGATGATTTAATTCTTGAAACTGATGCTTCTGACCATGTGTGGAGTAGAATACTGAAAAAGATGGATTATAATGATGAAGAGCTGTATAGAATCACCTTAATTTTCAATATCATAAAAAGCTTAGATTTAATAAAAAGTTCTCTTTTTTGATAAATATGTGAATTAGTTATGATTTGGTTATATAAATTTATTGATAGCTGAATCAAAAACTGTGATTTGTTTCATTTCGGTATGAGCAAAAATGGTAATCAAGCATCGAGTGAATATGATAATCTATGTTTACATTTGAGCCAACTCATATAATACAAATTAACAATACCATCAACAGGAAGTAGGGGATTGTTATTTAGAATTATAAGATGAGTTTTGTTTCTCTACTTCTTTGATGTTGGCTACATGATTCTTCACTTAGTAAGCTTCAAAAGATTTAAATGGTCGACACAATCCATTCTTAACTTTCAAGATGAATGACACCTCACAAACTTCACTTGCCAAATAACAGTAAGTAAGATCATTACTGATAATAGGCAATGACTCGCTATGTTTTACCCTTCCACCATCTCATTTTCTCTTTTATTCTTTCCCTATTCAAGCTAGAAATCAATCTCTTTAACTCACATCCGAACCACCAACTTTAGTCAATCAAGCCTTAAAACATCCATTCTCAACTCTCAACTATTATTGATGATGCCAAAACCAAACTATTTTATTGAATTACAACCAAAGATAGAACCCAACTTGGAACCATTCAGGTGAGATTGCTTAACATTCTTAGTAAATCCCTTTCATCAGATCTAGTTAATATGGTTCAAGTTGAGAAAAATTATTTTTAAGTCAAATTTAAAAGATGAGTTGAGTTGAATTGTGGTGTTATTGTTTATTGATTGATATATTTGGTTTGTTCCATGAGCAATTTGTTATTATTCTTTTAACAAAATGTCAAATATTTTTTTAAAAAATTGAAAATTGTAATAAGTTTTTATTAATAATAATGCGTCAACTTTGAATCTAATTAGTATTAAAATACGGTTAATGAAATTTAGTTGACACAAAAACAAAAGAATGAGTATGACATCCATCAACTTATTCCTTCCTCTAGGTTCAAATAATTTGAAAGAACAAAAAAAAATCAAGTGATTTGTAAGTTGAAAAGTAAGTTCATACACAAAATTGAGATAATTTTTAATAATTTGTGAAAAATAGATGATTTAAAGTTCAAAGATTTAGGATTGTGATAATTATAAACGAACTTATTTATAATCGAGCAATTGGTAGAATTATAAAGTCTTTCATTTTTAATGATTAATTAACAAACAAAATAATTTATAATTCAATATTTTTAAGATTTTGAATGAACATATGTATATTAATTGAATTTTCGCTTGAGTTCTTTTTAAAATACAATTTTCCTCAAATTTAACAAATAACATTAAAACATTGGTAGAAACCTTAAAAGTGTATTAAAAGCCTTAATGAAATTCTCTTTTAATGGTATCAACAATCCTTCTTATTAGATTTATCATTTTTTGTGATTTATTTACCAATTAAGTTAACCTTTTAAATTGAAGGAAAAATGTGCATATTTGCCCCCAACTATTTGTATCATAATAAAAATAAACATAAAAAAATAGTTTTATGAACAAAATGGCTATTAACGTTAAAAAGTATTAACAAATACGTCCTTAAACCTAGAATTAACTATCGTTGTCTCCCAGTTAGGTTACTCCATTTGTTGTTGTCTAAAAATAAATAAAATTTTAGAAAGGAAAACAAGAAAATTATGATTAGAGTCATATTTCTCACTGAAACCCTATTTCCTAGACTTGTTTCTCAAGACTTCCATTATGCTTATGACCAGCCAATATAAATTTTTTTTATATATTTTTAACTTCAATTGTATAACTTAGGTAATACTCATATTTGACTTGATTTATTTGGCGAAGGTGAGGTTGGAATAATATAAATTATGGACTCTTCCAAGTTAGGCATGGCAAGTGTAAACACTGCCACTATTGTATAATATATTGTGGGTTAAATGCAAATGTAAGGACATCATAAGGTGACCAAAATTTCAAGGAGGAGGTTCTTCGCGTGAAGTATCTTATGAGTACAACTTCTTTACAATATTTTTATTTTTACATATAACAAATTTGTTTTAATTGGTTGATGTATTGGTGCACATAGATTGGAAATTATAAATTTTTATATGATATAATAGTCCATTCTCTGAGAGGGCTTGGATTGTTATCCAAAATGAAATTGCAATGGTGAAGAACATAGTTGAGACAAAAAATATAACTTATTCCAAGTGAGACATATTGTTGTGATGAGATTCTAGATAGATTAAAAGTAACGAGGAGTTGAAAATAAAGGAAATTAATAAAATGAGACTTCATATTAAAGCCTTACTAAGGATATGAAGGGGCTATGGTTAATATTCATGAAGCTTATTCATAAGGATTTCTAGATGTTCCCATCTCTATTGTAATTTAGTACCAGTAAGAAAGATTTGATAAAATAACAGTGCTTTAAATTATAGGTGTAACAAGTATGGTTTAAGAGAGAATAGTAGTCTTTTGAATATTTCATGATGTAATTGATCTATGTCAAACATTCTGTAACATGGTTGAAGTGTACTGGAAGAAAATAAATAGATTGAAAATACACATCTAATTGAAGGAAATTCGTGCTTCTTGTGATTGAAAATAATGAAAATAGTAGACACTTTTGCATTATTCAATATACTTTGAAAGATTTCAACGTCTAAAACGTTCTAACTATACAAAACTATGTTATAGAACATCTAAAAAAATACTTAATTTGCATAGTTATAATTAAAAAGTCCAAAGTACATGGGGATAAAATCTATTCAAAATACATTCTAATTATGGTCTAGTTAATGTTAAGTGGTGTGAGCTGATTTTTAAAAATTTGATTCATTGATATGTTAATTTTTCTTCTTATATTTGCCCTCTTCCTTTTTGCATTTTCCTATAATTGCTTAATAATGATGCTAGTTTTATTTTTGAATATGAGTCCTCTTGGTTGGAATGACTATAAGTTATCAAATCAACATCATCAAAATTTTGCTCTCCTTTTGCTTTCTAATGTTACTCTACTGGTGGAGTTTCCATATATAAATAATTAAAATTTTAAGTTAAGATGTAAAACAAAAGAATACTAAAGAAGAACGAATAACTGAATTTTTGAGCTGAGATGCAAATATTGTGCAACTTTATGAGTTTCACTTCATGAATAATTATATAAAGAGGTAGTTAATAAAAATAGGATATATGACAAGATAAAAAGTTTTAGTGTATATAGGAACATATAGCTAGTTAAGGTTGAGAATAAGCTTATGGTTGGAGTTGAGACTGAGATTGAACCTATGGATGAGGTTGTGGCTGCAGTTTGCTTAATATGCTATTATGCTCTATTGAACCGTACTTTTACACTTGACCCCTTTAAGATAATTTATACATGTCATTTTTATACAACTTTTTGTGCTCATTCTTAACCTTCTCTTAGCTTTTTGGGTATTTTAGACATTAGCTCTTGGCTAGAGAGTGTACTTCATGTTTTTTGGTTGGCTATAATACATAATTTTTAACTGTTAAGGTAATATTCCATATTTTGCTTTGAATGATGCATTGCACTTAATAGCATATTTTCATTAGAAGTTAAAGTCTAATATGCTATAACTATAAGTCTGTTCTCTTAACCTCACAATACACTTTAATCACCCTTTGATACTTCATAATTACCATTTACATCCTAAATTATCCTTATTATATTTCATCCTTTTTATCTTTTTATTCTTCTTCATTATCTCATTTGCAATGTCACTCTTCTTATGACGCATACACTCTTTCCTCTTTACTTGCTTCTTCATCACTGGTGTCATAATCGTCTCCAATATTGAACTATGTTTATCTCTATTTTGTAGCATTATACCTATTGAATGTTGCACACATATATTAACTCCATCCATTGAATGGTTCATATATGAAACTCATTCTACTACTTCAAACCCTTCATCATCATTATCAAAACTAAAAATATCATAACATAAAGAATCTTCATTACCTTCATCACTCAAAGAATCTCCACCACTTCATCACCAGCTTATGCAACATCTTCATCCCCAATCTTAGTTATAGCTCTATCACTTATAACTTAAACATCATTTTCATGTACTCCTATATCAATTGTCATATGGGTTAAATCATGTTTCAAAACATCCTAAAACTTATTTTATTCCATCTCATATATAACATTTGATCCATCTATATGCCCATATTCATGAACTTGCTCACTAGAATTAAGCACATTAGTATTACATTGCCCTTCTACTTCTTTCTCATCTATGATTTCCTATATAGTCTCTTTAAATTCAAAGTGATTAGAAATATTATAATATTTTAATCCTATACTTTATGTAAACACAAATCATCTTATACTTATTCCATAAGTGATTAATCTATTAAAACTTGTTTTAGAATTAATCGACCTTGAACTATCGCCAAATGTGTCCTAACACTTTAGATTATGCTCTAAAAATGTTCTAGTATCGTAACTACTAACCTACATCACAAACATTTATTTAAATTGATTATCATATAATATCATTTTGCTTGGTCATTTTTTTGCCACCCTAAAAAATTATACCGACAATTAATATAATGACATTAAAAATATCATTGTCTCTAATTTCCTTAAAATTAATAACAATGAAGCATCTAAAAGAGGGTCTAGAAGTATGTGTGTACATGTGTGCTTACGTGCATGCGGGTGTGCATGTGGGCATATGCATGTTCGTCGTGATATTCTGTGTGTGTGTGTGTATGTGTGTGCAAGTATACGTGCATGCATATGTGTGTGTGTGTTTGTGTGTGCATGTGTACATGTGTGCGTGTTTGTTACATATTGTTGATCCTAATGAAACCTAAAAGGAGAGGTGAATTAGGTGCTAGTAAACTTAAAAAATATTCTCTTATCAGATGAAATGCAATTGAAAAAAATCAATATATGAAGAAAATATCTTAATATAAATCAATAACTCATTCAAACAACATTTAACAAGCACGGGAAAAAGGAAAGACAAACTAATTTGTAGTATTGACAAATATCTCTTGCTTACGTTCGCTTTCCAAGACACATTTTATTATTTTCACTAAGTCTCCTCTTTTAACAAGATGAAGAGAAACATTCTTATAATCTTGTTCTCCGCGAGTAAATAGTAACTCTTCTTACAATATTTATCCAAGGTGAAAAGTAATCCTGCTTAGAAAAGAATTTCAAATCAAAGACCTTACTTGATCACTTTGAAAATCTTAAAGGCTTACTCATTTGAAAATGCAATAATGAACTCTCAAATGATTCAAAAAATCTTAGAAATGTGTATATAAGACATTCAAATATTTTTTCATGTCTAAACCCATGAAAAACAATTTAGTTATAGGGTTTAGAGGTCACATTATCATTAGAAACAAGAACTAGTAGTTGCCAATAACAAGTTTCTATGTATTAGTCAATCATTGACATATATAGGTTGAAAAATATATTGGCCATTAGAACATTGGCCGATCATTATCATATTTTTCACCCAATGTAATATACTAGTCAACTAAACCAATGTTATACAAACTTTCAATACACATTTTGATAATTTTACCTATATTGATTAACCACTAACCTATCTAGGTCGACCAATACATATAAAATCATGATTTAAACATCTCTAAATGCTCAAACTTAATTTTCTTTATGGAAAAATTAACTTAAATATTTATTTGAATATTACCCACATTATTTTTAAGAATCAAAAGGGTTTTATTTAAAATCAAAACTTTAGTTATTCTTGACAATTAAAAACAAACTCATGCAATGACTTAAAATGATGATGTGTTTATGCATGGTGAATTTCTAAAATATCAAAGTAACCAAATAGGAAGGACAATAAACATTACATGTTCATTTATATTTTTTTTGCCTTTTTCTTCCTTGATACTGATTTTGTTTTTTCTTGACTAAGTTGAACTCCAACTTTTCTCTAGTATTCATAAGATGTAACTTGATTTTTGGATGGTCACTATTGCTATAATTAAAAAAAAATCAAACACATACAGTTTGTTATATCCAAGGTAGTATGAATAGTTAGCTCCTCCTAAATTCATGCTTCATAAAAAAATCTTAAAAATTAATCTATTTTAGACACAAATTAACTTCTTTTTATAAATATTATCAATATAACGCTAAAATGAATCACTATTTTTGAATCTAATTTCAAAAACTTCCTCAAGATAGCATAAAAATTAAGCATTCTACTTGAATCTAATTTCATTAAGTTTCTCTCCCCTTTTTTAAAACTTATAAGGACTTAATCATTCAAAAGTCTATCAAACTAATATTAAGACACTAAATCGCATAATAAATCAAATAAACAACAATAAAAAATCAAATTTAAGTATCTATAAAGATTCTTATCAAATGCAATTCCTATTAATCTTACTTATCTTTTAGAAAATGCAAAATGTGAATATATCATTCGATTGATGTAATGTATCAAAAAATTTTAGCTTAACATCCTCATTTTGCACGTAATCTCTAATAAAATAATATTTAATTTCTGTAAGCTTGGTTTAAGAGTGTTGAATGGGGTGTAAGGTAAATGGCACTAATGTTATCTTACCTAATTGCCATCTT
This sequence comes from Erythroxylum shatona, assembly GCA_027568895.1. Classification (NCBI taxonomy): domain Eukaryota; kingdom Viridiplantae; phylum Streptophyta; class Magnoliopsida; order Malpighiales; family Erythroxylaceae; genus Erythroxylum; species Erythroxylum shatona. The sequence goes on from JAOSBK010000206.1 coordinate 38,857,080, forward strand.
TGTGAAGTCCATGCTATAGTCTCTAAGTTAATGTCTAGGCTATATAATTTATATACAACAATTAACAGCCACTACAAATTCAACTTTTATGAATGATAAGGCAATTGAATTTTGTTTTTACTAAACCATGATAGTAAAGCATTGCCTAGAAATTAAAAAGTGTTAAATGTGCACTTTCTATCTAAAAGACTACTAGCATAATCTATATCATGATATTTCAAAACCAGGTGGTTGATTAAAATAAACTTTTTCTTGAATAAAATTATTTAAAAAGACACTTTTAACATCCATTTGAAATACTTGCATGTAATAATCTAATAGTTTGTAATCTAGCAATTGAAGCAAAAATTTCCCTAAAATTTATGCATTCCTCTTGATTGTATCCTATAACCACCTATCTAGCTTTCTTTCTTAGAATGGTACCTTATTCATTTAATTTATTTCTAAATACCCACTTGGTTCCCATGATTTGGTGGTTTCTAAGTCTAGATATTAAATTCCAAACCTTAATTTTCTCAAATTGGTTTGTTGTTCATTCATAACAATAATAAGGGCTTCTTTTAAAAACTTAAGCTTAATTGAAATAAAAGAAAGAAGTGATATATTTCTAAACTGAGATCTAGTAATTTCTCCCTTTTAATCATCACCTATAATTTGATTTACAGAATGCTTCTTCTTGAATTTTTAATCTCTTAGAAGCTTTTTATACTTCTTATCTCTCATACTTGGTATAAAATTTGTTTTTGTAGGGTATCTCAGTGACCATTCTTGTTTTCTTCGAGGAATGATTCGTCTAAATCCTTAAATAGACCTATATCATCATCTTTAAGACTTTTCTTGGAGACAAGGTGGATAGTTTAATAAAAGATAACATACATGGATTTTTTTAATATTAAGTATGCTCTTGTCAATAGATTAATAAAAGATAACATATATGGATTATTTGATAATAAGTGTAATATTGTTAAATAATCTATATGCTTTGCTAACTTAAGGAGTAACCTAGAGAAACTTTTTTTCTTACCCGCCTACAAAACAAGACAATCAATATGTTTTAGGAACTCAAATGAACTTAGGTCTTTGTTTGTTAGTCTATTTCTTTCAACCTACATTTTGAAGGTTTACTTGATATTCTTTGTTTGAGAAAATAGAATTATGTCTATGGTAGTAAAAAAAATGACATATCATGTTATATGAATTTGTTCTATAAAAGTGAGGTCTATATTTGTTGTTCATAAATGCACTCCTTCAATGATATAATAGTTTTATATTTTCTTAGGATAAAAGTAATGTCTAATATTGTAACATGTATGATAAATATTTCTTTGGTTATTTAGATTCTTAAGATAAGCTTAAGCATGTTAAGAAATCATGCCTATCATATGAACAATTATTTTTATGAGCCTTACTTTGACAATAGTTAACTTTAGGTTTGGATTGGGAACTATACATGAATGCATATGTCTTACCATTTAGCCTAACATGTGTATATGAATGTCTAAATTAAGATGCACTATGATCATTTATTATTTTAGGTAACTTCCCTTTATTAGATATATAGTTTCCCTCAACAAATGTAGTTTTCGTGTTATGTGCACTCTTATAAGTAAACCCAATCTTGTGACTGTTGTTAGAATCCTTTTGAGTTTTTAGCATGCTCTCTAATTTTTCACTTCACCTTGGTAAATTTAGATAAGGAGTCCTTGAGAGCATTGATATCCCTTTTCAATGTCTCATTCTCAAATTTTAATATATATAGGTTTTCATTGTCTATAGTGCCTATGTTCTTAGATGCTTTGAGGTTATGCAATTCACTCTTCATCTCTTTATTCTTATTCATGCATAAATCCCAAAGCTTTTAAGGATTTTTTTTAAAATATTGGAAGATAGTTTCTTCCTTTTACTATTTATAATTTCTAGACTCTCAAATATTTCATTATAAGCTAATTTAACATCACTATCATAGTTAGAGTTTGAAAGTACCTCATTATAGTTATTTCCATAAAGCAATGTAAGTTACTTCTCCTTTTGATTGTTTGCTTTTATAGTCACTTAAGTCATCTTAAGTTGATTCTTTGGGATCCCTTTTCTTCTTGTTGTACCTATTCTCCTTCTTAGCATTTATTTTATTGACTTGATTAGAATCATCCTATTTGACTTTAAATATGTGACAAATTTTATTAGTAGTTTCACACATGGATACCCTATTGAATGCATCTATACCTAGTTCATATAATAATATGTGAATAGTTTTGTTAGCCCCTTATCTTTTCAATCCCATTCTTTCTTAAGTTTCAAAATCTTTTTATCATCTATGAATTTTATAGGAGCGAAAGGTCCATTTGAAACTATTTCCTATAGATCAACACCTTTGTCCATTAAGAAAAATTTTATCCTTGTTTTTCAATAGAGATACTTATTACCATCAAAGAAAATGGTTTTACTAATATTTTTTCCCTCTTGGTTGTATAAGGATGATGATAAACCTATGTACTTAATAAGTGAAAAAGAACTTGAATTGTTCAAGATTTGATTGTGATCCTTTCCTTATAATTCTGTTTGAATTGCTAATTAATAGACCTGCTTTGATACCGTTTGTTGGTCCTTACTGACAACCAAAAGAGAGGGTTAAATTGAGTGTTGATAAATTTAAACAACTATCTCTTATCTAATGAGTGAAATTGAATAAAAATCAATATATGATGAAAAATTACTTAATATAAATTTATAACTCAATAAAACAGTAATTTAAGGAGTACAAAAAAGATGAAATTCATTTTGACAAATAGCCTATATCCACTCTATTGGGCCCCAGGTCTCGGTACTTATTACGAGGCTACTATACGAGATGATCAGGTCAGAGGAAGGCTAAAAGCTTCAAATAGTGATGAGACTAATAGCATCAACACTGGCAGACTTCGTTGCGGCAAAGCAAATGTTTTGTCACAGCGAAACTAGGGAATATTACCAAGGACCTCTTAGGAAAAGTTCACTGCAACGAAATTACAAGATCAAGCAAAAGCATCTCTCGGGAAAGGTTCGCCGTGGCCAAAGTCATTCCTACACTATGGCAAAATCTTCAAATCAGTAACCCAAATCCGAACCATCCAACAACATACAATTCTATTTCCAACAAAAATTGACAACTCAACAAAGAAGATAAATATGAACATGTACAATGGGAATTTCTTCATCTCTTAATCTCATTACTAAATCAAAACGGAGTTTGAGTATAGCTTTAATTACATATACATAGCCACATCAGTGGAATAATACAAAATATAAATGAATGCTCATGTTTGATATGCTTATAAAGCTACCCAAAAATAGTCGAACTAACTTAGTTACAAAAGTAGTTATCTTGGAGTTTGCTAAAGCTTTGGAAGGATCAATGATCTTCTTATTCTACACCTGAAGAGTGAAAAATAATGGGTTGAGTTGCGAAGCTGTAACATCCTGTTACCCGCGGAAAGGTTAGAATAGTAAATGTGAGTGATTAATGAGAGTTAGAAATGCATTTCCATGTTCATGCATATTATGTCATACACATACATATGAA
>JAOSBK010000206.1:38878853-38889548 GCA_027568895.1 Erythroxylum shatona
GACAGTTTTAGCAACAGGAGAAAAACTATCAGTAAAATCAACACCCTCCACTTGATGATAGCCTTTGGCTACCAACCTAGCCTTATACCTATCAACAGTCCCATTAGGCCAAAGTTTTACCTTAAAAACCCATCGAGAACTGATAGCCTTCTTACTAACTGGTAAAGAGGTTAAAACCCAATAATTATTGGATTCCAGTGCAACCAACTCCTGCTGCATAGCTTGGACCCAATGATCATGAAACTTAGCCTGATGATAAGATTGAGGCTCTTAAATAGTAGAAACATTAGCCAGAAAAGGCATGTATGTGGAGGAAAGATGAGGTGTAGGAATAAAAGGAAAAGTAGGAAGAATGTAACTAGAAGAACAAGAAGCAGAAGGTTGAATATGGGAAGTAGTGGTATGAGAAACAAAATCTTTGAGCCAAGCAGGTTTAGTGGAAAGTCTAGTATTTCTACGCAAAGTAGGAGCAGGTATAATAGAACATGGGAAAGAAGAAGAAGAAGAAGAAGAAGAAGAATCAAAGGAAAAATTGTCAGTATGAGTACGAGATACATTGAGAGGTGAAAGAGTGGGAACATAAGAATGTCCATCCAACACATCTGAAGAGTAATCCGAAGAAACTAAAGGAAGGGGAAATCTGAGGGTGCAATAGGGAAAGACTTATAAGGATAAGTAATTTCATGAAAAACTACATCTCTAGACACTAGAATTGAATGAGAGGTTAGATCATACAACTTATACCCCTTTTTCCCTGAAGTATACCCCAAGAAAAGACACTTCGAAGCCCTCTGATCAAACTTATCTTTATGAGGCTTGACATTGGTAGCAAAACATAAACAACCAAAAGACTTCAAATGATCATACTTAGGAGGAGAACCATACAAGATCTCATAAGGGGTTTTCCACTGAAGAAGGGAAGTAGGAAGCCTATTTAGAATGTAAGTAGCAGTAAGAATAGATTCACCCCAAAATTGTCTAGGTAAAGAAGCTTGAAACATGAAAGCTCTTGCTATGTGTAACAAATGTTTGTGTTTCCTCTCCACAATCCCGTTCTGTTGAGGTGTATAAACACAAGACCTATGATGGACTATTCCCAAATTTGCAAACAACTGCTAACACTCACCACTCAAAAATTCAGCCCCATTATCTGTGTGGATAGTTTGAACAGATTTTTGAAATTATGTCCTAACCATGTTTAAAAAATTATCCAAACACCTAAGGGCTTGACACTTATGAGTCAACAAATAGGTCAAAGTGGCCCTACTAAAATCATCCACTATAGTTAGAAAGAATTTTCCCCCAGAAATAGTATGTTGACTATAGGGACCCCAAGTGTCAACATGTAGTAACTGGAAAATAGAAACAGTATGAATGTTACTAAGAGGAAACTTCAATCTATGTTGTTTGGCAAGTGGGCACACATCACAAACATCAATCTCTTTAGTACTTTTATTATCAAAAGAAATCACATGTCTAAGTACATTATCTGAAACATGGCCTAAACGTTGATGCCAAAGTTTGTACATAGACACAGAGTGTACATTGACAATACTACTTGCAACATTACACAAGGAATAGTTTGCTACAGTATCAACCTTGAAAGAATCCTTATTAAGGATATACAACCTTGCCTACTGCCAAAATTCGAGCAGTCTTCAGGTCCTGCAAAATGCAGTGGTTTGGAAAAAATTTAAAGGTAACAGAGGAAGTAGTGGCAAGCTTGTTCACAGACAACAGATTAAATTTGAAAGTGGGCAGATGCAATGTATCTGTCAAGACAAGGTCATTAGGTAAAATGACATTTCCAATGTGATGCACACGATTCTGAGTGCCATCAGGAAGATAAATAGGTATGTAGTTGGCAGGAACAATAGGTTTAGTGAACAATGAAATATCCACACACATATGATTAGAAGCTTCTGTATCTATTATCCAAGAATCTAAATCAATATTATCAAGACTAGAAAGAGCCAATATAGGAAGTGTACCTGCAAAATCTGAGACATGTGCAAGGTTCACCATAAGAGGATCCGGGAGTGCTTTATTCTTAACCAATTTCAGCAACTCTTGCTTAATCAATTCTAGCAATGGGGGATTAGTAGCACTAACAGAAGTATTTGTGACTAATGTACTGCTATCTACAGTGAATGAAGTATTATCATTTACTGCATTAGCAGTATAGGATTTCCCATTCCGTTTTCATTTTTTGTTTTGCAACTCATTGTACCAATCGGGTACACCAGTGAGTTTAAAACAATTCTCCTTCAAATGCCCATTTTTCTTACAATAGTTACAAAACAATGCACTCTTGTCTCCATTACCCCATTTTTGTTTTTAATGTTTGCCTCCTCCATCTATAACGCTTTTACCACCTTCTATATTCACTAATAGTGCATTGTGATCTATTCCCTCACCAAATACCATCTGCACCTCCCTTTGTTTTTCAATTCCCAACACCATAGAATAGGCCTTATTAATAGAAGGTAATGGTTCCATAACCAATATTTGGTTATTAACATGATCAAAACTTTCATTTAAACCCATCAAAAATTGCATTAACTGATTCATTGAGGTTAAATCAACCAAAGCCTTAGGTGCTCCACAGGTACACTGTGTTGCTGCCCCATAAGTGCATTGTGGGACAGGCACGAGGCACCAAAGCTCATCCCACAATCTCTTCAAACCAATAAAGTATTTAGCTACAGACATATTCCCTTGTGATGCTGCACTAATCTGCCTCTGTAAGGAGTAAAACAAAGGCCCACTGCTTTCTCCAAACCTCTCCACCAAATCTGACCACAACTCCTGTGCAGAATTTATGTAGATAAAGGCTTCAACTCTTTCCTTCGATACTGAATTTAATATCCAAGACCTTACCATATAATCAGTCCTAATCCATTTATCACATTCAATTGTGCTTGGACTAGGTTTCGGACATGTTCCATCTATAAACCCTAATTTCATCTTAGCTCCTAGGGCAATTTTAATAGACCTACTCCAACTCAAAAAATTACTCCCATTCAGTACTGCGGTAACTAAACTCATACCTGGATAATCCAAGCCTTGGAGATATACTTGATTTTCATCATGCATACCTCTCAATCTGGGGTCAAGAGTCGATCCAGTAGGTGATTCCGCTAAGACATCATCCATCGTTGCAATTAGCACAAGCTGAAGTCGCAATCGTAAGTAGCGATTCTAACTCCTGAAACCTTAACCTCTCGATTCTTCAAAAAAATAGTTACTTCCTTCACCGTCGAAGAGATTACAGCTGTAGTTGACTCCCAGCGCACTCCTCCTTGCAGTATCTAGATCCAATCAACTATCAGCAACTATCGACGTCGGGATCGTTACTGCTCTGATACCATGTAACAAAGGTTCGAGAGATAGAGAGGAAGAACAAGTAAAAAAACCGACTGTTTATTATTTCGTGTACAATGTACATCAATCAAATTTCAATATATGTATAAGACTTAAACTAAAATAACTGTACAGTCCAAATACAAAGCTACTGCCTATATACAAACTAACTAAAATGACAACACTTTAGTAAGCAGTAAATAAACTATCTTAAATAAACTATCTTAACATATACGAGTTATACACAACGATTTCTCTTTGATTTGGGAAATTAATCAATGTTAGTCTACTCAAGTCAAACTTAATCCCAAAAACTCTAACTAGATCTTAAGTTCGTGATTGTCCAGCTAGACTTAATCAATAAGCTACTCCACCCCATAAATAACCTGCTGCTGGCCATTTCTCATCCATCACTCGCATATGTGGAAGCAATTGTGAACCTTTGGGAACATTGAAAACATTATGTTTACAGTAGAATAGTCATTGGAATATAATATGAAGCAATGTTTTGAAGGATCTTAAAGATCACCTATTTTTATCACGTTACAAACAACTTGAGGTATCTTAATCAGAAGGTGATGTTGCCTTTGAATAACTTGCTAGAAACTATTAAAGCATTTCAATGAACTTGCAAATATAAATTAGACAATTTTTCTAATATATAAACAATAGCATTTATTATTTTTCAAATATTTTTGTACCAAAATTGATACAAATTTCACAACAGAATTCGCAATTTGGTTCATACCAATTTCGATAATAATTACATTTATTTCAGAATTTAATCAATCAAGGAACACTCATTATCGTGAATCTGCGATACATTCTAGTTTAATGTACATGAAGTAACTAAATGACGTCACTCAACTTCTAATAGCCACAAAACCTACAGGGCCACGAATCAAACTCGCGTGCACATTAGTCTAACAGCATAAATCTCACTATAATACGCCTACCGCCGCCACTTCGCCTTTGTTTACTGCCTGTTCGATTCGGCGAAATGAATATTCTATCATTTTCTTTGATGCCAAAGAGCACCGTAACTACCAAATATAAAGGAATGGCTTCGCTACACATTTCAAAGTCGACTATCTCTCCGTTTCCCTCGTCGCAACATAATTTTCCGGGGAATTCCAGGAAATGTTTTCTCAGGCTGAGAACTCATGGCAAGACCTTCAGCGTATGCTTACCAAGACAAAAGCTTAGGGTCTGGTGTTCCGAAAAAGAAAATGATAGTCGTACCAATGGCAAGTTTCGTAACTTATCTGGTCTGGTGTAATTTTCATTTTGTGGCATGAAGCTATTAGTATTTGCTGTTGGTTTCAGTATATATGTGTTCCTGTTGAGATCGTAGTGACAATATCATCTCAAACTTGAATGAAAATTAGGAAAGTAGTTTAATTGGAAAGTAGTTTAATTGATGTACTACTTAGTGTTAGTGAGAAGGACTTGGATTTTTGTTATGTGAATTTGAATAATTAATTGAATTTTTTATGATGGAGTAGTGATTTCATAAATGGTTTTATACTTTGCAGGTGAAGAACCTCCGGAGTCCTTGTTTATGAAGGAGTTGAAGAGAAGGGGTATGACTCCCACTTCATCGCTCGAGGAAACCAATAGTGGCAGTTATGGGCTGGAGGATGAAATGAATCTAGGGGAAGAAGAGAGAGGTTTTTCAAAAAGAAATGCTGTCTCAACTAATCAGAAAGAAATTGATCAACACTTGCAAAATCAAAGGCAGCAGTCTATGGCATTGAACAGTGAAGGACTTGAGGTTTCCCTGAATTTCCTTATTCATTTTCCAGAATCTAGTCCAAAATGGATACTTGGGGTTATTGCCAAGTAGTGTTCTGGTTCTTGGGAGGCCCTTCTCACATTGAGTTATAATCTTCTTTCGCTTACTATTTATTGATTCTTTGTGATAATCAATTAGCACTTTCAAATCTGATCAACTAATAATATATTGTATTTTTACTTAATCCAAACAGGAAACTGTGATTATGTTTGCTTTATTCATTGATATTTATTGTAGATTTGCGATTTTAATCTCTTCAGGGTTTAATTCCTCGAGCTAAACTTTTGCTTACAATTGGAGGGACATTCTTCTTGGGATTTTGGCCACTGATACTCGGAACGTTGGCATTCTTTTGTGGTCTATACTTTGTAAGTTATCTTAACATTCTTAAATGTGTTTTATGCTTTTTGGCCTATGTTTCACAGGGCAAAGTGCTTTTTTAAGTTTGCCAAGACTACCTACTTTTCACGATATTGAATGTTGTTCAAGTTTTCATGCCTGATATCATATTCTGATAGAATGTCGACTCATCATCTATGTATAATATAAAGTGGCTATAGACTCTGCTTTGTTTGATTTGAACTTTTGTAGTCTGACACTTCATTAATAATACGTTATTTTCCGGACTAGTTATCTTTTGTTCATGCTGACAAAGCTTTGGATGTGTGCTTACATCTTTTCTCCTTTTCTTTAATTTTCAAACTCAGTATACTAGGGTCAGTACCTTCATTTGATGATTGGAAGTTTGTATTTTAGACAAGCAATAACGGCATTATATTTCCTTGCGTTGGGTTGTATTTCAAATAAAAATATTTGTGCATGATGTTACTTCTTTATCTGTGTTCTTGAAAATAAATGTTTAGTTTGAGGTGCAGGAGAAGCAATAGAAGAGTAATCTGTTTCTAATTGTTGATTTAAACATCACTTTATCACCTCTGGCTCTAGCTTTTTGTGGATGCAATCTTAATGAGTGAATGATTGGCTGTTGAGAACATTTTACAAACAGAAACAGATAGTTCCTTTTTGCTGTTTCATATGGAACCTGGCTGTTGATGTCCTCCCTTTCTTTCTTTTTCATTTTCTTTCTTGTTTTTTCTTTCAGTATTTCGGACCAGCATTTTTCCATGATGCAAGCAGCACCGTCTCGCCGCCACCATATATTGATCCATATGCCCTCCTGGAAGATGAAAGAATATCGTCTCAAATAAGTCCTACATTGAACTAAAGAATTAGAAAGAATGCAAAGACTACATCTTGAAAGTTATTTGCACGTGTAACATGCTTTCCTTACCCTGGTAATTCTTTCCCTACGTATATATGGTGTCACACTTGGTAGTTAGCAAGAATTTCTCTCAAGTGATAGATGTTCATATCTTACCAATGTTGAATTCACATGATAGGTTAAATTAATTAAATAGCCCTATAGCAGTTTGGGATCATGTGTAAATTAATTGAAGCTGGTCCTGATTTCTGCAGTAATTTTAAGTCGATAAACCACTGCTTCTGGTAGTTATGAAATGCTTGGAAATCAAAAGAGGTGATTGTGTTAGTTTTGTCAAGTTAAGTGAACTTCGAATAGGACACATTTTCCAAGTGGGGAAAGTTCGATCTCTCTTGTCCGGGAACAATATCCAGCTCTCTAAGTATAAAGTTATCAGGTTGTTCCAAGAATTGCGGGATGGAATGTTATTTTGTGCTGGTTCATTCGGAGATTTTTACGTCCAAGTGTGAATAACAAGAGTCGAGGAATTTTGATGTCTAAGTTTCTTTTGGCATTACCTTGAAACGAACAAATAAATGTAACGCAATAGATCAAGGCATACATTCATTTCAAAACCGCAATACAGGTGTGTAGCTACGAAATATTGGGAAGCATCTCTGAGATCAGAGGCTTTAACATTCACAAAGATAATATAAATGCGGAATTATAGATCATATAGTAGGATATGAAGAGAATCCAAGAGATGTCTTAATACTCTTCACCATCATCCTCTTCACCCTCGTTTGATTCAGCACCAACTTCTTCATAATCCTTCTCAAGGGCTGCAAGATCCTCACGCGCCTCAGAGAATTCTCCTTCCTCCATGCCCTCGCCCACATACCAGTGCACGAATGCACGCTTGGCATACATGAGATCGAATTTGTGGTCAATGCGGGAGAACACCTCAGCAACACTGGTGGAGTTGGAGATCATGCAAACAGCCCTCTGCACTTTGGCCAAATCACCACCAGGAACAACAGTCGGTGGCTGGTAGTTGATGCCGCACTTGAATCCAGTGGGGCACCAGTCAACAAATTGGATGGTGCGCTTTGTTTTGATGGTGGCAACAGCAGCATTCACATCCTTGGGCACAACATCACCACGGTACATCAGGCAACAGGCCATGTACTTGCCATGGCGAGGATCACACTTGGCCATCATTGACGAAGGCTCGAAAGCACTATTGGTGATCTCAGCAACCGAGAGTTGTTCATGGTACGCTTTCTCTGCTGATATGACTGGAGCATAGGAGGAAAGCATGAAGTGAATTCTTGGATAAGGGACCAAGTTTGTCTGGAATTCAGTCACGTCCACATTCAGGGCGCCATCAAACCTCAGTGAGGCAGTCAATGAGGAAATGACCTGAAAAGTGCAAACAAGGACATTTAAAGAGCTGCTGCAAGTGCGTTGTTTTATCAACTCTATAAGTATATATTAACAATCAATTATGTATCCTCGTATTCTGCATATGTGTTTTCTTCCCAACCAGTTAGAAATTAGATTGCAGGTATCTATCATCTACCTGAGAGACAAGCCTGTTCAGGTTGGTGTAGGTGGGCCTCTCAATGTCAAGAGAGCGTCTGCAGATATCATAGATGGCTTCATTGTCAAGGAGCACAGCCACATCAGTGTGCTCCAAGAGCGAATGTGTGGACAGTACACTGTTGTAGGGCTCAACAACAGATGTAGAAACCTGAGGAGAAGGATAAACAGTGAAACCCAACTTGGATTTCTTGCCATAATCAACAGACAAACGCTCCAGTAGAAGGGATCCAAGACCAGAGCCAGTGCCACCACCGACAGCATTGAACACAAGGAACCCTTGAAGACCAGTGCAGTTATCAGCAAGCTTCCTAATGCGATCCAAGCACAGATCAACAATCTCCTTGCCAACTGAAATACAGAAAAAGAGACCATCATTAGAACAACATGTTGAGTGCCCGTGAACAGAGGGAACTCACTGAAACTTTAGCACAACAAAGTCAATATTCCTTGAACAGAGGAAACGAAAGCAGGAAATTACTAGTATAGTGGCCACGGGCAAAGTTGTTTGCAGCATCTTCCTTGCCGCTGATGAGCTGTTCAGGGTGGAACAACTGTCGGTAAGTTCCAGTCCTAACTTCGTCAATGACAGTGGGCTCAAGATCTACAAAGATGGCACGAGGCACATGTTTCCCTGCACCAGTTTCACTGAAAAAGGTGTTGAAAGCATCATCACCACCGCCAACAGTTTTGTCACCTGGCATCTGGCCATCAGGCTGAAGAAGGAAAATGCAAAGGTTAAGCAACCCAATCTACTAGACTACGATAAAGCCCCCACAGTATTACAAGAAACGTAACATTGAAATGGTGAAACTTTAATTTGAAGTGAAGGTTGACCGGATAATATGCACAAAGCACAATCTTAGGCCCTCGAATTTGGTGTTCTTTCTCTCAAAGGAAGCGGATATAAAAACGAGTATCAAATCTAGATTCAAAAAAAGTTATGATTAATTTGCCACCTACAACTAAGATTCCCATCTGGGATTTCGAAAGCAAACAATCAAAAGCAGATAATAGCAATGCAAATGCAGTGAAGCAACTTGAGCCCCCGGAAAGTGAATCAAAATGAAAGATACGAGGAAATCGCAATGAGATGAACAAATATAAACGACAAGAAGAAAACTTTTGAGAGGGACGGCGAACCTGGATGCCATGCTCGAGGCAATAGAGTTCCCAGCAGGCATTGCCCACCTGAATGCCAGCTTGACCAATGTGAATGGAAATGCACTCTCTCATTGTCTTAAAAAACACAAAAAGGCAATCAAATCTGTAGAAACAAAAGAACAGAATACAAAAGATAATGTAAGAAAACAGAAAGCGTTTATCAAGACGCCTCCTTTCTTCACTCTGGGATGTGTAAGGACCGAGCCTGCCGGGCGTTTTTATAGGCAGAAATGACGATGAAGAGAAGGGCAAGGCCCAGATATTTGTTCAACTGTGAAGGGCTGTTGTTTGCTGACGTGTTTTGAACCTTATTGGTCTTCGGGCTAACCATTGTTGGTGTTTGAAAAATGATTGCCGTTGATGGCCAGCTAGGACCCAGAGTGGAGGGTGGAGGAAGTTGGGCGGGTGTCTTCTGCCTGGTCACCTGGTTCTTTCATAATCTATCTGTGGGGTCATGTTTTCACCTTTTAATTTAAAAATTTCTAATTATGTCTCTTCTTTTTTGGGTTTTGATTCAGGATTCAAATCTTTAGTAGGTGGCAATGGGCTAATGGCATGGTATGCTTATCTTACAGCCACTCCCACTAGTTGCATGCATTGCAATGTTGCTTCTTGTTTATGAAGTTTAATGTGGCATGATGTAATATTTATATATCCAGTATACAAATAATTCATACTCTTAACTAACAAAACGTCAAATTTCTAAGTGAGATACCGAAGAAAGATCATGAGTAGCGCCTATGCCTTTTCTTTTGGTATGATGGGATTAAGAAGAAAGCATATGAATTTTACATGTCTAATTTTTATAGTTATTTTTATACAATTCTCTGGCCCATGTTGTCAGAAGTTGTATCCAACATTGCATTATTGTGAGAAATCAGACAGAAAAAACAGAACAATTAATAACTATCACTTTAAAAACTCAATCTGAGCTGATAAAACCTACCAATTGGAAACAGATATGTTATTTCTAAATTGTTGTGCCTTGTGCTTTGCAGTGTTTTTAAGATTCTAGTCATCCAATTTATTATAATAGATGGCTGGGATTTATTCAGAAGTCAGCATTTTAGAAACAGCAAATTTGCTCCCCTATCGACCAGTATCATCATTTTGTTCAAGACAATCAAGTTCATCATTGCAGCCTTAGAATTTAAGGAACTTAAGGACAATAATATGATGATGTTTCAGTTGTCTTCGACGACTTTGTAGTTCAGTGTGCATAGATAATTGTAAGATGAGCAAGAAACTATAGTATAAGTTATATCGAGGATAATGTCGAACAAACCATTTCAACTAATAATTTATAGCTTAGTGTTTGATAAATTGGGGCCGGTCAGTGGACAGGCTATGCACGATACCTTTAAGAACCAAATATATGGAGAAGCGTAGACCACATTTATTAAGCTCAATCAAAGTTTCAATCCTTGCCTACGAACGGAGTTTTGGTGCACTTGCATGCTTCCCAGTGTCACGCAGACAGACAGCTCCGTGCTAACTGGGTCTTGGAAGACTGAAAACGTCTCATCTTGTGTTACACGAGATTCACAATTAGTAAGCGTAATATCTTAGT
>JAOSBK010000206.1:38889648-38908327 GCA_027568895.1 Erythroxylum shatona
GCTAATATGCATGTAGCTTCTTACGTAAATGTTGTTGTATGAGACCAACAAGTCTGTATGGAATACATCGGGATTGTTGATAGAGTGGATTGCACTAGCATTAAACGCCCAGCTTTATGTAGAAGTTTAGCCTTCCAGCCTTGCAAATGGGTTTGAATCTTGTCAATGACATCCTGAAACTCACTTTTCTTATTTTTGCTAATAAGAGAAATGCCCAAGTACTTTCCCAAATTCATGGTAAAGTGGAAATTAAAACGGTGTCACAAAGCCTCTTTGTGTCAATGTGAAATGTGATCGGAGAGAAAAATTTTGGACTTTTACTCATTAATTTGCATTCCCAAGCAAGCACAAAACTGCTTTAAAGTATCCATCACAACCCTACAACCACTAGAAGATGCATGGGAGAAAAGCAGCACATCGTCGGCAAATAAGAGATGAGAAACCCGAGGACCATTACTGGAAACTTGAATGGGCTGTCGAAGTTTTGGAATGAACTCGGGTAGATATGAACATAGACAGTTTTTCCATACAAAGCACAAATAAAAAAAGAGAAAGTAGGTCTCCCTGACGTAGGCCACGCTTAGGTTTAAAAGAAGGGAGGCGAGAGCCATTCTATAAGATAGAGACTCGTGAACTAGTAACACACGACATAATAAGATAAATAATTATCAAAGGGAAACCAAAATCCACTAAAGTCTGTTGTAAGAATCTCCAGTCCACTCTATCATAAGCTTTAGCTAGGTCAATCTTCATAGCCAGATAACCCTCCTTTTTCCTAGAATTTCAAATAAAATGAACTACCTCGTTAGCCAAGATAATATGCTCTGAAGCAGTTCTACATGGAATAAAGGCTCCTTGCATAGGAAGAATAAGATTATCTAATAAAGGTCGTAGTCGCTAGATAAGGACCTTCTTAAGGATTTTGTAGCTGACATTACATAAACTTATAAAGCGAAAATGAGTCATAGATACAGGTTGATTATTCTTTGGAATCAAAACCACCATAGTATCCGTCATATTATTCGGGCACACCCTAGTGGAAAAGGCATCTCGCACCATAGCAAAGGCGCAATCTCCCACCGGGTGCCAATACTTTTTATAGAAAACTGGTTGAAACCTATTAGGACTAGGGGCTTTATAAGGCTTCATAGACTAAACAGTAGCAAATACCTCATCCTTGGTTATGAGTCTCAAGATAGCCAAAGCATCATTTTCAAAAATCAAAGGATGATTTGGAAGATGAGGGAAAGGCATAGGAACATCGTCAACAGTGCAAAATATCTCTTAAAAAAAATCCAATGTCTCATATTGAAGAGCTGAAGCCTCAGTAATCCAGGATCCATTTGAGGACCAAAGTTTCGCAATCCGATTCCTCTTTCTACGAGATATAGTCATGGCAAGAAAGAAACGAGTGTTTCTATCATTATGTTGCAACCATTGAATGCGAGATTTTTGATACCAAAAAATCTCCTCCTGCCGGATAATATCATTATATTCAGCAATAAGATCATATTCCAATGAAACGAGATCAACACTTTGGTCATAAGCTAAAACATTTTGAACTCCTTTGATCCTTACTAGTATCTGCCTCTTCCTTTGGAAAATATTCCCAAAGGTGTCCTTGTTAAACTTTAAAGTCGCCGCGTTTACATTAGTTAGAGCCTCACAAAGAGATGAATTTCCCTGATTCCAAGCATTTTCAAGAACAGTAAAAAAATCCTTGTGAAGTGTCCAAGCATCCTGAAAGTGAAAAGGTCTAGAACTCACCGAAGGAACAAAACCATTCAAATTTAGAAGGATCGGATTATGATCAGAATGGGTGCGAGGCAAGTGGTGCACTAACGCTTCGGGAAACAGGAATCTCCAAGCATCATTACATAAAGCTTTGTCAAAACGGACAAAAGTGGAAAAAATACCATTGCTCCGCTTACAATAGGTGAAAGGTGAGCCTTTGAAACCAAGATCCATAAGATTACAATCATCCAAATTCCTCCTAAAACAAGCAGCCCTGCTCATAGAAAAACTCCCACCTTGCTCCTCACTAGGGGATGCATAGTCATTGAAATCCCCAATGAGCACCCATGGAAGGGTAATAAGATCACTAAGACGACCTATCTCCCTCCATAAGCCAACACGACCTGATGCCTAAGGACTAGCATAAACTGTTGTTAGAAACCACATCTGATGTTAGTCATTACAGACAAGGAAATGAATAAATTATTTATGTGTAAATAGAATCTCAAGTTGAATAATAGAAGAGTGCCATAAACACCATATTCCACCTGAAAAACCAGAAGCCTCCACTCTAGCAATATTTCCAAAACCAAGAGACTGAGAAACTCTATCTTCCCTCCCGTCGGAAATATAGGGCTCTAAAATAATTAACACATCTACCTTACTACTTCTCTTTAGCTCCTTCACACAAGCAGCAAAATCGGAATGGGCTGCTCCCCAGAAATTCCAAGATAGAATGTTTAAGCTATTAAACATTAAAATATTTAAGGAGGAGAGAGCAAGCAAACGTTCAAATAAAACTGCTTGGCACCATATCAACATCCACACTATCATCAGTAGGAATAATCACCAATATACCTTCTTGCATGAGAGCCAGGTTTCCGTTAGAGTTTATCGCATCAACCTGGAGGTGGTTTTGCCCAGGGCAAGTGGTTCACGACTTTGAATAACTTGGATTCGTTCCTTAATCGGTCCATGATGAAGAATGGCGATGGAATTTGGGAGAGAGGATGAGGTTTGAAAAGCCTGACGAAATTGATTAGTAATATACTGGACTAACATGGGGTTGGGTTTGGAGCTCTGAAGAATAGGTTAATTAGTGTTGCTTTCAGGTTGCTCAAGTGGACTTAGATGCAAACCACCTTCCCCGTCATTGAGAACAATATGTGCCTTATTTTGATTCTTTGATATTAGGCCAGTTCCAGTCTTAGGCATGTGACTTCTGTCTTGTTTCCTATGTTGCCTCGCTGGGCCTTTAAGCCCATTGCCACTACCAAACTCAAAGACACACCCAACTTGTTTCTCATTGTCATGACCTTGGTCCGCAAAAGCCTATAACTCCTCTACATAGTCATCGCCATTTAAAAGTATGTACCGGTTCGAAGCTTGGCGATTATTTCTCGCAGCAGCATCGATCTGTCGAGGACGTGTGACTCTTTTGGATTTTTTGTCAATAACCATCCATGATCCTAGCAGGAGTTTTGCGCCATGATGATTTTCCGTGGATATAGGGTCATTATTTGGCCGTAATTTGTCCTCCATCTGTATCTCACCAACAACAGCAACTGGGGGAGGTGCAGCTTCATCCTCTTTGGCTTCCATAGTCAGCGTAAGAGGGCAAGTATAATCCTTGTGCCCATTCCCACATTTGAAGCAGATAGTATGGAATCCCTCATATTCAACATAATAAGTTCTACCATCAATATCAATTTGCCCAATTAAAGGTTTATCCAGATCAATCTCAACACAGACTTTCACGAACCGACCTCGATTAGCAAGCATTGTGTTCTTATCTACTTTGACAGGACTGCCAATTCCTGTTGCCAACGCCATTAATAAATCCTTATCATAATATTGCACTGGAAATTCAGGAAATCAAACCCAGATAAGAGTAGTATCCATAGTAGCTTGCACCGCTAAAAACCTTGGTGTCCAAAGGCGTATGATGAGATAATGGTCAAAAACCAACCAAGGACCACCTTCCATGGCTACATAAAAATCAACATCATTATCAAATTTAACAAGAAAGTAATCATGCCCAAGATTCAAGACATCAAAACCTCTAACTGACTTCCACAATTACTCGATTTTTGTATACAGGACCTTGAACGAGGTAGAACGACCTAACAACTTCACGACAACTGCTTGTCGTTAAGGGGCCTCCAATTGTTCCATATACTTCGGATCAACTTTGAAGGTAGGAAAATTTCTATTGCCATCCTTGAAATCCCTTTGGATTATCCCAGTAGCAATTAAATCAACTGGGATTCATTCTTTAGTGTTATAAGCCAAAGCCTTGGACTTCTCACGATTCAACACCTTTTCTTTCCAAGACACCATTCTTGCGCCATTAAGACTACTGCCCAGAGGATTTGGATGCATTGAGAACGTCGGGGAATTCTGGCCTGGTAGAGGGTCTGGGGGTTTGGTTCGTTTGCTTGGTTTAGGGTCCGTAGGCAGCTGGCGCTCTTAAGAGGACATGAAAGCTAAGCACTCAAAAAGAAAAAGCTTTCAGTGACGTCTCTTATGATAAGCGTTTTTAACATAATTATAAATCTTTCAATGTAAAATATATGACCATGCTATCAACGTTTATTTAACTACATTAATAGATTCTGAATCGATAATGCACGCTGTGGAAATCTTTTCCATAAAATGAAGTCTCAAAGATTTAGGATTATGCTCTTCATATCAAGATACAAAAGAAAAGAAAAAAGGTAGCAAAAGATTCTGATCATAAGATGAGGACAAAAACTTCAAAGTCCTGGAACATGAGTTCGGAGTTCGCTAAGACGTAATAGCGTGCGCCAATGTTTTCGCCTATAGCTTTCCAAATACTGGATCAGTTGATCACTGTTTATCCAATTCAGTATCTAAGTCAAGCTTTTTTTACATAAAGGGAAAGGAAACAACGAAACTAAATGAGGCGGGGAAAACAGATTCCCGACAGATCCTCAATGAGGAATCTATGGCACCCTAAGGGTGGTACATCAAAATAAGTGACTCCAATGTCGGCCAGAACGGCATGGGCGGCGAGCCAGTCCGCACATCTGTTGCTCTCTCGGAAGATATGGCGATGAACAACAGACCAGTTCCGGTGGAGAAGCTCCCGGATACCCCTGACGAGAGGGATGCTCGACTGCGAACGGGAGGACACAGAGGACAAGAGCTGGTGCACCTCCAACGAATCCACTTCCAGCTCGATCCGACGGAAGCCCAACCTCCAAGCGAAGGAGAGACCTGTGTAGACTGCCCAGAGTTCCGCTGCCTGTGCTGAGCACCAACCAATGAGCTGGGAGAACCCACCTCGCCAACTGCCATCACTGTCGCGTAGAAGACCGCCTGCTGAGGCCATGAGATGAGTAGGATTACTGGCCCCATCCGTGTTGAGCTTGACCCAGCCAGCCTGAGGACGACTCCAACCAACCCTTTGAACCTGACGAGGACGAGAGCCAGTGGGGCCCAGTTTGTGCCGGTCGTCCGCCTGCTGAACCTGAGCTGCAAAAGACAAGATAATAAACAAAGGTGAGGCGGGCCGAACAAAAGTAGAATCAAAAATAATTTTGTTCCTCCAGATCTAAAGGAACCAGCAGGTTAACCCAAAAAGCAGGGCCCACTCTTTAATGTGGCATGATGTAATATTTATATATACAGTATACAAATAATTCATACTCTTAACTAACAACAAATTTCTAAGTGAGATACCGAAGAAAGATCATGAGCAGCGCCTATGCCTTTTCTTTTGGTATGATGGGATTAAGAAGAAAGCTTATGAATTTTACATGTCTAATTTTTATAGTTATTTTTATACAATTCTCTGGCCCTTGTTGTCAGAAGTTGTATCCAACATTGCATTATTAATATGAGAAATCAGACAGAAAAAACAGAACAATTAATAACTATCACTTTAAAAACTTAATCTGAGCTGATAAAACCTATCAATTGGGAACAGGTAGGTTATTTCTAAATTGTTGTGCCTTGTGCTTTGCAGTGTTTTTAAGATTCTAGTCATCCAATTTATTATAATAAATGGCTGGAATTTATTCAGAAGTCAGCATTTTAGAAACAGCAAATTTGTTCCCCTATCGACCAGCATCATCATTTTGTTTAAGTCAATCAAGTTCACCATTACAGCCTTAGAATTTGTAAGGACAATAATATGATGACGTTTCAGTTGTCTTCGACTTTGTAGTTTAGTGTGCATAGATAATTGTAAGATGAGCAAGAAACTATAGTATAAGTTATATCGAGGATAATGTCTAACAAACCATTTCAACTAATAATTTATAGCTTAGTGTTTGATAAATTGGGGCCGGTCAGCGGACAGGCTATGCACGATACCTTTAAGAACCAGATATATGGAGAAGCGTAGACCACATTTATTAGGCTCAGTCAAAGTTTCAATCCTTGCCTACGAACGGAGTTTTGGTGCACTTGCATGCTTCCCAGTGTCATGCAGACAGACAGCTCCGTGCTAACTGGGTCTTGGAAGAATTGAAAACGTCTCATCTTGTGTTACACGAGATTCACAATTAGTAAGCGTAATATCTTAGTCTAAAAAGATGCATACCGTTTGGAGTTCACTTTGAGTATTAGTTGAATATTAACTACTCCGAATTGCAATGTACCCTTTCAGGTGGTTTATCTCAAGTGCAATCATGTTATTTCAGAATTTCCACAATTTATCTCAAATAACAAGATTGAGGCAGTCACACCATAGGAACGTTTCTTGATTGTGATTGATCAATCTCTTGCACAAAGACTCAGTTTCTTCGCTTCTCTTGACTGAACAATCAAGTTGCTGGCTGTGCATCATTCCATCACCAACTGCAGTCATCTTGAGGTCGTGAATTTCTTGCAAACTTGTTATCCCAGCCCGATGTTAACATCAAGGGATTTTATACCTCAACTCATTTTGTACAAATTTAATAAAAATAATTTTATATCACCTCTACATTACAACTCTCTCAAACTTGAATTATGAAACTCTTTGCTTCTAATAACTCTTCATTTTCTCAAAATTTGATGCTTTACCCAACAATTTTAAATCAGCCTACTCAATACTTCTATTCTAATATTCTTCACACAACTTATTCAACTATACAACTAATTCCACCTTATCTATTTCTATAAAAATTTATAAAAAATCTTTGATAATTAATTAGATAAGATAATTTTTCTAAAAATTGGACTTCTTGTTTTTATTTGGATCAAAATCAAGTTTAATCTTTAACACCCGCCTTAACCTTGATCATGAGACCTTATAAATTTCAATTGCATATATTGTCTTGCTATGCTCTCCCTTATGTAGGGATATGGAGTATTAATGTGCTTGGTTGATCAAGAAATATTGAATTCTTCTCTAAAGTTATTGCTGGATTTATTGCCTAATGACAATTAGGAGGAGGGATGAAATAAGTACTAATGAATTTTCAATAAAAAAATTACTTAGTATGTTAAAGAACACAATTTATAAAAACATGAAAATATGATAAAAATAATAAAATTGCAATAACACAATTAAGAAATAATATAAAAAAGGATATGAGAAGAAAAAAGCAAATTGATTAATACTAGTTCGATAAAAAAGCAAATTGATCTATACTAGTTTGATAAATAATCTACATATGTCTACTCCCAAGACTCTTTTTAAAATTCAACTATAACTTTACTTTCAAGATGAACAATAACTTTTGCATAAAGTTTTCTCAATAAAGAGGAGCTCATTTACGATCTTCGTTTATAGTGAAGAGGAATCTTAACCTACTTGGAAAGGAGAAGAGGATCTTTTCTTTGCAAATACCAAACTTTTCACACTGACATAAACATTCTATGAAGATTACAAATTATATTTGGAGCCTGCTAAGATTTTCTAACTTATGAACACTTCTAGATCAATGGCTTTCTTAGAGAAATTATTTATATTTAAGCAGATCGCAGGCCAATTACCGAATTGACAGAAACTTACAATTTAAAGTATCTTACTTTACTACTTTTAATACCAAAGAATCTCACTCACTTAAATATGAGATAATGAATGCTCAAATTTTTTATAAATACTTAGAAATATGTGTATAAGACATCCAAATACTTTTTGTTACAACAACTAATGAGAAAATATGTAGTTATAGAGTTTTAGCACCCTTACTAGCCATTAGAACAACTAGTTCTAGCACATTGTTTGATCACTAGGTCATATTAGTCGACTAATATGTCTTATAGAGGGATATTGGTTGACCATATCATCATATTAGTCAACCAATATGTAATTTTATCAACTTCAAATACCCAAACTTGATTTGTTATCACAATTATAACTAAAACAACTTTCAAAATGTCCCTTATAAGAGTATTTGAAAACTAGGAGGATTTTATTTAGAAACAAAAGCTTTAATACCTCTTGAAGAATGAAATGACTCATATAATGAAGTAAGATGAAATATTTATATGTTGAGCCTTTAAGATTATCAAAATTAGAAGGTTAATACCTCTTGTCCTTTCTTTATAAGGTTGTCCCCATCTTCCTCCTTACCTTGAACAATAACCAACTCTAATGTTCCTTTAGAAACAAAATCTTACATCATCATCATCATATCTCGAAGTCCCGCAATGAAGCAAGGTCTGAGGGAGCCTGATAGTACGCAGCCTTACCCCTACATTGTAGAGAAGCTGTTTCCAGTAGACCCACATGCATATGTGACAGGATAATAGTGATAAAAAATAAAATAAAATAATACAAATTTTAAAATAATAATAATAATAAATGAAAAATACAAATTAAAAAATAAATAAATTTAAATTTAAATTTATAATAATAATAATAATAATAATAATAATAATAATAATAATAATAATAATAATAATAATAATAATAATAATAATAATAAGTAGGATACTAATAGTAATAGAACTAGTACATGTTCAAGGCTTGGGCTAGCTCAATCCCACAAACGTACAAAATGCTGAAGCCTAACTATTGAATACCCTACAATAAAGCCAATCCAACGATTTGAGACCAGCATATTTGATAAGACAAAAGAGTTTGTAAGAAGTGAAGGGTGATGTTATCAAAGAGAGTGAGAAGGGGCACATCAAATATTGGAAAAAGACACTGCATGGATTGCCGCGTCTCTGTCAGAACGAGGGTAAGGTTAGCGTCTGTGGACGAATATGAGTCTTGATGCCGTGGATACGATGATCTTTATCCTGTAAGCCGACCATGTATCTCTAACGAACGAATCAATATGGAAAACCCAGAGGAACAAAACCAAGAAAACCCTTCCTAACGGCCTCTGGGCAAAGTATAAAACTCCCTCTGGCGATTCCTAGTTCTTAATAAACTAGATAATAAGTACCAAAACTGAAACAAGTTATATTAACAAAAAGAAGTCTTTTAACCCTAATCTTCATGAACTAAAACTCAGTGACGTTGCACGAAAGAAAAAAAACTTATCAGCACCGAGCAAAATTTGTATCAGCCAGGAAACAATTATAAAAAAAAAAAACAAATGGTACTAAAGTAGCAGCTGAAACGTCAATGGTATCATAAAAGAAAGAATTATTGAAAGAGGATAAGAACATCAACCCACCCATTTCATGCAGCCAACACTGAATCCAAACCACTTTCCGTCATAAAACATGGCAAAAGCAGCATAAAGACAGCAACACAAGGACGAGAACTCAAAACACTTGATAGGAGAGAAAAAAAGGGAAGAATACCTCCCTTTACAAGGGGAAGAAACAAAATCCTACATAATGTCCAAAAATGCAAAATCACTTTTATCAATAAAATAATAAGTATCATTATATTCAAGGGGTGTGTTATGGTATCAGATATTTTAAAGGTAACCTCTTCTTCTCCTACCCTAAGGACTAGTTTGCTATCACCAACATTAATAATGGCTCTAGTAGTGGCTATGAAAGGTCAACCTAGAATCAAATGCACCTTTGTATCTTCATCCATATCAAGGATCACAATATCTACTAGGAAAATAAACTTAAATTTAACAAATACATATTTGATAATATCCCTAATATATTTATCAATTATATCAACTACTTGAATTCTCATCTTAGTGGGCTTTTAATTCCCCTAATTTCAATTTCTTGAATAATTTATATGATATCAAATTTATGTTAGCCCCCAAATCAGCTAAAACCTTTTCTACTAAAAAATTACCAATTAAACAAGAGATAGTAAATCTCACTGGGTCTTTAAGATTCTAGGGTAATTTTTTTAATAAAATTACCAAACATTCCTCACTTAATCTCACTATATCCAACTCCATCAACTTCCTCTTATTACATAACAACTTTTTTAAGAATTATGCATACTTTGGCATTTGTAAAAGAACATAAACAAAAGGTAATTTAATGTAAATTTGTTTAAAACATTTAAAGAATTTACCAAACTACTCATCCATGTGATCTTTCTTCAATTTAATAGGATATAGAATGGCATCATTAGCTTTCTTTTGACTCTTGCTGTCATTATCCTCCTCATGTTGGGTCATGTTATTAGCTTGTACTTCCTTTCCACTCCTAATGGTGACTACCTTCGTATGTTCTTTAGGATTTATCTCGATGCTACTAGGCAAACTCCTTTATTATCTTTCATAAACTAATTTTGCAAGCTAATCAATCTGATTTTCCATGTTACATATAAAAGCCTATTGATTTCTTTATGAAGTCTTGCTGGCTTGAAATCTTGCTCTAAAATTTGAAGAAATCTAGTCATGAGGTCTTCCTAGTTTAGCTTCTTTTCTTAAGGTGGATGTTGCTAAAATCCTGGCAGAGGTTAGTTCCTTGGTTACCTTTAATTCTCCCAAGAGAAATTTTGGTGATTCCTCTATTTTGGATTATAGTATTGCTGCATGGATTGTATTGGGTTCTAGGAACATTCCCCATATAACAGACATGCTCGGGCTTTACTATCACCTATAGTGCTTGGCCTTTTTAACCTAGATGTCCTAGTCTGCACATCTTACATTGTATCATTTGGAATAACTAAGGATTCATTATCAACCCTCCTATTTTCTTACTTAAAGCTTCAACCTATCCTGGCAACACTATAACCATATTTACGTCATATACTCTTGTTGACTTGCTAAGTTTTGTTTGAAAAGAGCACCACTATAGTTATTCATTTCTACGTCTTTAATGAGGTCCTAAGTTGATTTTGGTGTTTTATTGTTTAAAATACTCCCAACTATTGCATCTATTATCTACCTCACAGTTTGATAATAGCCTATTGTAAAAGGTTTGAATTTACATCCATAATGGTAGATCATAATGTGAACACTTCCTTAGTAGCTCCTTAATTCTCTCTCATGTGTCATGCAAAGTCTTTGAATTGATCCGAGAATAGGAAGAGATATCGTTCCTCAGTTTACTAGTCTTAGTTGGTGGGAAGTGCTTCTAAAAAAACTTCTTTACTATCTGGTTCTATGTAGTGATTGATCCTCTAGGTAGAGAATTTATCCATTGATTCACCATATTCCTCAAGATGAAATGAAACCAACCTTAGACTGATTGCATTTAATGGCGTTGGTGACTTTAAATGTATAACGAATCTTTAGAAAATTGTCAATGCACATTGGGTGAAGCCCGTCGAGTTGGACATACTTTTTTGTTACATCAGAAGAAGAAACAATACATTAACGACTAAACAAAACCCCTTGCAGAAGGGGGTAAGCCAGAGGCGCTCTAAAACACCATCTGAATAATGTTTAGTTTATTCTCAAAGTTGTTGGAAGTGACAGTTCAAGTCTAACTTAGCATAGTCAAACATGGTCCTTCGTTGGTCTGCCACAGTTTTCGATCATTTAGTCCTAATCTAACCTTCAAGTCCTTTATCTGTCGAGCCAATCTTCTCAATTTGTATATCTTCATCAACTAAGTTCGATGGGTTTCATTGGGTCATAATTTAATTAAGCCCCAATCGTAAGTTACCGACTAAGCATATATATCACGCAAATGACAATTGCTACAAATTCATTATTCGATAATTGTCATGGACATGAACCAATTTCTGCTTGGTGATCGCTTATTTTAAATTTGAACAAGTCTTTATCTTCAATTTCCAACCGTATTGAGACAGTAAAGTGCCTAAAGAAACAAAAGGTGAGCTACCAATCTTTTGGAGATTGTTTACTGCTACAGGATAATCAGGGATATTGGAAATAGTGCCATCATATACAGTTAACATATTGGAACACTTCATATTGCATACAAATATCTATCTACAGATCACCCCTGAAAAACGGGTCACTGAGAAATGGGTTGGAAAATGTTCCTCCACCGTTGGGGAAAAGGGTGAGAAAACAAATGAGACCAAGGACAATGCCCCAGGCAAATCTGTCATCGCCTAAAGGGGTGATCTCATCTTGAGCAGGAACTTCCTCTCCTCCCCTGAAGAAGGTTGCGAACAACCCCCAAGCCAAGCAAAGAACGCTTCCACTCAGCCCGCCAATGCCAAGCAGAAGTGAGGTTCCAACTGATAGCAGAGTGGCTGTGCTTCTTCCAAACATGGCTTGAGCTATTCGACCTCCTTCCAGTCTTCCACAGGGCAGTAAATTCAATGAAGTCACCACCATTCCTGCAAGATGATAACATACCAGCATTTATAAGATGGTCAAGGTCTTCACTCTTCGACCTGTACAAGGTTCGCCATAAATCTGACCTTAAAGCCAAAAAACATAACGGAACACTCACCCAGAAGTCCAGCAAAAGCAAGGGGGTCAACAGGCACCCCAACGCCCTCCACTGCATAAGGCAAAACATTTCCAAGGTCGTCTGCATAAGGTCCAATAACAAATTGGATGAAAGATAGTAAGGGATTGTTGAAGAAAAATTGTGGCCTTATGTACCTGCAGCAAAAATGGTTTTTGAGTTGATCAGACTAAGAAAATTATGTTTTTCACCTTATAACAGAACATAATATTCGATTACCAAATTCCTAGCCCCAGTTGGTAACGTGCCAACTTCTGGAAAATATAGCCAAGTACTCAATATCAAGGAGTAATACCTACTTGATTCATCTATACCTCCAAAATCTCTATAACAGAACTACAGTTGCTAGCCATTTATGTACCTTCAATACTTGCTTACAGTTAAGTGATCTCAATGCATATTAGGGCTAACGAAGATAGTTTTAAACTTGACACTACAGCGGTATGCTTCCTGGCTTAAAATTCTGAGGAAGATAGAAGAGAAAAAAAAAGGAAACGGTTATCTTTTGGGTCCTAAAGGTAAAAGACTTACAATGCATTGTCACCACCGTTGAAGCTACCATCAGATACAAAAGCAACAATTGCCAGTAATAGTGATGTCAAATATGCACTAGCAGTGCGAGCCACTGGAATGTCGAAAAGGGCCTTCTTATTTGGAAGCAAGGATTCATAGTTATTCATGACCCCCAAGCAACCTGTCCAGTTAGATGGAACCAGAAAAGAAGGACTCAATTTAACACCATACCGAGCTGCTGTGACCCTGGTAGCTATCTGCAAAATCCATATCGTAACAACAGTTCAGTGGCTACAAACAACAGAGCTAGTTATGCGCACAAATTATAGAAGAAAACTGATTTGAGGGAAAGATACCTCAGAAACTCCCAAAATGGTGAGGAAGCCACCAAATAGAGGAACAACATTAGCTACGTAGTCATCAAAAGTTGCATTTGGTTTAAGGAAGAAACCACTCATCAGTGCGATGGTTCCAAAAGTTGCAACACATAAAACCACAGCACTTAAATAACCCAATGGTGTGCTCAGCTTGGTTGACTCAAACTGGAGATCCATCTCTGTCTTTGGTTGCACAACACAAGCCTAGAAGAGCAAGAGTAGCAACCATGACCTTATTAAAGAAAATTATAACAGTCGTTTGACAGAGAGAACAGCCAATTGAATTACATTAAAGAGAACAGGGCATGTTACATACTCTGAAATCTAGGTAATGCAGGCATAAAACAACCGATTTTTACCTGTTTTGTAATATTCTCATTCTTTTCCTCCATGAACCATAGAACGACCTCCCTTCCTGCAGCTTCAGACAATTTTTTCTCCAGTTTAGGGATAACCTCTTCAATTGGCCGCCTCAAATTTCCAATAAATATACCCCCATCACCAAATCTTCTAACGTCAGTTGCAAAAAATGTATCAAACCCAAAACAGCTCTTTAACTGCAATGACACATCAACAAGAGAGACTTTCATAATGGTAGGTTTTAGCAATGAAGAATCGTGTCTAATGATTGAATTTTAAGAAAGATAGTAAC
The DNA here is from genome assembly GCA_027568895.1 of Erythroxylum shatona. NCBI lineage: Eukaryota > Viridiplantae > Streptophyta > Magnoliopsida > Malpighiales > Erythroxylaceae > Erythroxylum > Erythroxylum shatona. The sequence continues at coordinate 38,903,656 of JAOSBK010000206.1, forward strand.
CTTATTAAGATCAAGAGCCTTGAAGGTCTCTTCAGCTTTCTCCAGCCTCTCTTTCTCCCTAGTCAGATTATCACGAACCACTCTGTTAAACAATTCCACCAGTAGATTGCCACTACTTTCGCTATCAAGCTCCTTGAGTTTCCTATCAGCCCTTTTTTTTTCCAGTTTAATTGCAGCTTCGATGGAAGGATTCCCCATGAACTTCTTGAACTCCTCATCTGTCTTCCAGTCCATCTCTTGCTGTTCTTCTTTATCCATTCCCGGCTGAATATTCTCTTTGCTCATTTCCTCTTCTTGGATAGAAACCTCATTCTCTTGCTTACTTTCATTATTATTATTAACCACAGCCACCGAAGTTGAAGAGGATGGCTCACTTTCTTGCTCATCTTTAGCGGAGAATTTGAGTGGTTTCAGCAGATTAGGCTTGGTTCTGAGAGATAAACACTGGAGCTTTTTCTTTCCAAAAGAGCTTCCTGCACAAAAGGAACTTAAAGAACTCTCATTTACGCCACTTTCTAGCTCATTTAGGATAATGAACTTGATGGGCTTCCTTGGTTTGCTTTTTGAGTGGAGAGAAAACGAAAAGGAACCCTTTTGGACAAAACAGTTCCTAGTCGAAGAACGCCATATGACAATAACTCTACACGGGTTGCTTTTGCTTCTGCAGTTGTTCTTGTTTCTGAGAGTGCACGGAGTTAAAGAAGAACGGGAAGTGACAGAAAGTGTGGTTGCCATCAGAAAATTGGCAAAGGGATGCAAGTATACTTTGTCATTATCCACTCTTAACACATATATAGGAGAAGAAAGGTCTCCGAATATTAAGTTTAGGCTGGTCTAGAAAGTTGGCGAAGTGTAACAGGTGGATGGTAGTTGAGGATTGTGACAAACAACGATAGACCCCACTTAGATATCCATTCCAAAGTAAAGTTGTGTGGATGACGTGCTCCAATTGGAATGTCAGTTTCGATTTTGCTGAGAACGCTTGTGGATTAGAGGCGTAGAATTAGAACACAGTACATAATTTCATGCTTTGGACCGAGAAGGAAAGTGATGTTGGTTTTTCATTGTTTTGCCTGTTTACTTTACGTTCAAATTGAAGTTTCTAACAATGTTCCTAGAGCCACCGGTCGAATGATTAGCCACGTCTTACATGTCCAGAGCACGAGTAATTTTAGCAAATATTTGAGGGTCCCGTTGTTACATGAGCGTACTACTCGTCATACTTACCAGTATATCCTCGATCAGGCTCAGACGAAACTCTCCGGTTGAAACGTTCGTCAGTTAACCTTGGCAGGTCGGGTTACTTTAACCCAATCTGTCATTGCTGCCCTTCCCATCTTTACTATGCAGACGGTCCGGCTCCCGCGCCAACTTTGCGATGGACTGGAAAAATTGATGAAGAACTTCATCTGGGGCGCACATGACGGTCAGCGGAAAGTCCATCTTGTCAATTGGACCACCATCTGTACACCCAAATCTACCGGAGGATTGGGCATTAAGCGGATTCGTTCGTCCAATAATGCGTCCCTCGCTAAACTAGGTTGGGCCCTCTTTACCAAACCTCAGGCTCTGTGGGTCCAGATCCTCCGGGCCAAATATCGACTAGACTCTACTCATCTCCCTTTGACGTTGGACCGTCTTGGTGCCTCCTCGACTTGGCGGGGGATAGCGGCGACATGGCCTGTTGTGCGGCATGGAGCGGCTTGGAAGCTCGGGGACGGGCATCGGATTCTCTTCTGGTGGGACACCTGGATTGAAGACTTGGATCCACTGTATTTAGTGACCACCACTGATGTGCCGTCTAGCGACACTACCGCTACCGTGGCTGATTATCTCAATGAGGAGGGTGAGTCACAATGGCACAGGTTCCAACACTGCCTCCCTGCTTCTGTTTGTTTGCGGATTGCTTCTTTCTGCCCGCTGAGCGCAAATTGAGGCACCGACCAATTGGTCTGGAGTTCCACATACCCTCGTGGTTTTACAGTTGCTTCCGCTTATGACCTTATCAAGCAGTCCTGTCCGGTCGAGAGGTGCCGGCTTTGGGAGGTCATCCGGAAATAGCCCGGTTCTCAACGTATTCGAGCTTTCCTCTGGCTTATGGCGAACAAGAAATTATTAACGAATCAGCAGCGGGCTAAACGATCCCTTACTCCAGATAGTAGTTGCCATTTTTGTGGCCAAGAGGAGACTACCCTGCACGCCATTCGGGATTGCCCTAGGGTGACCTCTGTCTGGCGGCAATTCCCTCCCCACCTTATCGATCGGGCGTTTTTCACTCTTGATGTGGAGAGTTGGCTCAGATCCTACCTTAGCAAGCATCTCCAGTTCCGTCACTTTGACTGGGCTCTCCTATTTGGCGTTGCCTGCTGGTTCCTTTGGAAGTGGTGGAACACTAGCATTTTTGATCCTGATTTTACCTGGGCCACCGACGGTGTGCGCATTGTCCTGGACTACAGCGATTGGATTGTCAAAGCTCTTTTGCTGACGAATCGGGTTTTTCCCGACCCGAGGCTTCCAAGGGGTACTCTGGTGGGCTGGGAAAAACCCCGGGAGGGCTGGATCAAACTGAACATCGATGACACTGTCAGCGCTGGGTCGCTCCAGACCGCTGCAGGGGGTCTCTTGAGAATTTGCCATGGTCTTTAGTGTGGCGGTTTTCTTCATTCTCTTGGACGCGGTTCCCCCCTTGAGACCGAATTATGGGGGGTCCACACAGGGCTCAGCTTGGCGTGGGATAGTGGCTATCGCAGCGTGATTGTCGAAGTGGATTCGCTTGAGGTAATCAACATCCTCTCTCCATCCACTGCCAACTTGACTGACATCTCCTTTTTGTTGACAGGTATACGAGGGTTGCTCCACCGCCCGTGGGAGGTCCACTTCCAGCATATCCATCGTGAAGGTAACCAGTGTGCTGATCTCCTCGCCTCTTTAGTAGCTGCTTCCAAGCCGGACCTTCAGTACTTATGGGACCCGCCATCGCTTATTCACGAAGTTTTATTACAGGATTCGTCTGGACTGTGCCATCCTCGCGGCCATCGCTCAGACATCCCCGACCCTGTGAATCTGTTTTTTGAGTCTTAATGGTTTTAGCTTCCCGTGTAACAAAAAAAAAATTGTGTGTTGAATAGTTTGATCTAGAACCTTAAATTCATGAGAGGACACAGAGATGAAATGAATCAGATTTTTTTTTTTGCATTAAAGGGAAAATATAACAAGCCATTACAAAATATTGCGAGGGTGTCTAGACCCCGCCATGTCCTCGAGGAGGAGTGAAAGGCACCTGACGAGTGCATGTACAAAAGTGGTAACCCCTAAATCAAAATTGACTGCGGCCGAGGCTAACCAGTAGACGCAACGATTGCCTTCCCGGTATGTATGTCGAGGGAAGACCGTCCAGTTGCGGTTAAGAAGTTCCGTGATGCCTACCAAGAGGGGATTAATGGATGTGAGGCGGGTGACCGAATCTGAAATGGACTATAATGCTACCTGGGAGTCCAACTTCAAGAGCACCCGATGGTATCCAAGGTCCCAGGCCAGCTGCAAGCCAGTGAAGACTCCCCAAAGCTCTGCAGTGAAAGAGGTACACCAGCCCAGGTTTTGAACGAAACCTCCAAGCCAGGAACCCGAGCTGTCTTGGATAAGGCCACCTGCGGAGGCCAAGGCTGGATCTGTCCGACTTGCCCCATCAGTGTTGAGTTTCACCCAGTTTGGCTCGGGAGGACTCCAGCCGATGAGCTGCATGTGTCGCATGGGCTGGCCAGGCACTGCGCACCTGGACCATCTCAAGGCATTGTGGATCTGGTGGACGTAGTCAAGAACACGGTGAATTGGAGAAGAGGGCCAGGAGAAATGAGGGTCGAAAATGGCCCTATTCCTCCATGACCACAAGAACTAGCAGGGGGTCCTGAAAATAAGGGACCAGGTGAAACCATAAATCTGACGAGAGCTGTGAAGATTGTTGGTGTGCCATTCGTGTGACTGAAGGGTGAAAAAACCGGGGGGAAGTGCCTGATTAGGGAAGGTGAGCCACAAGCGTTGAGCTTTGGGGCAATCTCGCATCACATGGAGAGAGGATTCCTCGGTCTGACAAAGAGAATAGTCCGCCATCGGATGTAGTTGTCGTCACCGATGCTGTTGATTGGTCAAGAGCTTGTTGTGGGCCAGTAGCCATAGGAAGGAACGGATTCGTTGAGGATCGGCCTAGCGCCAAATAATCTGTCAAAAGCCGGTGGAGTCGTCAGAATCCTGATCCATAAGCATCGAGTAGGCAGAGGCCGTAGAACACTGGCCGGTGTCAGACCGACCCCAGGTCAATTGGTCCACCCCAGAATGTGGTTGAGGCGGGGAAATACCTGCAATATGCAAACAAAGATAATGAGGAAGGAAAGACTGAAACTTGTTCCAAGCCCAAATACCTGTGGAGTCCACATAGTGCTGCACAGTGTACGACTGTTCAGAGGGTGAGATAGGCCTCAGGGCATGGGAGAGTAGTGGGCTCGAGGTATCCACCCAAGGGTCTAGCCAGAAACGTGCTGTCGTCCCATCAAATATCACCCATGTCCTGCCGCGGAGGACATGAGGCCAAACCTGTAGCACCCCAAATTAGGGGTTAGAATTATTTGCTTATTGCTTAAGTGTGCATAGTATTATGGCATGCATTCATGGCATTTTC
>JAOSBK010000206.1:38913680-38939795 GCA_027568895.1 Erythroxylum shatona
CAGGGTCACACACAAAGAGTGATGTGATTTGGGCTTATTCTCTTGGGCCTAATTTATTAGGCATTGAATAAATATATATGGATATATTTATTGGGCTAGATTGAATTAGTTGTTGGGCTTTTATTATGTGAGATATAATGGGCCGAAACTTATTGGGCTTTAATGGGATTAGATTTTCTCTATAAATAGAGAACCTTAGGTCTCATAAGAGAGGGGGACACCATTGTGATACAAAACCCTAGCCACCATCCGAGAGAAAATTATGCGGCATTCGGAAAGAGTTTCAGGACGTGCTAGCACACGATAGCCGTAGCCCGGATCGTGCATACTCGTGTGGATACCGGTAGAGGACATTCGAGTGTAGCAGTGTTTACAAATCCAAAAAAGCAACCACCAACTCGTGTCAAAAAGGTATTTTTCGAGCATCCTATATGTTTTCGGTTATACATCGTGTTGTGTTATGGTCTTTTCCGCAACGTATTTTAAATACTCGGGCCATACGCGATCCAACATCATGTTATATTAATTAGATGTGATGTTGCCATTATTTTTCAATACGTGGCATACTGGATAAGCTCATATACTAACTTAGTAGCTAGCATGCCATATACTAATTAATTTTGTTTTCTAAGAATTTGGTCATTAATTATTTATAAAAAATTCTTAATTTAATTTTACACCCCTAATTTACCTCGATGCCATCTATAAAAACCCCTAATCTAATAAATCATTAAAATTGAACAATCATCTACAGAAAATTCCTTATATTCATTTAATAAATCCCTAAAACCTATAATCCTCTCTATCACTCCTTGCTCATAAGTTTCGATCTCACTATCTCCTGTAGACAATCTTTGCACCTAAAAGCTACCTATATAACTAGACCTAAAAACCATATTTAAATCCAAAGCTCAAATTAACAAAAATATGAAAATTTTGGTTCGAAGTGTTTTACAAACTTACATGAGAACCATTGTGCCCATCAAACATGCCAAAGAAGAAAACTTCTTTGCTAATAAATGATTGGCATATAGAAATTGCATCTTCCATTACTCTTTAACCATGTATATAAGTCATACCAAACCTAGGAGGCTCCAATTCGCTAGCCTCTAAACATTGTCTCTCCAATTTTACAATTCCATCACATATAACCACTTCATCTTCAACGATTTCACAATATTTATCACAATCACATAAAGACATAAAAAGGGAAGTTGTTGTCTAAAAAGGAAACAAATCAGGTTTCCATCTTTCCCATCCACTTTCCAATGGAGCCACCACACTATATTGGTGAAAGAACTAAATGGCCAGAGCTTAACCTCCTCTTGTATAAGGATATTTTAACCATATCTCCTTCACTTTTACCAATTCCTCCATAATAAATATTGGCCATTACTCCTAAAATAAAACTATACAAATAGTAACAATTATAACAAAAAATTGAATTCTCAAAATGTTTTCTTCCAAAGTTAACACCAAGTTAATATAAACTCATTAGTGATAAGTACCAGAATCGATAATCATTATGGATGAATGTTAGGTATTTTTGCAAATGAGTGTTCAACTTTGGGGATTTGTAAGATTTAGAATTTATATAGATGGTGTCATGGTAATTTGGGGGTTTGAAATTAGATTAAGATTTTTTTTCTTTTTAAATAATTAATAAGTAATTTTTTAAAAAAAGTTAATTGATATATGACATGTTAGTTGCCAAGTTGACATTTAAGCTTATACAACATGCCATATGTTCCAAAATAATGGGTGTGTCATGTCTAACTAATGAAAACATGATAGAGTAAGTCTTTTTAGAATATATTTTTATAAACGTTGGGGGATGAACTGATACCAGAGATAATAAATGAATCGTTTTAGACTTTTAATCAAACATTCAGGCCAGTTGAAATTTGATTAGGCTCAAGTTCAAGCCATGTGTCTCAACTTCACTTAGGCCTTTGTTCATGCCTAAACCATTATAATTATTTTTGGGCTATAGTTCAACTCAACTTATTAACAAGCCTAATTATTATGTCAGAAGCTTAAAAAGAGAATTAGCCAAATTATAACTTTAAGATGAAATATCTTTACAAGTTCTTAGTTACATTATTTTAAAATTTTTTGTAATTTAATAGTTTCCTTTAGTTCTTTAGTTACAATTTCTCTTATTATCTGATTAGTGTTTTGAAAATGTTTAATGGACTATGTTTTATGCATATATTTATAGTATTTCGCTTGTTATTTGATAGTTTTATGTTATTTTTGGTGCTTAATTTGCTTTTAGGTCTAAATTGGCTTCATGGATGAAAAAGAGAAAATTGGGAGAAATTAGGGCAAAAAACTTAAGAATCGGAGCTATTTTAGAGGTATACACCCATGTGATGAGGTACATGCTTGTATAAGTAACATACATAGTCATGTAAAGGATCATGTAAGTCATTATGAACATGTAAAGCTTCAAAGGCGTGTAAAGATACATACTCATGTAAGTCACACACACTAAGCTCTTATGAATATGTAAATCCATAATTCTAAATTGTTTCTAAGATACGCGGTCACTTACACAATTGTGTGATTGACCATGTATATTCTAGAAATCCTAGTTTTGCACTATAAAAGAAAACTATAATGGCTAATCAAAGAAGAAGCAAGTAGAGTTGAAGTTGAAGGTAAAGTTAGAGTTTAAGCAATTCTAAACCTAAGACAATAAGAAACATGAAAATTACTTTAGAGATTCGACATTCTAAGGGGATTACATTAGAGGAAAGGAGGATATATATCTTATGGTTTCTTTTCTTTTTAATTATTCTTTTGAACTTTTAAAGTTTATTTCGTTTTTTTATGTTTAAGAACTAATTTTTTTATTAACAAGGTATAATGAACCCTAAGATGGATATTATGATTTGATCTTTTATTTAATGTAATTTGGTTGATTGATTCATTGTGATTCAATTATGCATTTTTATTCTTGAATTAAAATATCTAGGACATTAGTTCTCAACGTTCATTTCATATGATTAATATTGACAAATCCTTTTGTTTGAATAGATCTACCATAATTGAAATGATTGCATGCAAACCTAGAGATAGGTGAATATAAAACCTTTAGATTAAGGTTAAACTTAATAGTAAAATTCACGAATTGAGTAACACAATCTTAGGGATTTTAACTAGAAACAAGTTTGAGTTAATCAACTTTTAATCAGTTGAGGATTAGTTGTCAATAGGATTACGAAAGATATTAACATAAGATAAGAATTTCTATGATCCAATGATCAATAATTGAATTGCATGATAATTTGTTAATACTTAAGAAATCTTAAGGGATTCATTACCTAGGTACTAGTTATTTGATATTGATTAATCTTAGTATTATATATGTTTAGTAATAAGTGTAAATTGCATCATGTTTTAGGGCATAGTTTGATACGTGTTTAGCTCTTAATTCAATCATTTAGTATGTGTTTAGGTTAGATTGTGTTAGTTTGTTAATTATTTATGTTTTAAGTATTTTATGGGATAGGACAAGTCTTTGAACTTAAATATTATGTTTTTTAGGTACCATAATCTATTTGCTAGTATTTCAAGGTCAACATCGAAGAATGAAGGAGTTTAGGAGACATTAGGGTTGAAATAGCGACCCATAATCATGGCATATTAGGCCACGATTATGACATAACCTCCAGATTTGGCCCATGATCGTGGCCTGCATGCTAAGATTGTGACAGAAGGCTCAGATGTGAGCCACGATTGTGGCTTATAGGGCCATGGTTGTGGCCTGCATTGGGCACATAAGCAGACACTCAAGAATGTCAAGTTTTGAGAGATTTTTTGGACCTTTTGGACCTCAGAAAAATCCTAGGGATACCCAAAACACAAGAGGATATAAAAAGAAAAGAAAGAGGTAGAGAAAGAGCTTTTACATTAGCCACCTTGAGAAACCTAGAAAGAAATCGTCGAGAGATAGAGGAACAAAAGAAGGAAGAGAGAAGAGGAGAAGAAGTTGACTCGAAGTACTTCCTAGATCAGGAGTTTTTTCAATGTTACTACCTCCCGTCATCCATTTTAGATTGTATTTCCTGTTATTTCAGTTTTATTATCATATAGAACTGGATTGAACAATTGATGATAGAATCTAGAATGCCAAGGATGTTCTAAACTCACCTTTGGAATTTTATTCTTGAATTAATGAGAATCTGGTTATTTATGTGTTTATTAGATGTTATTGTGGTTTGATTTCGTTATTGCATAATTCAATAATAAATTGAGAGGTTGAATTGAACGAGAAATGATTAAATTGGACTAACGAGAGTTAAGTGATTTAATAGAAACCAAAATTGAATCAGATCGGTAATTTGTGCAAAGAGAGATCTTATAGGGGTTTCCGCTAGTTTATTATAGAACTTCAGAACTAATTAGGGTTTTGGATAAGTTATAAATTGAGAGATTGCAACCTCTATAATCTTATTAGGGTTTATGATTTAGGGTTAATGGTTATAACTCGAGAGAGTAATCAACCTTATGATAGTCTAGAACCAACAATCCAATAATTCATAATCAGTTAGGTTAACATTAAGGATAGGTAAAATTTCCTTTCTCTCAACTGGTAATTTCTTTCGGTTGATTCTTGGTTGTGTTGCAATTATTTAGTAATTAGTAGTTTCATGTTGGATTCTTAATTTGATTGTTTAAATTAAATTCTCATTTTAGTTTCGTTGCATCTTGAATTCTATTATTTATTTCTGCCATTAGATTTTAGAATTAGATTAGTTCTCTCCTCATGGGATCGACACCTTTAGTACTACGCTAATGAACCGTGTGCTTGCGAATTATCAAGAGTTAATAATTAAAACTTACACACAACCAAACCCTAATCATTTAGGTATATTATTTATGTTGAATTTTAGTTGAATTTAACTATAATTAAATCATAATCCTATTTTCTAGTTAGATAATAACAAAGAGGTTATTACTACTACTTATAGTCCCTATGGGATTGACACTTAATAATCATTGACACTATACTATATTTTGATAAGCATACTTACTTGTGAGATCTATAGAGTAGAGATTAGCCCTCATATCAAGATTTTTGCCCCATTATTGGGGATTAGAAAAACCTTGCTTTTATTAATCTAACCATTTATTTATTTTTTATACATTATTTATTTATTTATCATAAGATCTCTTTACCTTGATTTTGCATTTGTGACTTATTTTTATAATTTAAAACTCGTTCTAGCTATAATGGAAGGATAGAGAGGATAATATTCTTAATAGAACTATAAGATGCCATCATTTGTAGTAGCGCTGGAAGTTTGGAACTAGAGGAATGATGATGTCTATTTAGAAGCTCAATCGATACCTACGATGTGATGTAAAATTTGTATGGGTAACCACTACAATCATGAATATCATACACTAAAATATATATGGGAGCATCCAAATTGCATGAAGAACTAGCTTTAAGACACCCCATACAAGAATACATATAATCCAGAGTGGGATAATACTTATGATTATGTATGAAACGTTTACGCTTTATCTTCATTTTTACAACATTAGCAATAATAGGAGTATCCACATTTTAACAATCCCTTTTTGAAATTCATTGCGTCAAATGAGGCTACCCTCTATAAAACTAAAGAGTTAGGTATTTTATCTGGATACACTAAGCCAAATTTGGTAGAACATGTGAATACGATAACATTATGGAATGGAGAGGACCTGGAGGTTGAAGAAAAAAAGGAAGCTTTTATTCAAGAAGAGAAAGCATAAGAGACAGTAGAGGAGATATAGAAAGAATATGTGGAGGAAGTTACTATTCAAGAAGGGAAAGAAGAATAGAAGGAAGAAGAAAAGGAAGATTGCAAGGAAGATGAGATAAAGGAAGATGAACAGGAGGATCCAACTAGGGAGGCTATTAAGAAATTACCGATACTCATCTTAAGTACGAAAGGTTCTTCTGTCCTATAAAACAAGTTGTCAAGGTCAACTGAAGATTCAGAGCATCTTATTGTAGCTTATTATGTTGATAGTTTGTTATTAAAAAGGACGTCAGTTGATGTACTTGATTATATTTATTATCTTGCAAAAAGTGACTTATTTGTAGACTATTAAACCGCCCTTATATGGGAAAACGAGTAGAAGTAAGTCGCTAATTATAAATATAAGTTGATTAAGGCATGATAGGTATGGTAAGCTAAAGACATTAAACAAGGGCTGCTTCAGAGGTAACCTAATAATTAGGATAGTTTTGATTGATTTGAATACATTATGTCAATTATTTGAGTTTTAGGTTAGGATTTCATTGATTTTTAATGTGTTTTATGTTAGTTATTGAGCATCCTTATTTGATTTTGCCTAATTATTGTGTTTGTGGTATGTGTTATTTGATTCTTTTTAGTGTGGAAATTTTTAAAGGTTTTAGGAATTTTTAGGCATACACGGTTATATATATGTACATGTACATGCCCATGTACATAAAAATCACATTTTTACATGTTTTACACAATTTCGATGATCTATACAATCACTGGACATGACTGTTTACATCCCGAGAATTTTAAAAAAATTGCACACATGATTACAATGAGTTATATGGGTGTGGAAGATGCCTGTGTAGCTCAATTCTTTGGAATATGTCAACTTACACACTTGTGTCTAAATTCATACGTTTACGGTCATGTAACTAATTACGTAAGTCCATGATCCCTTTTAAAATTCCTAGCTATTCATCTTCTCTCCCATTTTCCCCTCTTCTGTTACTTCTTTGTTGCGCTTCCCGACTACAACCCAACCCAACAATTTCAAGTGATTTTGTGATTCCCAAATTGGATATTTCTTGCATTTTACATAAATTGTACTTGGATTTGTGGGTGTTTTTGCAATTTTAGGGCTGCTCTTCATTCAAAATGCTAGGTTAAGTAATTGCTTCATTTTAAGGTATTTTCCCCTTAATTTTCTTCTTGTTTTATAGTTATAAGTTGAATTTCAGTCCTTTCAATATGAATTATTGTATTGATTTAATGAATTTCTTTGTGATTGGACGAAATTTGAATATGGAATTGTTAAATTTGCTCACTATGTTATAAATTATGATGGGTTTCGTCATATTAGGCATAAATTTGTGCTTTTTTAGTAATTAGTTAATTCTTTTTATTTAATTTTATACTCATTTTGTATTATGCATGGTTTGGGGTTTGATTATGTATTTAGTAGGTTTAATTGTCTAATTGCTTAATCTAATTTTGAATTTTAAAAATAACATTCAGTAATTGCATAATTAGTTTAATTTTTTGTTAATTGCATTTTAATTATATTATTAATTTTGAAATTATCTTAATTTTCTAATTATTTTGTTAATTTCATTTGTTTTTAATTTAGTTAAAATTTTGAGTATGTGGTTTTTCGCAATTGAATAATATAGTGGGTGTACGAATTAAATGTAGGGAAATTTTATTTTTTTCATATTGATGTTCATTATTTCCTCACTTTTTTGGTACAATGATAAGAAGAACGGAAGCAACACAATGATGAAGGCAAAAGAGGCAACAAGAAAAAGGCAAGAGGTGAAGATAACAGGATTGAGACCAGCAGATGTATAGACCAGGAGGCATTGGAGCTTATTGGCTTGGCCTAATAGGTTCAGGATCTTATTAGCATTAGAGTGTGGTCCTGATTCTTCAAAATTGTAGAGAACATATACTAGGAATCTACACTCAAGATGTGCTTCAAATTCTTTATGAAAAAAGGTGGCTACCACTGGGATCAACCAAACACCATACATTTTTAGATGCTCGGGGACATGACAAAGATGATTTACACAAACTTCTTCATCATGATGTGGCTCTATGATTAGGACTTCATGGAGACTCAGGAGCACACGACCGTTCATATGGATTTTTTGTACGAGATGGATGTTTGTCACTTCTAGCGTAACATTAACGAGGAGCTAGATTATGACCTTTACAAATCGAAAGTGTTTACATTTCAACATCCAGCACTTAAGTACATTCATAAGATTTAAGTCATACACTAAATGGGTGGGGTGATAGCTTCGATGTAATTAGAAACTTGGATGTGTTTAATTTATGGAGCATAAGCGAGAGGCGCTAATACATTTAGGCCATACCTTCATCTGATATTTTCGACATTAAAGTGAGAAGAAGAAGGTAAGGACAATATGCATCAAGCCTTACATGACATGATTTGCAATGAAGATGGGAGTCTTTAGTCGATTACCACTAATGAGGCTGCTCGGTACCATAGTTGCCCTTAACTTGGACATGATGAAGTATATGCACATAATTACAAGTAGGCGAGAACCAATGAGAGCATCTATCAACTGGTAGGAGAGCTAGATGAGCAGGCAGCTGCAGGAGTAGATAGGGATTGCCCCAATATACTAGAGTAGCTGTCTAGATAGGACTCACTACCACCACAAATGGGAGGAGTGGAGCATTAAGAGGATTATAATTTTTCGAATAGTGCAAGATTGCTCAGGACACCGACACTACCTAGACATTATGACTAACTGAAGATTACGCTGTTGGAAAAGTATAAAAGGTAGATCGTAGGAGTCTAGCGCACCATCTAAGTGAACTAGTAGGAGTTGATAAGGCAGGTAGCAAGACTACAAGCAAATGTAAGATAAATGGAGGAGGTTCTGATGCAAATGACAGGATAATTTGGGATTTTCATACCACATCCACCATTCAGAGCGATGGCATCATCTTCGACTCCACAACCACATAATGCTCACTTGATGATCCTGCAACGACTTACACAGTAGGCTCATTAGATGACTGATGGTTTTAAAGGTAGTTTAAGATGTTTTTATTAGGGTTTTCTTTTGTTTCTTTATTATTTGAGTATTTTCTTATTTTTTTGATGTTTATTTTATTTTGTCTAATAGTTAGCAAGGGCCTAGCCTTACTAAGCTTTATTATTGCAATGTCTTTTTATTTTTATTTTCACTTTTATGCTTTTTATCCCCTTTTGTTAGGATGATTATACATAATATTAGATAGAATCTTCATTGAGTTCAAAATTTGTAATATTATTATTAAGGAAAGTAACAAAATATTCAGAGTTTCTATTGAGATTTTTCTTCCTCTTTCTTTCCAGGTACCTCCTAGCCATTGGTAGTTCTTCTCCATCTTTCTCATTTTTTGTGTTTTCTTTGATATTTTGTTTTATTGAAACATTAGGGATAACATACAATTTTAAGTGTGGGGAAAGGTTTAATAAACATTTTTTAAGAAAATTTTCAATTTTCTAAAACTCATTATAATCTTTATTATTTATTCTTATTAGCTATCATCCTGATTAATTTAACATTTTTCGGGAATGCTTTTAGTGCTTATTGATTATTGTATTAAATTAGTATGCAAAAGGATGAAAGTTAGATTGGACTCTTTTTATAAGTCACATTTTTAGTAATTATTAAGATAGTTAATTTGAATGAAAAATACATTTTATTTACACACATGAGATCTTTTTGCGAGCTTTTGAGTCTAAAAGTAAAATATCATTATTTTATACTCTGTTATTCTTTATTATATGTTATCATGCATAGTTTGATGATTTTAGAACTTGCTTTTATTATTCTTATCAAGACCACATTTTAAAACTAGAGACATTAAAATGAAAAGGCACTTAAATTTAACTATTTGTTTTAGCCTATTTTTTATTATTATCCAACCTATTTTTATCCCTTAAGAGTAACCACTTTTGATACTTAACCATTTAATTGATTATAGTCACATTGATAGCCTTTATCATATTTTTCTTGAATAACTTTTCATTATTTTTGAACCCTAAAGGATTTGTGTTTACTTGATTGTTGAAACTTGTATTATATGAAAAAATTTTAAAGAAAAAAGGTCTGATATTTCTATGATTGTTGTTACATGGGGATTTTTAAATTTGTTTCTTCTCAAGTGCTTCATTGTTATAATTTTGTATTCTCTCCAATCTTGCTTGAAGTAATTCAAAAGTAAAAAAAAAATTTGTTATGAGCATATTAAAAAAAAGAAAAGAAAAGTTGTTATATTTTTTGGAGAGTGATAAGAATTAATTTTTGCTAATCCTATACTATGAAGAACCAGGTTTTATGGAATCTTGTTTTTGTGAATTTCCTTAAGTATTATTCCCTTTTTACTTATCCCCATCATACCATTACTTAAACCTCATTACAACTTATTTAAAAGACCTTTTAATTTTTCTTCTTCACTTATTAGTAGTGGAGATGTAATTTTATTGCAAGCTTATGATTAAAAATCCTCCTATATAATGAGTTGAGAGCTTGTAATATTTTCTATCCTAAACACTCTGCATACATAGAGTGAATCCCTTGTGAGAGTGTGAAATTTGTACTTTTGATTTGAAAAAGATTACCAATGTGATTTCTATTGATATTGACTTATGAAAGTTGGTTTTAAGATAACTTGAGTCTAATTGTATGCAAATTTGATTGATATGATATGATAATTTAGGATGCTTAATGTACTATATTTTTATGCCTATATTTAGTGTCTTTTGAGAGTTTTATGTTATTTTTTGTACTTATTGCTTATGATGTGTCTTTATGTCTAGATTACTTTTATGGATCAAAAGGAGAGAAAGTTAGGAGAAAATGGACAGAAAATGAAAGAAGTGGAGCTATTTTAGAGGAACACACATATGTGATGAGGTATATGACTGTATAAGTAACATACAGAGCCTTACAAGGGATCATGCACGTCTCTGTGAATATGTAAAGCTTTCGATGTTTTGTCCTTATGAAGATACACACTCGCGTAAGTCATGTACACAATCATATTCCATTCCTGTGTAAGCTCATGTGAATGTATAAATTCACCATTCTGAATTGTTTTTGAGATACACAGTCACTCATATAACAATGTGACTGAACCCTAGTTTTGAATACAAAAGGAAATTATAAAGGTTAATCAATGAAGAAGCAATTAGAGTCAGAGTTAGAGGTGAAGTTTTTAAGAAACAATTATGAACCTAGCATGACCGAAAACATGAAGATTACTTCAGAGATTCAATAGAGAACAACTTTCCATTGAAGTTTTAAAGGGAATACATTAGAGAAAAGAGGAATATATGCCTTATGGATTCTTTTTTTTAATTGTTCTTCTGAATTTTTGATGTTTGTTTTGTTTTCTATATTTATGAACTAATTTTGTTTAGTTCCTAGGTATGATGAATCTTAAGTTAGGATGGACATTGTAATTTGATCTTTTATTTAATGCAATTTGATTGATTGTTCATTGCAATTCAATTATACATTTTTATTCTTGAATTAATATGTCCATGGTATTAGTTCAATGTTTGATTTCTTATGACTGAGATTAAAAAATCCCTTTATATGAATAGAACTACCATAATTGAAAGGAGTTCATGCAAATCTAAAGATAAGTAGACATAAATCCTTTAGATTAGGGTCCAACCTAATAGAGAATTCAAGAATCTAGTAATGCAATCTTAGGTGTTTTAACTAGAAAGAGGTTTTAGTTAATCAACTAAGGATTAGTTGTTACTAGTATTAAGAAAGATATTAACAAAAAATAGAAATTTCTACAATCTAATGATCAATAATTGAATTGCATGATAGAAGGTTAATACTTAAAAAATTCTAAAAGGATTCATTACCTAAAAGGCAAATCTCAAGTGCATAAGGCTCTTCTCTTTGTAAGAGTTGGGGAAGGGTTATCAATTATACGCAGCCTTCTTCTTGTAGTTTACAAAGAGGTTGTTATCATGACACGAGCCCATAATCTTCTAATAAAAAAAGAGTATCCTTACTAGTTACTCCACAGCTCGCCCTCTCTAAAAAGATCCATTACTTTGGAACTAGTTATTTGATATTGATTAATCTTAATGTCATTTATGTTTTGGTTCATTATTTGTAATGAATTACAATTTAATTTAGCCCTAATTAAATCATTATCTTTTTGTAGTTAAATAATAAAAAATATTATTAATACTTTTAGTTTTTGTAAGATTGACACTCGATATTTACCAATACTATATTATAATTCGATATGTATATTTGCCTATAAGAATTATAAAGTAAAAGTCAGCATCCATATCATATTTCTCCTTATTTCATTTGAGAATGTTGGTTTTTTGTTGTAAATTGCTGTCTCTCTTTGAGCCTTAATACATCTCATTTATTAAAAAAAAAAAATCATGAAAATAGATATAAACAAACAGAAAGAAGCAAGTGGACCTCACCCTTGACTGTCGTGTATTCGCATATCAAAACCAAACTGAAGACGTATTCCCACGTCTGTTTTTCTACTTCATCCCTCTTGGTCTCTCCCTCTTGGAGAACGAGTGGACCCCAATTAGTGCGTTTTGGGGAAAAAGGAAGCCAGCTAACCCAGTGAGCCCTCTCGAAAAGAAAAAGACCCATCTTTTTCCATGGCCACATGACAATACGAACTCCACCATTTTGTTTTCTTGGTTGTAACCTCAGCGAATTAGTCCGTGGACTGTGGTACGGCTTCGCTCTATAGAGATTCTCCAGTGGGGTACAAATTGAAATTTTGTGCTTTGCCCTTTTCTTTCCAGTTCTATTTTGCTTTCTCGGTCTTCTTTTCTGGCCTAATTGGACTTCTGATGGTCGATTTTGGAGTTGGGGGTTTTGATGGGGTTTTTGGATCGAGGGTAAGGTTGATATGGGATCTTAGGTGATTGCATTTTGATTTTGAAGCTTAAGAACTTTGTGGAATTCAAGGGATACGAGCTTGCAAAATTTTATTTTTAGCGCTGTATGGATTTTCCGGAACTTTTATTCTAAACAAAGGGAACTTAGGCAAAAAAAAATAGTGAGAATCTGTTAACCTCGATAAGAAAAACTTAGTTGCTTTACAAAAACAACCTAAGTGAAGGCAACACTCTGTCTAACTTAGTGTGGGAACTGTGCTTTTGTGAGGTTTAAGGCTAATGCTTGTGAGACGATAAATCTAGAGAATGTGATGATGATGATGACATACCTATTGAAGTATCTAACTTTATCTATCGTGGCTCAATGTGTCTCTATCCATACGGTTGTAGTAATCTGTAGATGATAATTTATCCTGCTACTTTGTTGCACCTCTTCAATTCGTAGGCATGCTTTTGGGGTCTTAAGAAATAAGTTGATGATTAAAAATGTCAGTTGGGGCGATCTTTAGGGTCTCCCATGTTCATAACATGTCATTACTTTATTGGCATAATGTATAGCTCTTTAGAATACTGGTCGAATTCGCTCTGTGTTCCACTGTGTTAGGCTGACTATTTAATTGATTCTGTTGGTATATGGTTTTGACCACACGGAATTCATAGTAATCATTTTGAAACTGGAAAATTATGGAGATTGTGATTGTTTGATTTATTGTATTAGAATGAACATGGTCAGGTGTAATATACTTATTTGTCTTCCTATTGAATATAGCCACATTACTAGTTTATCTGTGACTGTGACAGTATATACTAAATTACTGCAGATGGGATTTCTTGAAAAGGAAAATTGAAATAGATTGTTATAGCTGGAATTTCAAAATTGTTGATGCTAAAATATTTAAGGTTGCTATGCAATTAACTCCTGTTTTGATTTTGAAGTTTCTTTTTGTTGATTTAAGTTGCTTTGTCATTTTCTTGTTGATCCTTGTTTGTTTTTGCAAAGTTCTATCATATTCTACGTTGTACAAAAAGATAGTAATAGTTGATGAGATGGTAAAGTAATCTTTAAGCGGCTATGGACTGTTCTAGGCTTCAGGTCCTTGGAACTATACTCTGGAAGCAAAGAGGGTTGTGGTGAGAAAGAAGTCTTTGCAGAGGGGCATTTCTTCATGCAGGCAATATGAAGACCTTTTTTGTTGTCGTAGAAATGTCAAGCAGAAATTTCACTGATTGATGAGATACCAATAATTCTAAATGTCCTGAAAGAAAAATCAGATGCAGTGAGGACAGTCATAATGTACCTAGATACTTGAATGAAATTTTCTGTGGTGCTCCTGAGCCATCTTACATTTTCTATAAAGTGAAGTTAGTTTGAAGAGCTACCCACAACAGAACAAAGACTCTTTTCCTGTAATTTTAGTTCAGTTTTATGGATGTAGTCTGGGCATCCAGTGGTTTCTACTTTGGAGTTTTTAAGTCAATTGCTCAACTAACCAACCCAAACAGTTGAGTGGATTAGGTATAATAAATTGAAAAGAAAAGAAAAGAAAAAGGGATACTTTATTGAGATTTTATCTATAGGTTTTACTGCCATCACTGGCAATTGTCAAGAGGGATTAGGCATTTGGTCGTCGTCTTTTTACAGCATGCATAGCATAAGCATGAAGTTAAGTGATTGGTGCAAATGGAAGCTGAAGTTAGTATTTGTCTCTAAACTACGTGAATGGGCTAAAGCAATTGTCTTTTAGCCCAACAGTGCTGTGCTTAATATGTCTGTCTGTACGTGATGTAGACTTTGTTGTTTTTCCTTTATAGTTGCTTCAACAGAAATAGCTGTATTTGCCGCAAAAGATATTCTGTCTTAGGTTTATATATTTGCACTATTTAGTCATTTACCTTATTCTAGTGCACATTACATATTTCAACACTGTCTGTCATTTTATATGTTGTTTGTGATGATTGGTTTGGTAAAATCTGGTTCCCATTATTTTTTCGTTAGAGACACCTAACATCATTCTTATGTTTTTTAGTTGTTTTCTGATGCTCCACTTGTTAGCAAATGGCCAATAACCCTCAATATTCGGGCATACAGGTAATATTCCATGCGAGCATATTCTTGTTTCTTCAAAAAGCATATGGTCTAATCATTTTCCGAACTTCAAAATTTAGTAGAATTGAAATATTCAATTATCCTGCCTCATGAAATTTTAAGCTGCAAAAGTATGTTTAACCAGAAAATCTTATCTTGTCTAATAGGCCTATATTCACTATTGCATACCTAATATGATGTGCACTGAAATGCAATTTAGTGTCTGCAAATTAATGGAATATTGATACAAGTTTAAATTTCTGTGTTTGATAACCTAAGAAATGGGAATTTGAGGCAGATAGTTCCATGATGATGATGTTGAATATGGTGTGTCCTTGTGAACCACTTTCTGAGTCCAAAAAGTTTCATGATAATGACAAGGTCACTCGATATGATGATGATGTTGAATATGATGTGTCCTTGTGAACCACTTTCTGAGTTCAAAAAGTTTCATGATAATGACAAGCTCACTCGTTATTCTTGTTGTACATTTATACCCAGAATTTTGTAGTACTTTATTATGAGACTATTAATGTTATAAATGCATAGAAATGCATTTAAAGATAATGATTTTATGAGGGCTAAGGCTTTACACATATAGGGTCACTATTTCTCTAGCGTAGCTCCCAATAACTGTTTAACTTTTTCAAATTGGTGATTTACTGATCATAATGGTGACTTTTTCATCTGCTCATGGCTATATTTGAAAGCTACAGGTCAGTAGCAAAATCAGGATCTCTCTCTTTTCTATATTATTTTTGGGGGTGAGGGAAGGGTAGGGAATGCGGGGAGGGGAGATGAAGATCAAAACATAAATCAGTACGTGAAAGAAAAGACATTGCTAGTTCTCAATGACATTGCTAATTCTCAATGAGCAAACAATTCTAGAAACATAAATAATTCACATTTCGTTAATGATATTTTGCACATTTAACAACTACAGACAATTGAAGGGGACCAAAATGTCTTTGTTAGATTGGTCAAGTGTAAATTAATTGTTGTGGCGTTGTATTATATCATTATTGTTGAAGTAGCAAGTTAATATGAGTAGTTTTTTGTAAGGTATCTAATATAAAATAAAATTTCTTTTTAACATAAAAGTAAACTTTAGTAGCTTATGGTAAAGCAATTTAGTTATGAGGTTAATCGTTCTTGATTGATATTTACATGCTAGTTTTGGTTTTGGAGTGTAGAAGGCATTATGGGTTTTTAGAAATCAGCGTCCAGCCCAACGCCCAAATTTTTTTCGTGGAGAGCTAATGATGTCTTAATGTCAAGAGCAAACACATGTTCTTGTGTAGCTAAACATTGGGTATGAAAATCGATGAGGAATGAAGTGTGCTACTCAAATGCTTCCCACATCTATCTATTGTAGGCAGCCTTCACTTGTTCTGCAGTAAATTCTTTCTGCTTCTACCTGTTGAAGATTCAATTCATTTAAAAAATGTCTTGCAAGATGAATAAGTTTTCCACTTCTAGATGCTCACAACAGCATATTAATTGTTGTTTGAAAGTAGGTCAATTAGATTATTTGCTATATTTCTATGTTCTTTTATTAAGCTAATTGTCAGTTACTTCTAAGGTCCATGATATGAAATGCCATTTTCTTCAGAGTGTTTATGTGAATTATAATTAGAAATTTCTGCATCTGCCATTGCTTTGTCAACTAATGTCAGCAAAGCATTTTTCTCTTGCTAACTTTATACTTGCCTTCTGATTGGAAAGCCCCCTCAACCTCCTTTGAGTGGCTCAATGGATCCTCCTAGAAATTTTGTTCCTTCCGTACCTGGCCAGGTAATCTTTCTTTTTGCTCAATATGACTGTCAAATAGAAAACGATTCTGAAAACTGGTTCTTGATAATTGTTCACAATCGATTATTCCTGCAGTTCCGACCAGCTGTTCCACCACAGCCATTACAACAGTTCATTCCTATGGTTTCTCCACATTTTCAGCCTGTTGGTCGAGGTGTCACCGTAATGAACACTGGTTTGCCTAATCAACCTCAGCAACTTCCATATCCTCAACCGGTGCAGCATTTGCCTCTGCGACCTGGCCCACCAGTTCATGGTCCACCCCCATCACAGGTTATTACATTCCCTAATACTCAACCAAACAACCATGTTATCTCTGGATCAGCTGTAGCGCCCCCTAGCATTCCAACACCGAGTAACTTCACTCCAGGTTTTGGTGGCTCTGGAGCACCTCTTTCGTCTTCATACACTGTAAGAAATGTTTTTCCATATAATTGCTATGATGTATCTGATCCGTTGAATAGTTAATTAGTAGGATCTCTATTTTGCAGTTTACACCAACTTCTTATGGTCAACCAGCAATAAGCTTTAGTGCTGTAGCTCAGTATCAGCCTGCAAGTCAAATGCATGTACCAGTCATTCCTGCCGGTGGGCAGCCTGGACCATCTTCTTTGAGCCAGGGTGCTCCTGTTACACCTGTGCAGAATACTGGAGAACAATCTTCCGTTGCCGCTGCCAAGGTTTTGGTTGGGAAATCTCTCATTGATTCTCTCTCATGCCATTTTGTTACATTTGCCTATCTAAAGCTTTCCAAAAAAATTGGGGATGTATGCAGGCAACATCTGTCCAGCCTAAGGCTGCAGAAGAGCCCCCAACAGACTGGATAGAGCATATATCTGCAAATGGAAGAAGGTAGTTAATTTTGTCTGTTTCCCATGATTATTGATGTTTACTGATAGTTTGGTTTGGTTGTGGTACTTTTGTTCATTTGGTAATGTAAAATCTCACCTTCTAATGGCTGAATTCATGAATATTGTGATCTTCATTGGGTGATAAGGTGAATCTTTATCAGTTTATGTGTTTAACTATAAACTATTTGTCTCTCTTTCCGTGGTATTTGATTGCAACTTGTGAGTACTTTGTACTTTTGGCCCTCCACCCTTTGAGCTTTAGATATATCTTGGCGCTCTATTAATTTTGGTTTTAAGCTATGAGATCATCACTTGGATGACCAATTTATTGTATATTCTTGCTGATTTATTTAGTTTCACTTTTATATGAACTATAATAGACAATTAGAAGTTATGCCACTATGTCTTTAAGGCTCTCGATGGGTTACATCTTGATGTGGCGTAAGTGTTGAATTTATGACGGGATGCTGATGGACATGTTTCTTGCCCTCAAATAAATTCACTTACTATCCTGAAGTATGAAAGGATTCTGGCACTGAAAAAAATGTAATTATTGCTTATTTACGTCTTTCCTATAGCAAGTAGAATCGGCAGTAGCTTCTGAATCTTTTACCAGTTGGTGGAAACTTTGTGCCCTTATGGCTTAAAAGGAGACTATGAGTATGTAGTGATTTCCTTTAATGCCCATTTGATATGAATGGTTCTCCTTTAGATGGCCATTTCTTACTGGATCATTAAACCGCAATACCAAAATCCCTAAAGAAAAATTTTCCATCTTTTTATATTATTTAGTATCATTTTGGTCTACCCTCATGCTGTTTTACAGTGTATGCTGATTGTCAAAACCCTGGTCTTAGCAATCTTTTACAACCAATTGTCAGTAGCTTATATGTACAGCTGCTGCTGTTTGCATCACCCTCTAGATTTGCTTTTCATTATAGCTATTTATGCTGTAGTTTGGTGGTTCATCTTTGGTGGTGCATCTTCATTACTAGTGAATATTCTTTTCATATTTATGTATTATTTACAACTAACTCACCCTAGACAGCTTCCTCCATTTCTTTTGAGTCTTTATGTTCTACTTCTATATAATCAAATAAGAATTTATGGTTTTAGGTGATCAAAGGTATGGAACTCTTCTGTTGCATGATTAATATTGTATCTCTTGCGTAATATTCAGATATTACTACAATAAGAGGACAAAACAGTCTACCTGGGAGAAGCCTTATGAATTAATGACAACAATCGAGGTGAGTTTGCACTGTTTCTGCTGCATAACTTGCTGAATTTTTTTATTTAGTGGTTTGGTATCTTAAAATTTCACTTCACTGTACCCTTGTATATGTTTTCATCCATATAGTTATGAACAATTGTGTTGAGCTTGAATGTGTTTGAGTTTTCTCGCTTCATGATTTTCTTTCCTTGTTGCTTTAGTAATTTATGAGCAGATTTTATTCAGGGCTAGTGTGTAAAATATCCACTTAAGCCCTATTGCTGTTGGGGATTCTCTCCTTAGAAGGAAATCGTTTGTTAAAATTTGGCATCTTCTTGTGTTGCTGTTAGGAAATTACTTTCCTTGTCCTCTACTATTTAATTTGTGAGAAGTTTTTTAATATCTCAAGTTTCAGAAAGAAGCATTTTTCTGTGGAAGGAATTTTGATATTATTCAAGCTCCTGTATCAGTAGTTGATGGAAATAATTTTACTTCATCTAACTTGTATACTTCTTTATCTTGTTTACAATTCTTTTGCATTTGAAAGATATGCACATCTACTGTCTTCCTCAGCAAACACCCCTCAACCCCTCTCTTTCTTCTGTCCCTATGTAGCTAGCTAGTGCTATAATACCTTCTTGCTTATGTGGGTACTGCTGGGGACATGAGTATGTTTCTGATGGATCTTTGAAGCAAATTGAGTTATGGGCATATCACATGATGAAATGAAGCACTAAACTAGTTTTCTGTGTTCTCTTAACATGCTTTATCTTCCCATGTTTTGAACATTATATGCTTGCAGGGTACAAATCCTTATGGCATTTGTTCTAAACTGATTCCACCAGTGGATTTATTTACTTATTTATCTATGCAGCGTGCAGATGCCTCAACTGATTGGAAGGAATATACGAGTCCCGATGGCAGAAAGTGTGTAATTTCTATGTAGTTTTTTGTGATTATTTATGTTTGCTCCTGTTGTCCCTGGAACTCCCCCTCCATCTCCTCCATTATGAACCTATGTTAAATGTTTTGGTCCTTTTTTTTTTTTAATCATCTTCTGCAGATATTACTACAATAGAGTCACCAAATCGTCAAAATGGGAAATTCCTGAAGAATTGAAGGTTTTCTACTTTCTCAACTATTGACATGAGAGATCGTTTCTCATTTTTTCTAATCTATTTTGCTTTTTGTTGTTTATGCTTCAAGGTGGCACGTGAACAAATAGAAAAGGCGACCACATTGGAATTGGAGTCAGAAAACCTTGGTTCTCCGCCATCAGCTTCTGTTCCTCCATCATTAGATAAAACACCATCTAGGGCAGATACTTCCACTATGGTCCATGAGATGCCGTCAAGTCCTGTTTTTGTTGCACCTGTTGCTGCAGTTGATTATCAACTGCAGTCAGATTCGGAGTCACCAAATATACCTGTTGTGTCCTCTTCTGCAGCAACCAACATTGACGATGTTAAGACAAACATGAGTCCAGATGACGTTATTTCAACAAGTATGGAAACCATCATTCCAGCTGTTGACAGTGTGACGGCACCAAGGTGTTATTCTTTCTTCCTATTTTTGTGCAAGTATATGTATCCAGTGCAAGTTTAATGTCATGCAATTGACTATGAACTTGTAATTCATCAAATATTATAGGAATGACTCCAACTGTATTTCAACTCGGGATATTCCTAGTTCTGCAGATAAACTTCCTACTCAAGATAAAGAGGTATTAACAGTTATTAGCAACTCACTAAGTGTGGAAATAGATGCTCTACTAGTATAGTGAAATTGTGAATACCTTACAGGAAGCTGAAAAAACTGATGAAAAAGCTGATAAAGTTAGCAGTATCTCATTGGATGAGAGGTTGGTTAATCAGGAGCCTGTAAGTTACGCTGATAAGCAGGTATTTTACCATAAAGTTACCACTTTTGAGCTTGTTACTTGGAATTGTATGGGTATTATCATCTTGATTGTCTTGTCTTTAATAATTTAGGAGGCCAAAAATGCATTTAGGTCTCTTTTGGAATCTTCAAATGTTGGATCTGACTGGACGTGGGACCAGGTACTTCAGAAAGTTTTTTATAATTTCATTTCATAGCGACATGAGAATGTTTAACTTTCATACTGGTTGCACAGGCGATGAGAGTAATAATCAATGATAAGAGATATGGTGCTTTAAGAACTCTTGGTGAGCGGAAGCAAGCATTTAACGAGGTGGATTTTTCTCTTTATATTACGTTTCTACGTGTGTGGAGAGAGTTGTGTGTCTTTTATGTACTCTGTTTTGTCCTTTTTTCTTTTTTCCCCCTTTTTTCCTTAATCTTTTTATGCAGCTTGTTTTTTCCTTTGAAGTTTGTTTTCTAATTTCTGGAAGGAGATCCTTGTCTAAAATGTCCTGGTTGTTATGGGCTTAAATTTGTAAAGCTATTCTTTTATTGACATTTCCGGAACAATTACTGCCCAGCTGGTCATATTTTATGAATGTTGAGCTTGTCTTCAGGTATGTTCACATGTTTTTTTTTCAGTTCTTGGGTCAAAAGAAAAAACTAGAAGTAGAAGAAAGACGACTTAAACAAAAAATTGCAAGAGAAGAATTTAGAAAAATGCTGGAGGTAAGTGATTGTATCTATCATTTGTTTGATTGGGATCTTTTTGGAAGTTCTTAATTAGTATTCATTTCAACTAAAATTCTTTTTAGGAGTCTACAGAGCTGACATCATCTACAAGATGGAGGTTTATAAATTTCTTTCCAAAATTTTCTTTCATTTTTGTTTCAATTATGCTTGTTCATTGCTAATTGCAGATAACATGTTTATTCTCTTCATAATTTCTGTTATGC
This sequence comes from Erythroxylum shatona, assembly GCA_027568895.1. Classification (NCBI taxonomy): domain Eukaryota; kingdom Viridiplantae; phylum Streptophyta; class Magnoliopsida; order Malpighiales; family Erythroxylaceae; genus Erythroxylum; species Erythroxylum shatona. The sequence continues at coordinate 38,935,158 of JAOSBK010000206.1, forward strand.
TATTCATAAATCTACTGTTCAGCAAATTGGTTACAATGTTTGAAAATGATGAGCGGTTCAAAGTGATTGAACGGGAAAGAGAACGTAGAGACCTAATTGAAACATACTTGAAAGAACTCGCAGACAAGGTACACTATCTTGCTAACTGATCTCTTCTCACTGTGACATCTGGTGCATATTTTGATTGAATCTATTTGACATTCAAATTATATAGCACCATTGCAGCTTCATAATGCAACTTGAAATCATCTTACACAGCCTCTTATAACCTGAACTTGAAATGAAATAACATACCATTAATATGTAGAGCCCATCTTGGGTCCTTGGTTGGAAAATGAAACAAAGAGCTCAAATGCTCTCTCTTCCAAGTAGAAATGCTTTTCCTTTCTTTTGTTGTTAGTAGGGAGGGGGTGGGAGGGAATAGGGTGCTTAACACTGGGCTACCTCCTCATTCCTGTCCACATATGATGGACCGCAGCTCATGTTTACGGATGGTGCATGTCTCTGATTACATGAATGATATTACTTGACTATTCACGTATAAGTCAAGACAATAGGTGAACAACTATGGCTAAATTGATGTTTTTGTATTCACATTTTAAATTGCTTCTTATGATGGTTGCACCCCATCTATTTATTTTGAATGTCACTGTTGACAAAGGCGTAATGGACAAACCCTACTGACATCATTTGAAACTGTGTTTTGAAAATTAAGTATTTGATGACTATATGCTGAGAAGTTCTTCGGTCCTTGTCATGATCAGGAACGTGCTAAGGCACAAGAAGAGCGTAAGCACAATATCATGGAATACAGGAAATTTTTGGAATCTTGTGACTTTATTAAGGTAAGCTTCTGCAAAGCTGTGATTCATATTTTCCACATTTATCTTCATCAAAGTTTTACTATCCACTATGTTCACAGGCAACTACGCAATGGCGAAAGGTTCAAGATCGTTTAGAGACAGATGATAGATGTTTACGCCTTGAAAAGATTGATCGATTGGAAATTTTTCAGGTAACTTTTGGTTTTCTGGTTAAGTTTGTCTTATCAGTAATGACTAATTTCAAGATGATGTCTCAGGATTACTTGCGCGATCTAGAGAAGGAAGAAGAAGAGCAGAGAAAGATACAGAAGGTGCTAGAATTGATAACTTCTACACCAAGTTCTTCTCTTTCTGTTTTTATAATTATGTTGTTTTGATTATTAAACTAAACAGGAAGAATTAAGAAAATTGGAACGTAAAAATCGTGACGAGTTCCGCAAAATGATGGAAGGGCATGTTGCTGATGGAACTCTTACAGCCAATACCCACTGGCGTGATTATTACACGAAGGTTAGGTTGAAAATAATGATTATGTCAAGCCACGCTCTGGAGTGTTGTCTATCTATCCTTTCACTTGAAGTTGGTTTTTATGTTGAAGATTTAAATGATAATTTGGGACTCAGTTTCTCATTTTCCCACTTAAATTTGATTTTAAGCTTATAGATTCTAAACATGGTAGGGACTTAAGGCCTCATTATTTACTGGACGTTTTTGTAGGTGAAAGATTTACCTGCATATTTGGATGTAGCATCAAACACCTCAGGTTCAACCCCTAAAGATTTGTTTGAGGATGTTGCCGAGGAGCTTGATAAACAGGTGATCGTGCTATTTTTTGCAATTCTGCTTGACATTTACCAACTCTAAAAACTATATACTGAGAAATATTTATTACCACAGACTTGGAACAAACTTTATATTATTCCTATATAGTTTTACAATTAGAGTTTCTTGATCTTTCTGTGTGCTCTTTCAGGTTAATTCTTCAGATTTGTGTCCACTTATTATCGAGATCTATAGTACCTTTTGACTTCAATCTCCTTTCATTGGACAGGCTGAACAGTTCTGTGTTAAAAGTGCATTCTACCCGCCTACAAATTTTAAAATTTTCTTAAATGTTTTGTACAATCATTAAGTTACTGAACACATTTTGGTTTCTTAGTAGGTTCTATTTTTGTACAATCATTAAGTTACTGAACACATTTTGATTTCTTAGTAGGTTCTATGTTAACTAAGTTTCAGGCTTTCTAACTATGATGTTCCATTTACTTTGACAGTACCATGATGACAAAGCGAGAATAAAAGATGCTGTCAAGTTGAGAAAGGTCTTAAATGGAGTTCTGTTCTATGTTCTGTGCACCCTGTTCTTCTGGATGTCTAATATACTGGTAATTTTGTCAGGTTTCTTTGACATCAACCTGGACACTTGATGATTTTAAAGCTGCTATTGCAGATGATATAAGGTCTCCGCCTATATCTATTGTGAACTTGAAGGTAATTTAATTGGTGATTGTAGCTGACTCTTCTTTTTAAGCCTAATTTTTTCTTATTTGCAAATGTTGAATTGTTTGAATTTAGAAGTCCGTTTGCTTCCAAAAACTGCTGTTCTTTGAGTCCCAATGTCCCATCTTTGATCAGTTTTCACTTTTTCCTGGATTTTTCATTTTATTTTGATCTTTTACTCAATTTTTGATTACTATTTCCAATTAAAAAATAGCTAGAGAGATGCTGAGAGTTTCTTCTGCTTTGCTGATGCAAGGCCTGAATATAAGAAAGACTACATATTTATATCAAAAAAGCCCATAAACTCATCTGATATGGTCCTGGGCGTAGGATCTGGTCACGGGAGTTCCACCAGGGTATTCTCTTGATTTCTTTTGTTGGAGTTCTTCCCTTTTGTAGAAGACCCTATGTTTCTACACAAAAGGGAGACCTGTCCGTGACAAAGTCTAGTCCTCCAAGCAATATTTCTCTGATAATTTGTCTGATGCTTTATTCATAAATAACGTAGCCTTATATAGAGGCCGGTTACATCAGTTTATTTAGGATAAGACTTCTAACAAGAATTGACCTACTAGTTTATTTAGGATAAGACTTCCAACAAGAATGGAGTATGGCTCATCACAATTAAAACAAGGTCCCTTTGCTCGTCTTTCAGCCATCTCGTCCCTTGACAAATGATTGAAAAACAAGGCTGAGCTACATCCTATACAGGAGACTGATGTTGGAGAACCTTGTAGGGGTTTGCTGAACCGTCGCATGGTTGGCCCAAGAGCTTTTGGCTGTTGCCCAAGCTGAAGCGTTGCTTATGGCTGCTGCCTAGGCAGAAGTACATCGAGCTTCCCACCCTGGTCCATCAATTGCTTCCTTTCAAAAGCCCTTGCCATGTTCATGGCTGTCCCTAGCGTTTTTGACCCTTGCAGCTCCACATCTATCCGTATCCATTCAACTAATCTAGTTGTAAAGAGGCCCACCTGTTGTTCGGGTCGGAGATCGATGGCCCGTGCTAATAAGTTTTGAAATTGACACTAGTACTCCTCAACAGTACTCGTCTGTTTGAGATTGGCTAATTCTCCTAACGGGTTAGTGCTTAAGGGGGACCAAATCTTGTGTTACATTGTGACTTGAAGTCCTCCCACAACATTCCTAGTATCTCCTGTTTCACCTGGTAATACCAGAGTTGGGCCTCCCTTGTCAAGTGAAATGCAGTCAAGTCTACTTGGTCCTCTTTTGTCGTCCGTTGGCTATGAAAAAACTGATTGCAACGGTTCAACCAAACCGGAGGGTCCTCTAAACCATTGTAGGTGGGGAATTCCAACTTTGAATAACGCGGCACCATCCGGGCCTCGGGATGCCCTTTGTTCGGCCACTCCCCTCAGCTAGCCGAAGCATGGCTACTGCTCGTCCCACTTTCATGCCCCCCACAATTTGGTTCATTTCCTAGCTCCCTAAATTGACGATTCATTGTTTCGAATTGGGCAATTGAGTTACTCTACTGGAGCTATTCCATCTGCTGGAAACGTTGCTCAACCCTTTGCATAAAGGCCTTGAGCTCATTCTAGATATTCCCTGAGTCCATCGTATTTGGCTCTGATACCAAATTGATATGGTCCCGGGCGTAGGATCTGTTCACGGGACGATCCACCATGGAATCCTCTTGATTTCCTTTGTTGGAGTTCTTCCCTTTTTTGGAAGACCCTATGTTTCTACGCAAGAGGGAGACCTGTCTGTGACAAGGTCTTGTCCTCCAAGGAATATTTCTCTGATAATTTATTTGATGGTTTATTCATAAATAACGTAGCCTTATATAGAGGCTAGTTACATCAGTTTATTTAGGATAAGACTTTTAACAAGAATAGACCTACTAAACTTCTAACAAGAATAGACCTACTAGTTATGATGCTAAATATTTAAATAGACTCCTTCTAAGGTAGGATCTCCTATTTTAAAGGGTTGTTGTAAATCTCCTATCATCCTCCAAATCCCAAGATTTGAATTTCCAATTAAAAAAAGGGGGCTTTTCACCAAATTGCATCAAGTAATTTCGTTTGTAATTTTCAAAAGTCTCTTTTGGACCCTAAATATGCTCCATTGCATTTTATTGTTTATGAAAACACCTAGCCCTTTTGTTATCTATGGATGAACTTGTTGAGAAAAAGACAATATAACTTAAGTTGGTTTTGATTCATGAGTCCTGATATGATGAAATTTTAGACGAATAAATTTGAGGTGGAATTGCTTTGTGTGGTCAAAGATATGCATATCTCATAATATTATGATTTGATCCTAATCAGATCATTTAAAATTAGATAGCAGT
>JAOSBK010000206.1:38946216-38961622 GCA_027568895.1 Erythroxylum shatona
AATAAATCAATTCTTTAGAAGATTTTATATGCTATATTTTAGATCGTATCTTACGTGCTTATTTTTCTTGAATCTTGTTTATTTCATCATATTGTTATTGTATTTAATTATTTCACAAATAGATAGTAAACACCTTTGAATACATATTTCATCTGAGTTACCAATTTAATTTAATTTTATAAAATTTTCTTATAAGATTGCATAACATATGATCCTTTAGCTAGTGATACTTTAAAATAACAAAATTTAAATTTGATTCTTAAAAAGTAGACAAGAGTCATGAGGTTATATTATGGGACTTATTTAAACTCTACGATCTCACACTGCGTAAGTTGAGATCTTAGAACTTATGTTAATTTCTTTTTATTGTCGATTTTAGACACATAAAAGGAGTCATTTGTTATGATATTAAGTCCTTTTTTTGTTTAGAGTGGATATCTCATATTCATGAAATGTCATATAAATGTTGGTTCAAACATGCTAATGTTTACTGAAGTTCATTAGTTTACTATAAAATTTATCTTTTTAGAACTTATGTATGTCACTTAAGAAAGATAGTGATCATTTAATCACTCGAAACTCATTTATTTATTTTATTATTTGAGGCGATATCTATGGCTTAAGATTTTTACTCTTAATTATCACTTAAATTATTAATCTTAAACATGTCTCATCTCCATGTATTACAATTACTAGAGGCAATTGTTTGTAAAAGAAGGATAAATCTTTTATATGTTTGACTTACTCTTTTATTCATGTTCAAATATTTTTATATAAAAGAAAATTACTTTAGAATCAAGTGTTACATAATGCTTATCATATAATAAATAACGTCAATTTGTATTACGTAGTGATACACAGCAAAACATTGAATGTACATATATTTATAAATATTTATTAACAATATATCAATATCTACCTTAGTGATTTCACTTGTCCAATATATGTATCCCTTAGAATTGACTTTGTCATTGAATCTGCACCATATCATGTTTAGACACATACTTTATATTAACTTCACTTTGTATAACTATATCTTTTACATAATAAATATTTGGTATATGCTTAGTTTTGAAATAAAATTTATATAAGTGATTGCTACCTGATGCTTAGATTTGTAATAAAATTTAGGATCTTTTATATAAGTGATTGCTAGTTGTCTATAACAATTGATTACTAATAAATTAAATTTTCTTTTAATGACTCCCAATTGAACTAAAAATTGTCTAAATTAAACAACTTCTTATGTTTCACTTGAAAATACTATGAATTCAGCTTCTATTATAGAAAAACGTGAATATTTCTTAAATTTCTGTGATGTTGCAACACTATTTAGTAAGAAAACAAATCTAAAGGTAGAATTTATCTCATTTAAATTTTCTCCAAAATCTGTAATTGTACAACCTTATATGCATAGGTCATTGTCTTAATAACACAATACATAATCAACAATACCTTGCAAATATCATAATATGTTCTTTATTATTTTCCATTATGTTAACTTGAATTTAATTGATATATGTTTATTCTAACAATGTAACAAATATTTAGTCTTGTACATTGTTTCATACATAAACCTTACAAATACATTGGGATATGGAACTTTTTTTTTCATTTGTTCCTTCTCCTTTAGTTATGAAATTATTAATTGGTTTGCAATCTTACATATCGTCCAAGAATTTTCTGAATATGTCACTAGTGAAAGAGACAATAATATGTTTGAACAATCGCTTGAAATATTTAGCCCAAGAATGTATGCAACTTTACCCATGCCTTTCTTTTCAAGTTCAAATGATAACTAGTTTTGATTTGTTTAAGAAACTCTCATTTACTATAACCAATCAAAATAACATCTACATATAAAGATATAATAAAAAATTGGATCTTTTTATGTATATATAATGATCTTCATCAATCATTTGAAAATCATAAAAAGAATTATATTATAAAAAAGAATATATCATTGTCTTGAGAATTGTTGTAGGTTATAAATTGATTTTAACAATTGACACATTTATATTCTTATCTTAATGAGAACTATAAATTGTTCCACATATATTTCTTCTTCTAGATATCCATTAAGAAAGGCAACTTTTGCATCTAATTGATATAGTTCAAGATAAAAGCTAATTACTTTCCAAAAAAATAATTTAAAATTTTTCAAAAAAATATAAAAGCTAGCTTTCAAGGCCATGATTATTAAATCAAAGCCAATCTCATAATAGGTCAAAATGTCCCTTTATAATCAATTTTCTCTGTATATTCTTTAACCATAAGACTTGCTTATATCTGTCAATATTTTCATCAACATTTTTTATTTATTTTAAGAAACTATTTATTGCCATTTTGCCATAGACCAACCAAGTCTCATACTTAACTGGAACCTAAAAAATTCATTTCCTCCTATATTATTTTTATCTATTCTTCTTTATTAAGAACATTAAGAGTCTCACCTACCTTTATTCACTCAGCCTCTTTTTATAAGATAATTATATGAAATCTTACTTTTATTTTAAAATGATATAAGAGAATTATTCCATAATTACTTATATAAGCGAGATTCATGAGACATAGATCTATCAAAATCTCGATTACTCCCACTCAAATCAAAATATAATAGGCAAACTCTTATCAAGTTATAATATAAATTGATCTTAAGTTAATTATTTATTTTCTATATTGATCCCAATCAAATTGACTACCTCTTCCTAATTTTGGTAACGAAATCCCTTTGATCATAAGTCTTATATAAAAAATAGTCTTTTATTATTTCATCCTATTTTAGAAATTAATTTTTGTAAGAATGTGACATCTTGTGATTCAAATTTAGTTGCTCCTTTTTTTTTTTTACCTCATTTATTTATAAATACATATTATTTTAAGTGTTTAGGATATCGAATAAAGATACTTGTCTTCCCTTTAGGGATTAGTTTCCCATATATAAAGATTGTGAATATAGGTAACATATTCTCATGGTGATGTGCCATATTATCCATAACTCATATAGATTATTTGTAATTGCTTTTATGGTTACATTATTAACACTATTAAAGGCATGAGTATTTATAAGCAAAGCATCACCATAATATGTGATAGGCATTACTTATTCCATTATAGACCCAACCATTTCTAAAAGCATTATTTTCCATCTTTTCTTACATCTATTTTATTTTAGGGTTTATGGAATAGTCAATTTTATTCCTATCCCTTTTTCATCATGTAATATATTGAACTTGATAGATAAGTATGCTTGTCCTGACTCATTTCTTAAAGCTTTTATGTTTTGGTGTAATTAGTTCACTAAATTCATATATTTTAGAAAATACATTAATGTTTTTTATTTTTGAGAAATCAAATTTACGTGATTATACTGAGTAGAGTCATATATAAAAGTGATGAAATACATAGTTCAACGTCTTGCTTTCACATTTGTAGGATCTTTGATGTCTAAATGAATTAATTGCAATAGATTATAAGCTAATTTGCCCTTTTCAAATGGCTTTCGTATTATTTTATCAACTAGAAAATGCTCATATATAGTTTGTTCTACTTAATCTAAATTACCTAAAAGGTAATTCTTTAGCTAATCGAATTATTCAATTTTGAATAATGTAACATAGTCTAGTATGATATAAAATTGTATCATGATTGTAATTAATAGATGATTTAAATAAGGAATAATTTATCTTACTACTGAAAAAGCAACATCTAGTATAACAAAACCATTCAACATTAATCTATGACTATAACAAATAGTTTCAACATAGAAATTTGTCCCATCACTGTGGAAGGCTACATTAAATCTAAATTTAATTAATAACAAAATAGAAATAAAAATCCATCGAATCTTTGGGGCAAACAATACTTCATATAGAATTAAGGGTGACAACAACACATGTTTAACTTATATGTATCAATCCCTTGTACAATAATTCATGAGTTATCAACTATATAAATATATATCATATTTCAAATAAGATTTTGAAAAATTATATAAAGATATTCAATCCTGTGTTACATGTTTTGTTGCTTATAAATTTTCAATCCAAAAAGGATGAAATTTAGTTAAAAAATAAAATAAGAAACATATACAGAACAATTATATGTACTAAAAGATTGTACCTTTTAAGCTCACTACAATTTGCCACAATTGTAGCACTTCACTATTTTCATGTTTTTCTTTCTGAAAGGGCATTTTACTTTTCTATGTTATTTCTACTTGGCCTTTTATTATTCGAGTATTATGACTATTTTCTTATCCATTTTTTTTCACCTCGACTCACCGTGATGCTTATGCTTCTTATTCATAGATCTATGTGAACTAAAATTATCTACATATATACTAGAGGTCATTTTTAAAAGCTTTAAGATGTTTTTTTTTTTCTAATATATGATACCTTAGAGCATTTGAAATTGATGATCTTATTATATGTTAAATGTATTTTTGTATGCATCCAACTATGAGGCAAAGAACATATAACTATTTATAGGTATTGTTCATTAGATAACTCATTACTAACATCTCACAACTTACTTATCATGTTTGACATATGCCTTAAATACTTTTTCTATTGTATGGTCAAATTACTTCTTATAAGTGTAACACTTGATAGTGAATTACCTCAATTTAGCCACTAAGTTGCTTATAAATCGAGCAGTCAAAATGGATCATATATCTTAAGCAATCATATACTTTCTAAACTGGTGTATAATGTTGCTATCCATATTACTACTCAGCAACATAAAGCGAGCTAACAAATTCTTCCTTTTCCATATCTCATATACATCACAATCGCTTTTATATTGGACTTTATTCCCTTTGTCAAGGTATTCATAACTATGTTTAGTGATTCTAAAGCCTTTTGCGTTTCCAACATATATTGAATTTTTATACTGTAAATTTTGTAATTGTCGTTAGTTAATTTTTTTATACCTTTGTTGAGTTTAACAACAATATTCATTAATATAGTAGTCATATTTGAAACATTAAGTTTCTACATTAAGAAAGAAAATAATGTGCATAAATGTTAATGTCATATTATGCAAATACATACATTTTTCTTATTGTACATAAGATGAATAATTAGTTTTCAGTTATGAAATCAAAAGATTATGAAGTTCTTAATAAATATTCATATAACAACTAAATACCAATTATAATATTTAAGTTTATTTACTTATATAATATATGTAACACAAATAATAAGGTTAAGATAAATAACGAGTTTGACTATATGTAGATGAACATAAAATAGATTACCCAATAGTTCACTAGTTCCATATATCATATAGAATATTAAGAAAAACACGTGCATTCAATATATCATATAGAATATTGATACAAACACGTGCATACTTAGCTAAAAAATAAATGATCACAGATTATACATACAGTAACACCTAACTTAATCTTTAGGAAAATCCAATAAAAATGATATATATAGAGATGACAGTTAGGCTTAAAGTAAATGGCCAGGCCTATGTTAATCAAACCTCCGGTTAGGCTTAGGTTCAAGTTCAGGCTCAAATTCGAGCTATCTAAATCAAGCCCGGCCTTGCTAAAGGCTCAACATTTACAAGTAAAAAAATGTTGTTTTTACATTTTTAAGGTAAAGAGTCATATTTAACCTTAAGGTTTATATCATCTCTCAATTTTAACTTTAACATTTTAGAGAGTATAAATTAAACTCTATCATTTGACAAACGTTAAAATTTAACCATAAATTAACTGAGAAACTAACGGTGTTTACTAAGTCAGTGATAACCTAACATATAGTTATAATATTTTAATATTTAAGTGAGTCATACGATTCCACGTAAATTTAAGTTTGTGTACTTAAATTATAAAATTTTAATTTTAATTAATATTTAAAAACGTGGGACACACTATAATTATTTAACCCTAATTTTGCTAACCTAACAATTTAAATTAATTGACCTATCAACTTTTTAATCTTTGTAGTCAAATAACCCTTGTTACGACCTTAAGTTAATCCTGCAGCTAAATAAATATAATCTTCTTCTTCAGAAACCCTATCCTTCCTGGCCATTTGCTTTAATAAAATATCATCTCTGTTGTCAACATCCAATCCACAATGTTGATGACTACAAGCAACTGTCGCCATCATTGGAATCACTTCCTTTTGCCACCACATCGAGGAGCATCCATCACTTCCTTCTTAATCGACAACTTCCTGAGGCTACAATGTTGCCACTTCTTGAATCATCTTCTCTAACATCACGCCATCATCATTGCATTTTCCACCCACCCAAACCTAGACGCCACTTTATCCAACAATTCTAGCCCAGCCACAACCACATAATCTCCATCAGCATCAACAACTACCATGGTCTATTTCCATAATTTATGAGCTAGATGTTACGTTATTATAATGGTTTTCAGACTTCAAATAAAACCAATGGCAACTCACAACCCACCGCAAATAGATTTGAGCTTGAGTTCACCATTTCGTCATAAATACCATAAAGAATGTAATATGTGATTCCCAAAGATCAGACATTGCTTCAAAGGTATTGTAATACGTAACAGTACCTTAGTTACGTATCCTAGATCAAATATGAAAGGGTAAGAAACGAAAAAATGCTAAAATATATGATTTCGGCATGAGTTTTTTGAAGCTGAAATGAGCACGAATCCACTGCCGTCTTTACGAGAACTACTCTTTGAAACACGAGTAAGGTCTTTCTACAGTTTTCTCACGATGTAAGCTCTCTTAACGAGATAGAGAATCCTTATGCCTACGATTGATTATATGAGCAACTGCAAGAAAACTTAACCTTTATATATAGCTTCTATACCGGGTTTTCTCATCACAAGGTTGATATGAGCCCGGTCTATACTAATCGGGATCTATTTTTCATCCGAACTTCGACCCATTAATTTAGATCATTTATTAGGTTACTTTATTATCTTTATCTGAATCAAATTACGTAACTTAACCAATAAGTTATTAAAAACGAAAAATGCAATTAATAGTTGTCATACTTTATGAGAAATGATAAAATTGTCCAACATTCCCCCCTTAAACAAGTATTAATTGCAGTTTTGACTCTAGTTTAAAAAATCAGTTAAGCCACGCTACTGAATTAGTTGACTAAGTTTTAAAAACAAAATATTTGATCCAAAGATAACGAAAGTCCATCATTCCGTCCTATAAGACTTTTAATACCAAGAAGTATCAAATGCATGTGTCATGTGTGATAAAGATCTAATACAATCATGTATACCTAATACCTCACTAACATGACTAGGAAAATGAAGTGTGACAAACTAGGATGATACCTTTATGATCTAAATTATATCATCTTCATTTGTAGGTCTCAATTTCTCCAGCTTTATGCTAAACTGAATTAGAGAAATCCTGTTTTCTCTTACTAAATGCTAAACAGCATTAGAAAAAACTTGTTTTCTCTCACTGAATGCTAAACAACATTAGAGAAAACCTTTATGTTCTTCATCTGAATGCTAAACTGTATTAGAGAAAATCTTTATGTTCTCCAACTAAATGCTAAACTGCATTAGAGAACCTTTATGTGATTAAAAACTTATATTCCCCTATGTTATGTAAAACTTCATGGATATTTGCTTAAAACTGTATGCGTCTAAATGACATAAGAACAAGGTCAATCTGTATATATGCCCAATAACCTTTAAATGTTTAAGATCGACATAAATCTTAAGACTTTTATAAATATTATGACAATGTATGATAACACATATTACCGAGGATAAATGATGATAATCTCTATTGATGAACCATCATACTATCATAACACATCAAAATTTACAAATATACATGGAGCAAGCATAACGATCTCCTAACTAACAGTGTCTAAGGATGTTAAAACACCTATATTGTATACTTGTGTCACAAATACAAGTGGGAGAAGTCTTTTAGTTAAAGGATCTACGAACTTTTCCTCAGTCTTTAAATGCTTCAAACCTTAATGTCACTTTTTTGTATCAATACCTTTATGACCAAATACTTGACTTTTAAATGCTAAGACCCTGTTATATTCTTTATTGTTATTAAACAACACAACAAGAAGATTAACACAATACAACCAAATGGATCTAGCTACTGAATTAATCACAGACAACTTATCAATCAAGTTTCTGAGCTCAACCGTCTGTGAAGCAGCCCTATAGCATGCATTCTATATGCATAGTCAAGGAAGTTACTCGTGTCTACTTGATACACTTCCACGACATTGTACCATCTGCAAACTTAAAACTGTAATCTTAAGTGGACTTTAGATCATTCAGACACATGGCTAAAATTTGAATTTGAATTCCTTACGAGGTTTAGTCTGTTGACTTTTCTATATATTAACATATAATCCTTAATTCCTTTTAGTATCTGAACACTCACTTGACTGCATTTCAATGGTCTACACCTAGATTAACCAGATATTGACCAAAGAGTCAAATGATGAATGCAATATCCTGCCTAGTACATAATCGAGCATACATCAGGTTATCAACTGTACTAGAATATGGAACATTCCTCATAACCTCTCTCTTTACTTTATTCTTTGGATATTGTGCCAAAGATTATCTCTCACTATGAGAGATAGGTGCTACGAGAGGTTTACTGTTAATCGTATTAAACCTTTGTAACACATACTCAATGTATGCATTTTGTGAGAGGTCTGATGAGTGTTGAGGTCCGTCCTGGTGAATCTAAATACTTAGGACAAAAGATGTTGCACCAAGGTACATCATGTTAAATTTCCTAACTAAAAGTTGCTTAACCTCATATAGCATGGTCAAGTAATTTGACGTGAGCAATATACTATCCACATATAGTAATAAGAAGATAACTTTTCTCCCCTGACCTTATAGTACAAGCATCTTTTTAATTTTATATTCCATGAAGCTGAAAGAGGCCAAACCTTATCAAATGTAAGGTATCACTTTTAGGAGGTTTGATATAAACTATATATTGATCTGCTTAACAAGCAAACCATGTCAGTTCTATCTAGATCCTGAAATCCTTCAGGTTGTACCATATAGATAAATTAATAAAGGTCTTTACTCAGGAAAGCAATTTTGATAGCTATCTGATATAACTCTGTATCATCTTAAGCTACAATTGTCATAATTACTCAAAATTTATCCTACAAGGATAAGATAGAAAGGGTAATATAAAGTCAACCTTTCTCTCTGAATGAACCATTAGGCAACTGAGTGAGCCCATAAACTGTTGAACTTTATCCTAAAATCTTTTAGGTCTTAAAACTTCATTTACAACAGACAATTTCAATGCAAATCAACTAGCTCCTAGACCTTACTATGCTTCATGGCTTGCATTTCATCAGTCATTGCATCCCATCACAAATTTGCATTAGGTCCAGAAACAACTTCTATAAAAGTAACTGCATCCATAACATCTCTAATAGCATAGTCCTGTACACCTGATAGACTATGTAATTAGATAGGATAGCAGGTTGTCTCACTCTGGTGGATTTACTTAACTGTATTAGATCTTGTACCCCCAGGAACCTCTATGTATATAGATATGGGTTCTTATTCCTGTATAAGTACGGTACAAAGACCTAGATCCACTGGATCTAATTGTATGAGTAGCGAGTACATGATAACTGTAGTATCTACCTTGCTATCATCTGAAGAGTCAAAGGGACCACCATCATCATAGACAATATATTCCAGAAATTTAGCTATTTGTGATTCTACTATTTCGATCCCTCCTTCTCTATAGTAAAAGCTGTAGCTTTAAAGTGGTTAGCATATCTTACTAAATAGCAATGAGTACAATAAGCATGCAATTTATCTTTATAAGGATTATACTACCTCAGTAGGGCAACCCCCTACACGAATGTGTGCAAAATTAGGTTTCCACACTTTTAAATAATCAGGTAGAATAACCTTGTTCTGCATCAACTTCTTCAAATCCTTTAGGGTGTAGTTATGCCTTTCAGCAATACACTATTTTGTTCAAAACTACTTGGTATAGTAAATTAAGTCACTATTCTAACTGATTCCAAATATCTGGCAAATGGACCTTTTAAAGTCCTGAAACACCATGTTTGTCATAATATTCTCCTCCATTGTCAAATATGACTATCTTGATGAATTTTCCCAATTGGTTCTCAACCTTCAGTTTTTAAGCAAGAACACATAAATGTAGAGGAATAATCAACATCAAATGTCAAAATACATTTATAACTGCACAAAGCAACTGTATAAGGTCTACTAATATCTTTATGCATTAGACTCAACAAATCAAAAGCTAAAGTTGACCTTAATATCTTTATTATTCAACTTAACCCTGCAATAGTCATCATATATTCCCATATCATCATAATTTAGAATTAAAAAATGCTTTCCTTGATCAATCTCTCAACCCTAGCTTTGGAAATATGGCTTAAACTTTTATGTCACACTATGTATTACTTCTCGTTAATTAGGGTCCTTCATTTTATAACTTGTTTAGCAAGATACGAAGAAGCATTTATTTAATTTGGGTTAAGACACATTCTATTGAAATCATATGACAAGAAAGTTATACTATTATATTTTGCATTAAATAACAATTATACAATAGAAGCATTAAATACAAAATATTAACCCTCTTTGTCCAAAATTGATCAAAAGATTACATATAAAATGTGTCTTATAAAAGTAAAATAAACCTTACAACAAGGTTTAGTACATACATTCCTCATAGATATTACTTATACTTCTTCATTGATGTCAACTATTAGTTCCTCCTTCCCTTTAATTTGGCTTCATCCTAGAAATGAACCACTGCATTGTTGAAGTACCTTGATCAGATGTTCTACTATATAGCGACCAAATACTTAATGCGACTATCACAAATTAGATTCATAAATTTATAAGCCAAGGAGTTACCTAATGGTCTTAGTCTTTCCTTTTAAACCTCATACTACTAGTTTCTTTATGTCATGTGAACCTTTACCAGCACTGGTTTGACCAACATCAGCATGTGGAGAAGATTTGAACTTTCTACCTTTGAACCTTGTGGGCTTCATCTTTGTCTTCCCTTTAGTTGCTTCAAGGGCTGTAGGAGTAACAAACTTGAGTTTCTCCTTACTCATCAACGTAATGGGCAATTAAAACATTGAAGTCCCATTCCTCATCCAGCGATTAATATGTCATCACCAAATTACTAGACTCTGAAGGGAGTGTATTCAGAATCCGGTGAACAAAGAAGACATCATGAAAAGAAACGTTCAGCATCTTCAGTATACTATAAAGATGAATCATTCTTGATATGTACTCCATTACTCCCCCTTCTTCTATATATCTCATGGAGGATAATTCTTTCATCAAGGCATTTATCTCAATATTAGGTGAGACTGTATACCTATGGGAGATATTATCAAGAAACTCTTTCACTATGTCTATGTCCGGAAGTCCACTTAGCAGATGGTCAGGAATGGACCTCTTAATGGTCATCATATATAATTGTTAGACTGATCTCTGGTACTGCTGTCGCCTGCAACCAAATTCAAAAAGAAACCAACTTCTGTTAATACAAATTAATGTAGTAGTGGTAAGTAGATATCATTCCCATGATTAATTTTTAACGGTAAAGGTTAGTGAGTTTAAAACTAAAACAAAGTAACGAAAAGGGGGGTTGTTTTCAATTCACAAAATTTAAGAAATAGATAACAAAAATATGAATTTAACAAAAGTGATTGGATTTGAAAATTTAATGCAAAAACTTTGGTTTCGGGTCACCGATGTTATCATGTTAAAATGGATCCTCGATATAAAATTTCAATCATTAATAAACATTCATTGGGGGGTATTTTCTCTTAAGTGTAAATGACTAGAAATATGTATCCTAGTATTCTTATTAAACAACAACCTAGATACGATCTTAGGTTCAATTGAATAATAGCTTTAAGAATCAATAAACCAATGATCAGGATAATATATGTACGACAAGCAATTAATCAAGTGAATATCTTCTTAGAATTTCCAACTCTAATGTAAAGAAGGTAATCCTAATTGCGACTTGCGATTAGCGAAATTAACCGTCATATTTCATTAATCTAGCTATTGAACGAACCAATCCCTAGTTGCGCACCTAGAAATCAATCAATCTAATTAGAAAAAGTAATTCAGAAGATACTCAATAGTCATTAATGAACAAACTTTATTGAAACAGCTCACATATAATAGGTAATAACAAGGTTCCCCTTAACCAAGAAAATAAGTTTAGCTATTTATAACGAAAGTAGAAATCAAAGAAAAAACAAAACACATAGTCTCCATCCCTGGTCTTTCCCTAAAGAATGCAAAAATCCCTAGAAGAAAAGTGCAGAAATCGAGAACCCACAGTGTTGTCCACAAAAACAAAAGAAGAAGTGCATAAATGTAAATTCTATCCCTAAGTTGCTGCTGAAAAGAACAAAAGAAGAATGCAGAAAAATGTCAAAACTACTCCTAAACTATACTGCCGAAAACTAGAAGAAAAGAATGCAGAAACTAAAACTAATCCTATGGAAATTCTGTAGAAAAATCTGTAGAAAACTATCCTACATTAAATGCTAACGTGAACAGTCACGTTTTCCCCCTTTTAATGCCTCCCGATCCCTTCCTTTTTCATCATATCTTGCAGATCATGTTTTCCACATGTTCAGATTTTGAATCTCCATCAATATGATCTTAAAAGAATATTATGAGAATCTCAAAAGAATCAAATTCAAAATTTGAAAGCAGATCTGGAAATTAGTTTCATCCTTGCACATACCCACGCTTAGTGACTGAATCATTGCCAGACTTGAAATTTCAAATTTTCTTCGTTTCTTTTTCATCTTTTTGATTCAATTTCATCTCTAAGGTATTGAAAATCATATGCAAATAATTATAAGACAATTCCATTAATTTTGAGTAATAATTTCATCACATTAAAGAGAATTAAGTACAAAATAAGCGCAAATTGATAACTTAACAAATTCCCCCATACCAAACCTTTGTTCGCCCTCGAGCAAACATGTCAAATCACTACACTCAGTTAATTCATCCTTCACAAGATCAAGTGCACAAAATCCATTAACTTGGGCCAGTAAGACTTAAGTTGCAACACATATCATAATAGCTTTTCACCAATGCAAATAAACGAAGTCAAAATAAGACATCTTTGTTCAAAAGCCAATATGAAATCAAAATGAATTCTTCTCACGGATTTCGCTCTTACACTCAAGTGTTTGAGGGTAAAGTGTTTCTCTCAAATCTCTCTCTAACATACTGCACTACCATAGGCTTGTAATTTCACCAGTTATCATTCATTCATATCACTTGATCTAATAAATCATAAGGACTTTATCCAGGATTGTAATGGGGCTAGGTTCACAGGTGAGATAAGAATGGCAAAAGGTTAATCACAAGCATTCACAAAGTATCAAGTAAAAGGGATACTCAACTTAAAATTATGAGATAAACACATGACACAAAGGGTTACAACTGCTCATACTAACTCATGCTACTATGCATTATTCTTCTTCTTTTTTTCTTCTCTTTTTTTCCTTTTCTTTTTATGTTTTTTTCTAAAATTTAAATTTTTATTTTATTTTTTGAATAACGCTAAACACACGGAAAAACAATAAAAACAAGAAAAATTGCTAGCAGCAAAATTTGATAAACATATGAGTAGAAGCATCTATAAAAGTATCTCAGAATAAAATACAAAACAAAAGTCCCAAATTACTCAATGCTTCATTTAACTTGTGATAGGGTAAGGATAATAGGGTTTTTGGGTTTTAAAAATAAGGTGATTGATTGAAAAATAAGGATAAAGGCTAAAAAATGTTTGCAATGGGAAAATAAGTATGTTGGATCCCGTTTTCGGAACCCAACCTTTCGGAAAATCAAAAAGCGTGTGCGCAGAAACCAAAGGAATCAAAAGCTTAAGGAGCCAAAGAAATCGAAATGCTTAACTCCGACATCTGAAAATGCATACTTTAGAAAAAACGTTGAAAACTGTAAAGATACACTTGGTCTAAACCAATCCAAATCGGTATAATTTTTTTTTTCAATATCATTCAAAACAATTTCAATTTCAAAATGGACTTTATCAATCCCACTCAAGCCTCAATTTATATGATTCCTCCAATTCAATCACATCTCATATCTCATCTTTTTTTTAAAAAACACTTATCTTTCTTTTTCCATAAAAATCTCCCACACACGTATATATACCCACAATTTATATACAAAACTCAACAACTTAAACGGAAAACTTCTTCCGATACCTTACATTCGAATTCAACTCATCTCATCCATATACAAATTCATATGACATATCCATACACAAATATTCGAATTCAACTCGTCACATCCATATACAAATTCATATGACATATCCATACACAAGTTCATATTTCAAAACCATACGCAAATCCATGTCTCATACACAAATTTATCTTTCAAATCCATATCTTATTAACTTCCTAAAATAAATGCTTACGAACTTTAATGGCATTCCAACCCATGTTACATCACCAATATCAAAAGTCCAAATAAAAAGATACAAAAACCCCAAAATTCTTAACATATATGTCAAATCTTATTCTTACAACAATCTAACTTAAAAACACATCATATACATAAACAAACGGATGTCTTGAATTTCTTTCATCCGATCTCCTACTCGTTACCTGGAGATGGGAATGAAAGGGAGGGTGAGCTTTACAACCTGTGGGTAACATGCTTATAACAGAAGAATAAGCAAATACCATTTTCAAAACTCATTGCCATTTCATAGTCATTTCACAGTAGAAATCATCAAATACTTATTTCTCAAAAATTCTCAATTTATCAAATAATTTATGAGCAATTTCAAATCATGTATGCATCAAACTTATAAACACACATAAGCACCTAAGCACATCAGAATGGTTTGGGTTGGTCCAGAAACAGAACGTACTACACATTCTCGCATAGCGGTCCTGTGTAGTCATGAACTTTTGGGAGTCCTTGAAGGAGCTCCAATGCCACTAATGGGCAGGCGGGAGAAGCCTTTTTGATAAGTGCACTTAACATCTTATGGGACCTAACCAAACTCACATAACATATTTTCACTCTTGAAATCAGATTGCCCAAAGGCACATTTCAAAAGCTTAGTTTTCATACGCATGTCATATTTCAAACGCATTTCCATTCACAATTTCACAATTTCAATCAAATTCACATAGCAAATTCTCAATCATTCAAAAACAAGTAATGCAACAATTGTAGACATTTATCAAATCATTCAAAAACAATGAATTTAACCATTGTAGCAATTTATCAAATCATTCGAAAACAATGAATTCGAAAACATTTTATCTTCTTGATTTTTCGAAAACATATTAGTGGCTCATAATTCAAATTATAAACATGGTACCCACC
>JAOSBK010000206.1:39003769-39033338 GCA_027568895.1 Erythroxylum shatona
TAATAATTAACTCCACAAACTTTTATAAAGACCTCATAATTAATGTAAATCATACTTATTCATCAAGAAAAAAATTTGGGGGCCAACATAAACTCTTAGTGATTTTCTTAAACTGGATAATAAATAATTACAATTTTTCAATTTTAATGATCTTGTGGTTATGCAAATCAAATTTGATTTGGTTAAAGATAATAAAGTAGCCTGATAAAGGATTTGGTTCAATGGGCTAAAGTTCAGTGAAGGAAGTAGACCCTAATCATTATGTGCAGGACATCCATTGGGCCTATGATGGGGAGACCTAATACGGTTACTATATATAGTTGCTGAGGTCTTCAGTTGTTTGCTTAAGTAAGTCATGAATGTTCAGATGCTCTAACCTATTAAGAAAGATGTAAAAGGATATTAACGACATTCAAGTGATTGACTTTACTAAATGTTGTCGAGAAAGTTCAAAGGTTTTGGTATAGAAAAGCTCTTCGAAGATATAGAAAGCAATTAAGGTATTTTTTTAATGTGTTTTCCATTTATTCACTTTCGTGTTTAATCCTGGACCTGTAACTAAAGTTTGTGTTATGCATTATATGTGGTATCAGAGCAGTTAAATAATTATGTGAATTTAAACAGAGTATTTCGAATTTCTCCATAACAACATCGAAGATCAATCCATTTTTACTTTTTAAATTCGTATTTTTTTTTAAATGATGTTGAAAGAGATTGGCATTGAGAAAAGGGCTTAAAACAAGTTTCGAAAGGGAAACGACACCTAAAAGTTTTCAATAATTGCCTTTTTTCCACAACTAAAGAAAGAAAGCTGAAAAGAAGTTCTTAAATTGCCTTTGGAAGACACTGTACATCTGGCGTGTTTGACACATACACACCAGACAGCTGGCATCTCTAGAGGTTGCTAATGTCAAGCGCGTGTGCCTCATATGCTAGATAGAAGATGCATATGAGTGGGGATGTGTGTACAACAAGTGTAACACACACTTTTAAGCCGGTAGGCGTGTCTGTGTGTTAGGACCATGAGTCACATAGACTCTGAAGGTTATGAGTCAGGCATATTGCGTGCGCTACATGCACCGTCCACCCATACATAGTGTTGATGTCATCTGCTCACTTTGGCTGTTGACATTAGCACACTACAGGATAAAAAAGACTCAACAATTTTCACAATTTACAAAATAATTCCTTAATTTGTTTTAGGTCAATTTTAGGGTCTTATGAATTTATAAAGTTAGTTTTATAATTTTTTTGAATTTATTACATTGGTAATAAATAAGGTTTAATTATAAAAATCAATTAAAATTATTAGAGTCAATTTTGAGTGAAATTTCATACTTTAGACTTGAAATAAAGGAGTTATATATGGTTTTGGTATCTCATACAATAGATTTATTGTTTGGTATTGGATGATTATCACTCTAATTGAGATTTTATTTATGATGAATTCTCAAATAAAGTTAATTGATACTGTTCTCAGCAATTATATGTGACAGTGAGATATCTACATAAGAAATTTGCATTTATGGATGATACATTGTCACATATTATATGCCCATATAGAATGTGAACATAACTTATAGGTGTATCCCTTGTGTCATGTAGTTACTAATGAGAATATTTTCACCATAGTGGCCTTCTAAGTTAGTATTTAAATTGTTTTGCTTACATATTTAGGGATGTCTCTAGTCTTATGTTTGACTATCCCACCCATAGATGTTGACCTTATATGATATTTTAAGATGTGAATAAAAGCATAGGATGAAGAAAAGTCATCGCTCGAGTGATCTATTCACCTATAAGTGGTAGAATCATAAGAGTTAATGGTGTGTACTCTAATCGCTTTTGTGTGGAGGCCTTATTTGCACATACAATGTATTCAACCCACAGGTGGTTTGTAATATGTGTCATAAGATTCTCAGTATAGATACCATTGTTTGGCTTTAAGTATCTTTGTTATGTGATGATCATTATATTGTTAATTTTGTAGTCATCTTTTCTATGAATAACATTAGTGTCACTATTGAAACCTTAATCTATTTCGACTTTAATAAATGGAAGCAAGATGTAGAATTTGCTTTGGAGATAGCAGACATTAATATGGCCATGGTTAAAGATAGACCATCTCCCATACATTTCTCAGCTTAGAGGCTAAGAAAGCAATATACGCAGCCTAAGAAAGGTAAATATGATGTGTTATTTGACTATAAAGAGATCAATTTTAGACTATTTGCTTAGTGGATTTTTAGACACAACCGTAGCAAAGGACTTCTGATGTTAAAATACATGTTATCTTCTAATGCTGAGATAGGTACCTTATTGAAAGAATTATTCTCCATGAGGTATACAAAAGAAGGGGGAGTGAGGGAGTACATCATCAAGATGCACCATCTCCATAGTACACTGAAGGCATTGAATATCCACATTCCTGATGTCTGTATTGTTCACCAAGCTTTGAATACACTTCCTTTATAGTTTGGTTTTTTGGTTAAAATGTACAATTATTAGGATAAGGCTTGGGGCATCAATGCTTTGATTACCTAATGTGTTACTGAAGAGTAGAAGTTGAACAATATTCCTCATACAGCTTTGCTAGCAACTAAGGGAAAGGAAAAGGTAAAGCCTTAAAGATTTAAAGGTAAGAAGTCTAAATTCTCTCCACATATGAATGTTGTTTAGTCCCTTATTGATAAAGGTCCTTTAGATGTAAAGAGTATGAGGTGCTTCTTTTGTAAGAAGAAGGGTCACAACAAGTTGGATTGCCAAAAATATAGAACTTGGAAAGAAAAGCAGGAACTATTAAGTAACTCCTTAGCTTGTATGATCTATGAGTCTAATCTTGTTATAGCCACATCAAGTTCTTAATGGCTAGATAGTGGAACCTCTAATCATATTGTCTTCACAATGCAAGGTTTCATAAATAAGAGAAAGCAAATAGTAGGAAAAATTGATGGCAGGCAATAATGAAGAAGTTAATGTAATTTCTATAAAGGTTGTATGTTTAAACCTTGATATAAGGTTTGTTCTTATTCTACATGACACATTTTATATACCGTATTTTAGGCAAAATTTGATCTCTATATCAGTTTTGGACAAAGAAAGTTATAGTTTTGTCATTGATACTTCTGTTGTACTGTTATCTTTCAATGCAAAACATATTGGTAATGCCTTCTTGTCATATGGTTTGTATAGAATATGTCTTGCTACTCATGAGATATATGCTCCTTTATATATTACTGAACATGTTACTAAAAAGAGACCCTTGATAAAGGATAAGACATACATATTGTGGCATAAAAGGGTTAGGCTACATTTTTAGAGATAGAGTCGAGAGATTAATTAAGGAAAACATTCTCCCAAATTTAGATTTTGATGATATGGAAATCTGCGCTTTTGGCTTTTAGACCTTATACATACTGATATATGTGGACCTTATAAAGTTACCTTGTGCAATTCCAGGTATTATATATCATTTATTAATTGACTATTCCTATTATGGATATGTGTTCTTGCTTAAGAAAAAATTTCTCAAGTTCTTGAGAAATTTAAGATCTTTAAGGCAGAAGTAGAGAACCAAATAGGAAGGTCCATTAAGATTTTCATATCTGACTGCGGAGGAGAATATTATGGTAAACATGGGGTTTTAGCATAAGAAAAGGTTTGTTTGTTAAATATGTATAATCATGTGGAATAATGGCTCAGTTCACTATGCCAAATAGTCTTGAGTAAATTGGTGTGGTCAAAAGATGTAATCACACCCTAAAGGACATGATAAGGTTAATGTAAAGTAGGACTAATTTATCTAATTACCTTTGGAGTAAAGCCATAAAGACTACCTTATACATACTTAACAGAGTCCTAAGCAAATTAGTTTTAAAGACACCTTTTGAAATCTAAAAAGGGAGGAAGCCTAGCCTTGCCCATATTGATGTATAAGGCTGCCTTACTGAGATGCATTTATATAATCCTTATGAAGATATGTTGCATTATCATTTCATTGGCTGTTGTTTTGTTAGATATCCTGACCACTCTAAGTGATATAGATATTATTATAGAGAAGGAGGTTTTAAAATAGTATAATCACAAACAACTAAGTTTTTGGAGTATAATGTCTATGATGAGGATGGTCCTTCTTACCCTTTAGATGATAGCAGGGTGTATACTATAGTTATTTCATATCTATCACTCATATAGTTAGAACCAGTGGATCAAGGTCCTAGAACTATGCCAGTATAGTAATAGAAACCTATATATGCACAAACTGAGGTTTTTGAGGTACAAGAATCGACCCAGTTAAGAAGATCAACTAGAGTGAGAAGACATGCTATCTCATATGAATACATAATCTATTTAGGTGAATAAGACTATAATATTGGACATATTGTAGATCCAATTACTTTCACAACAGTTATTTTTGGACTTTTTTTAGATTTGTGGTGGGATGCAATGAAGGATGAGATACAATCTATTAAACATAATAAGGTATGAGAGCTTGTTAATTTCCTCAAAACTACAAACCTATCAATTGTAAATGGATTTACAATACCAGAAAGGACTCTAAGGGTAAAGTTGAGCATTTTGAAGCTCACTTGGTTGCTAGAAGGTTCACTTAGAGAGAAGGGATTAACTTTAATGTTGCCTTTTCTCCTGTATTCTCTAAGGATGCATTTAGAGTGATTATGACAATAGCAGTTCATTATGATATGGAGCTGCATCAAATGGATGTTAAAACCACTGTCTTGAAGGATTTTAGGATTAAGACGAAGCTGATAAAGTTTGTAAGCTGAGCAAAATCAATATATGGTTTGAAACAAGCTTCCAAACAATGGTACCTTAAATATCATGAGGTTGTTCTCTTTTGGATTTACGAAAAATAAGTTGAAAGATAATTGTATTATAAGGTAAGGGGAGCAAGATTATCTTTTCTACTTTTATATGTAGATGATATCTTACTCGGTTCAAATGACTTGACCATATTACATGAGGTTAAATAGCTTTTGGCCAAGCATTTTGACATAAAGGACCCTGGTGAAGCTTCTTTTATGCTAAGTATTCAGATTCATCAAGACAGGTCTCGATACTCATTAGGTCTCTTACAGAGAGCATACATTAAGCAAGTGCTAAAGAGGTTTAATATAGTTGATTGTAAACCTGCTGTAGCACCTATCTCTCATGGTAAGAGATTATCTTTGGCATAGTATCTAAAGAATGATACGGAGAGAGAGGCTATGAAGAATGTAGCTTATTCTAGTGTAGTTGGTAGCTTGATGCCTAGGTATGCACTAGACCGGACATTACATTTCTTGTTGGACTGTTGGTTAAGTATTTGGCTAAACTAGGTAGTTAAACAAGTGTTTGGATATCTAAAGGGAAGGAAGGATTATATGTTGACATTCATAAAGGTCAACAGCCTATACCTCATAGGCTATACAGATTCAGATTTTGCTATGTATATAGATGATAGAAAGTCCATATCAGGATATATCTTTATATTAGCAGATGGTACAGTATTATGGAAGATCGACTTCTTCCATTATGCATGCAGAGTTTGTAACATGCTATAGGGCTGCTTCACAGGCAGTTTGGCATAGGAACTTAAATTTTGAGTTGTCTGTGGTTGATTCAGTGGCTAGACCCATTTAATTATAATGTGATAATCTGTCTACTGTCTTGTTCAGTAACAGCAATAAGAACATCATAGGTTCTAAGCATTTGGAGGTCAAATATTTGACTATAAAGGAATTAATATAGAAAGGTGACATTGAGGTGGAGCATCTGAGGATATGCTTGCTAATCCTTTGACTAAAGGACTTTGCCCACTTGCTTTTGAGAGATACATATACAGTATGGGTGTACTTAAATCCTTAAACATTATTAGTTAGAGATCACTGTGTTTGTTTTTGATACATTAATGTATTGCATATATTATAACAATATGTTTCATCAATATAGATGATCATCGTTTTGTTCTCAATCAGACATGTTGTTATACATTGTCATGACATAGGTGAAAGAATTAAGATCTGTGTCGATCTTAAGCATTAGAAAAGGTCATCGGGCATGTATATACAGATTGACCTCAAGCTTATGTCAGTAGGACACATACAAATATACATGTAATTCCATGGTTTTGATATAACGTGGGAGGATACAAGCATTTAATCCCATTTAGGTTTTTAAATGTAACTTAGCATTCAGTGAGAGAAAAATAATTTCTCTAGCATAGTTTAGCATAAAGTTTAGAGAAATTGAGACCAACAAATGAAAAGATGATATATTTCAGATTATACAGATATCATCCTAGTTTGTCACACTCCATTTTCTCATTCATGTTAGAGAGGTATTAGATATGTGTGATTATATTGGATCTGTGTCGCATATGACACACACATTTGATATTTTCTAGTATTGAAAGCTTTATAGGATAGAATGGTGAACTTTAATTATCTTTGGATCAAATGGTTTTTTTAACTTGGACTACTATACATTGATTTTGCTTAACCATTTTTATTGGCTTTATTTTTGTTGCAACTACTATCATTAATTTTTATCGAAGGGGGAGATTGTTAGTGATTTTCTTAAGTTGGACAATAATTAGTTACAATTTTTCAACTTTAATGATCTTAAGGTTAAGCAAATCAAATTTGATCCAGTTAATGATAATAAAGTAGCTCGATAAAGGATTTGGTTTAATGGGCTAAAGTCCAACGAAGAAAATGGACTCTAATTATTATGGGTTAGATATGCATTGGACTTGTGATAGGGAGGCTCAATACAGTTACCATATATAGTTGTTAAGATCATTTGTCATTTGTTTAAGTGAGTCGTAAACATTCAAATTCTTTGACCCATTAAGAGATTTATGCATTAAGAAAGGCACAAAAAGCTGTTAGTGACGTTTAGGTGATCGACTTTCGTAAAGGTCGTTAAATTTTTTTGAAGGTTTTGGCATAGAAAAGCTCATTCAAAGATATAGAAAGCAAATCAAATATTTTCCTTGTCTTTTTTCTGTTTATTCACTTTAACATTTGCTTTTGGAGACCTAACTAAGGCTCATGTTACGTATTACATAAACAATAAAAAATGATTATCTAACGACAGAAACCACAAAATCTGGAAAATAGGAACATTCAAATTATAGATGAACATTATGTTTCCAGTTATTATCTTTTTTTTGTAAAAGATCAAATGAATACAATTACACAAACAATATAATAATAATATAACCTATCATTGTTAGGTAAGGGACTTTGTCCCATATTGGAAGTGAGTGAGGGAGGGGGGAGGCTTAACTACTATAAATAAACCCCCTCCCCCTTCCATTTAAATCATCCAAAAATCAAAACAAAATATTAACTCTTAGTAAGAGTATTAAATTTTGTGAGTAATTTTTGGGGTGTATTGGGGTAAAGGTTTGAGAGTGTATGTAAACACTAGTGAGTTGAGTGTTGAGTGTAAACACTTGTAAGTGTTATTTTTCTCCCTAATAAAAAGGGTGTGCAGTAGCTCCGGAGACGTAGGCACAATTTGGCCGAACTCCGTTATCAAATTTTGTGTTGTGCATGTTTGTTATATTGGCTTTCTAGTAGTGTGGAAATAGTTGAATTTCCTAACAATTTGTTCACCATAATTTTAGACACTTTTTTCCGAGCAAATTGAAGTTCACCTAGCAATCTCCTTAGCCATATCACATGACATGCACTGACAGTTATAGTAACATAATCCAATTCGCATGATGAGAGTGTTACAACTGATTGTTTCTTTTAATATCATGAACTTGCATTTTCTCCAAAGAAAATTATAAACCCGATAGTACTCTTCTGGTCACCAATATCACTAATATATCAATATCACAATATCCTTTTGAGTGAACTTCATTAGAAGAAGTATAAAAAATATCATAATTAAGAGCATCTTTTAAATATCGGAGAGTTCTTTTTACGGCTTGCATGTGTTCTTCACTTATATTCTTCTCTTTTTACGGCTTGCATGTGTTCTTCACTTATATTCTTCATAAGTTGATGCACTAATATTATGGTAAAAATATATCAAGAATAGTACAAGTCAAGAACCTTAGGCTTCCCACAAGGCTTCAGAACGTGGTCGGGTTGACTTTCCTTACTCCATCCTTTTTGGAGAATTTAACCCCACACTCTATTGGAGTATTCGCAGGATTGCAATCTACCATCTTTAACTTTTCTATAGTCTCTATTGCATACAACTCTTGAGACATAAATATTCCATCAGTCTATTGTTTTACCTATATCCCCAAATAATATGACATAAACCACATATCATTGATTTCAAATTCTAGTGCAATCATATTCTTAAAATTATCGTGCTTGTGAATTTTTTTTTGTAAAAATGAGATCATCCACATAAATGTACATAAAAAAATATCATCTTTCTCTGTTTTAACACAAGTAGCATATTCATGAAGTATCTTGAAAAACCATTATTATGAAGATATTTGTCGAGGTGACTACCAAGCTCGTGGCACTTGTTTAAGGTCATATAAAGCCTTCTTTAACCTTAGCATCTTGTCTTGATGTCCTTCAATAATAAATCCTTTTGCTTGTTCTACATATACATCCTCTTTAAGAGCACCATTTGGAAAGCCTTACTTCGTAACCATTTGATGAATTTTCCACCATTTTGGGCCACAAGAGTGGCCAATAACTGCATTGTCTCTTAGCGAGTAATGAGAACAAATACTTCTTCATAATTCATGTTATACTTTTGTTTATATTTGCAACTAGTCTCGCCTTATACCTTTCAATTTCTCCTTTCACCTTTTTCTTTAGCTTATAAACCCATTTAATCTCAATTTCTTGATGACCACTTAGTAGTGTGAAAAACTCTCAAGTGTTATTTTTCTTAATAGAATGAATTTCTTCCTCTATAGCTTGTACCAATTTCTTGTCTTTAATAGCCTCTTCAAAACTTAAAGATTCATCATGTGCAAATAGACAAAAGAGATTCTCACCTTCTATTCTTTTGGTATAATCATCGAGATATCCTATTTTTGAAATCTTTGTTCGCTTGAACTTGCTAAGGAAGAAGTTAGTGTGGAAGGCGTTCAACTCTCACCTTCAGTCTCTTGGTCCTCATTCTCATCTTGTCCTAAATATGGAAGGAAACTATAGGTCTCTTCTTCTTGAACACTCCAATCCCACAAGGCATCTTCCTAAAACTCCACATCTTTACTAATCACAACTTTCTTATAAACAGAGTCGAAACATTTGTACCCTTTAGGGTTCTTGGCATTGCCAGTAAGCACCATCTTCTTCTTCTTATCATCAAGTTTTGTTCTTTCTTGTTCAAATACATGAAAATAGCCAATATATCCCCAAAATCATTAGTGCCTCACACTTGGCTTCCATCCATTTTATGTTTCTTAAGGGGTTATTGTCTTCAAACTCCTTTTAGGTGAATGATTCGAGAGATAAACCGCACATACAACTGCTTTGGCTTAAAACTCTTTAAGCATATTCTTTCTTTTTAGCATTTTCCTCACCATATTGAGGATTGCCTTATTTTTTCTCTCTGTAATCTTATTTTGTTTTGGTACTTTTGGTACTATCATAGGAAGTTAGTATCATTTTCCTCACAAAAAACCTTGAATTTATTAGAAGTGAACTCTCCACCTTTATCAGTTCTTAGAGCTTTAATTTTGTATCCACTTTCTTTTTCTATAAGAAGCTTAAATTTTTTAAATGTCTCAACAACTTCACTCTTGGTATACAAAAAATAAACCCACATCTTCCTCTTGTAATCATCGATAATGAACATAAAATAAGAGCATTTACCAAAAGGTTGCAACTTGATAGGACAACATACATTTGCATGCATAAGTTGTAGAGGCTTGGTTGCTCACAAAAGTGACACTTTTAGAAAGCTCTTTCTTGTGTATTTTCTAAGTAGACATGCCTTGCATAATTGATTTGAGTAGTAAATTTTAGGAACTCCTTTCACCATATTCTTTGCACCTAGCATTTTAAGTCCTTAAAAGTTGAGGTACCCAAATCTTATGTGCCAAATCTATGAAGGATCCTTAACACAAGTTTATAAACACTTCGCTTTCGCTATTTTCACATTTAACATAAACAATCGGTTCTTTGTCATGGAAACTTTAGTAACAAATTTATCATCTCACTTTTGAAGCCACAAATAATTGTTCTCCATTTTCACTTTGTGTCCGCTCTCTAAAAGTTGGTCGATGCTCAAAATAATGCTCTTAATTTTAAGATGTAGTAGACATTGTGGAGAATTTTTCGTTCTACATCCTTTGTGACTAAAATCTCAGAGCCTTTTTCCTTAATCTCTAACTTTTTTTTTTCATCACTAAAATGAACATTCATAGTCACTTCCACAAATGTGCTTGTCTCTTGTCATGTGGTTACTTATGTCATTGTTGATATATCATGTGACATCTTTTTCTATGGAGCCTTCCTTTTGACAAAAAATATAGTATTACCTTCTACCTCTTTATGCTTGATGAGGTTCGTTTCCTCATTATAACTCTTAGTTTGACATTCCCAAGAATAGTAGCCATTCTTCCTATATGTATAGTACTCTACTTTGCTTTTATCCTTTCTCTAATTATTATTTCTTTCTCATTTACGACCTCTTTGAGAACTCTTGTTTCTACCTTTATGAAATAAATTTTGTTAGCTTTTTCCTTGATCGCGACCATAACCTCGGCCTCAACAATGACCTCAAACTCATCCCTCTTCCTCTTTTGTCATTTTGTTTATAATTAAAAGAAAATTTTACTAAGCTCTTTCAGTTCTTGTTAGGTCTTCCTCATTCTTTCTTTAAGAGCTAACAATGATCCATTTAACTCGTCAATGGTCACGACTCTATGTCCTTCGATTCTTCAATCGCCACCATTATATGACTGAATTTCATATTGATAGAGCACATAATCTTCTCTACTACCCTTGCACCTTCCATCCTTTCATCGAGCTACTTCATTTGATTCACTACTAATAATCTACCATGGACTCATTATCCTTCATGAAAATTGGCTCAAACTTACCCTTTAGAATTTGAAGATGCACTTTCTCATGGAATTCTTCAGAATTTCCCATCCATCCTTGGCTCTTATCATACTGACTATCTTCTCAAACATGTCATCATCTATCCTTTGATGAGTAACTAGGAGTGTACTTTGATCTCTCTTCTTTATTTGTTGTCAGGCTTCTAGTTTATGCAGTATCCTCGTCTGTGAGATCTTCATATCCCTTATCGACAATGTTCCATAAGTCATGAGACTTAGTTATGGCCTTCATACATAACACTTATTGATCATAGTTGGTTTTGGTTAGTTGTGGGTATTGGAAGGTGATATTAGTTTTTATCATCATTTTGACAAAGCTCTGATATCATTGGAAGCTATAGTGAGTTACAAGTATGGATTCTTAACATATACGAGGAAGAAGAAAAAAAAAAGATTAACTGAAAAACTTTATATTTCTACATTTCCACTTCTTATCTTTACCTTATAATAACTTATTACGATTTTTTAAGGCATAAATATCAACTATTAATAAAAAACATATAAAATAGAATTATAAACAACATGTATTATATCTAAGCAACCTTTAATAAAAATAGTTATAACTTTCTTTGGGAAACCCCGATATACCTAAAACTTGTCCTACTTAAAACTACACTTAATACTAACAAAAACATTAGTTTATCTTCCCAAAACATCTTTTACATTCACTATTGTTGAAGATGAGAATTTACATTTAATTTTTTGAAAAATTCGCAACATCTAATTACCTTAGGTGACAATGTGACCTACCCTCAAATTCGAAGATAAATTAGAAAAGAATCCAAGTCACAACACGCCATCTCCCTCGTGAGCCAAAAGTTTTCAGCTATCACATTTGGTTTTGTTATTTGTACTTGGTGACTACAAAATTGTGGTCATAACTAGAAGATAGTGAAGTTATTGGGATCTTAGTTTAGCAATGAAAAAGGTAAATAGCGAACTTATTAGTTACATATCCTCTATTATGACCCTCTTTTTACTTCCCATGCCAAAACTTAAAGTACTTTAAGGAACTTCAAATTCTTGATCAAAATTTCCACTTGATATAGGAAGGTGTGGTTCTTTCTATATGGTAAAATTTTGGTGGTAAGCTAACCGCTAAGTATAAGAATTTTCAGGAAAAATAGGTGTTATAATTTGATTAGTAGTTATCAGAGACAAAGATCCTATCCTTTATTAAATTTATGTCTCTACACATATTAGTAAAAAGAAATACTAATAACTTTGTTTTTGACATTGTTATTTTGAACCAAGCACCGTGAAAGGTTAAATTTTAAAAGTTAGATTAAGGTAAAAGGAAGTATACAAATATATGTCTATTCGCTTATAATATGTGATTACATAGCAAATTATGAATCTTTTTTCACATGCAGTTTCCAATTTGAATGCCGCATAAAACATAAATCTCCAGTTGCTTTGGTTAAGATTATATTCATCTTTAAGTTTTACATGGTTAAAAACATTATTTAGGCACTTTTTAAATTCCAAATGCAACCCTTGTCATGCTTCAACTAATTAACTGTAAGGATAACAATCCCCTTTACAAAACATGTGTTTAATTGTGTAAATGAAATATCAAAATTTGAGTTAATGACAGAGAAGCATTTAGGTCTTCCTATTTATACCCTAAATGAGTAATTTTGTTATGAATCTAGGCATTTCAATGTCAGTAAAAATTTGTTTTTCTTATGGCCATTGTGGTGTTAAATACACACACACAAAAAAAGAAGAAAATTACCCATTAACTTTTTGTACTAAGTGAAAATTGAATTGTAATTACATATTAATTGGTAGATTAAATAAAAAATAAAATGCAAGATTACATATAAAACTTGTAGCCTAATTGAAAAATAGGTAGCAGTATCAAAAAACCTAAAACACTGATGGCATTACACACCCAAAAAAAAGAAAAATTATTTATGTGATATTTGGAGGATGTCACATCAACATTTTATGAATATTAAAAAATTTTAATGGCTGGTTATACGTAGTAGTTTTTAACTTTTTATGGTCATTATATTTAATAAAGTACTCTTACACTACAACAAATGGTTTAATGTGTCTAAGATAATTTTTTTAATATTGACCGTTATTTTCTTTTCTAATAACGTGCCCTGGTATGGATACTACCAAAGTTATTCAATCGAATCTGCCAAGATTAGATATACTCCCATAGACAATTACATTCTGATAAGCATATTCGATTGGTAATATAATTTAACTCCAAATACATTATGCCAATCAATTTTGATAGAAGCTTTAATGGTTTCTTTGACATCAATTCTGATGATTTCACAGAAAATTTTGATTTTTCTACACTTGCATAACTATAAAACAATAATACATTCAATGTATCTTTGATATCATTTGTGATGATTCGATGCAATATATACGGGATACCGTCCATTTGAGTTCCTTGAGCATATATATCGACATAGTTTGATCACTGAAAGTACTTCAAAAGCTGAAAGTTCAACAATAATGCTCCTTTGAAGCAAGATTGACCCTTGATAGTGAAGTATGTCGTTAAACAAACCACAATTCTCATTTTCTTTCTACTCTAATCGCACATGCATAGAGTGAAGTTCACTCGACAACAAGCAATCTTGCCATGTGAATGAAAATCATTTTTTATCTTTGCTAGTCCTTCCACATGTATAAATATTTGTTTACTTGAGCAGAAAAGTTGCACTTTCGATGTTGCTCGATCAATGTTAGTGGATGCGACGGCTCGAAAAAGCTTGTTTGCGAGTTGAGAGATGGTATCTCGATGACCCCGTTCAATATGATTAGCTATGTTGAAAATTTTGTTTCATGCGAACCTCTGTACGTAGTGGGAACTACTGTCTATTGTACCTTTTTGTTAATCTATGTCTATGTGTGAGCATAAACTCAGGATATTCCAATCCACATCCATTACATAATATATACTGACTGAGAAG
Source organism: Erythroxylum shatona (assembly GCA_027568895.1). Classification (NCBI taxonomy): domain Eukaryota; kingdom Viridiplantae; phylum Streptophyta; class Magnoliopsida; order Malpighiales; family Erythroxylaceae; genus Erythroxylum; species Erythroxylum shatona. The sequence goes on from JAOSBK010000206.1 coordinate 39,017,774, forward strand.
CCTAGTGGGGTTAATAAACATATGAAACATCGTTGAAAGGCAGTTGCTTTAATTCCATAAGGACTAGCCAAGCCACATCCATTACATAATATAAACCAGTGAGAAGCCTAGTGGGGTTACTAAACATATGAAACATCGTTGAAAGCCATTACATAATATATACTGACTGATAAGCCTAGTGGGGTTAATAAACATATGAAACATCGTTGAAAGCCAGTTGCTTTAATTCCATAAGGACTAGCCAAGCCACATCCATTACATAATATAAACTAGTGAGAAGCCTAGTGGGGTTACTAAACATATGAAACATCGTTGAAAGCCAGTTGCTTTAATTGCATCAGGAATAGGTAAAGAATGAAAAATAAATACACCAAAAATTGATAATTTGTTTCTGTTTAATTGGGAAGGGAAGAGCAGTGCTATTGCAGTTATCGCTAGAGAGTAGTTTTAGACTAATACAATAAGATGTAGAACAAAAAATGTACCTGTTGTTGGGAAATCGGGTTGAGATCCGATCCCGAATGTAGCGAAATAATTACAAATTTTTTTTTGTGATTTTTGATTTCTCGAAGACCAAGATCTATTTAATTATATAAAAATATTAACACAACTAATAATAAAGTGAAATTTTAATTCGTACCTTATTCCGAAATTTGATCTTTATCTTGTACCCTTAAATCATTTCTGAAATCGATCCGTCTCAACTATCAAAGCCACATAAATATCCAACCTTTAACGATATCCATAGAACAGGTTGAGAGAACTCTGCAACTTTTACTGAGAGGGTTAAGCATAAAATACGAGCTCTATAAAGCTTAAGTCAATTTATAATAAGCTTTGGACGTTTTAGTAATTTAATTAAAATTAAATTCTAATTTAATTCTAATTTCAAGTAAACTTTAATTAGAATTACAAATAATTCTAATTAAATACCAATTATGCCCATATAAGATTCAATATCTCATATTGGTCCTTATTTATTAAATATCTCATATTTAATCATAAAGTTTCTTAAACTTTGTAATCAAGTCCAATTTGATTAAATTAATTTTACTCACTTCAACCCATTCTATATGTGAGACCCATTAGGTTCCCAAATATGTTGGCAATGATTATAAAATCTAATTTTAATTCATAAATAAAATTAGATAAATTAAAAATCCTTTTAATTTATCTTTAATTCTCCAATTAAACATTTTATAATCATCGATCAAGATTGGCATCTAGCAACACATCATGACTACCTAAATATTTAGGAATGTCAACATGATTTTGACTAACCTTTCTGTGCATAATTTTTCTGTATAATTCAATCCTTTCATCATACAATGTTCTGATTAGACATAGAGCATGGAATTAATGTCTACTCTAATTTGAGTCTAATCATATTAGTTCTCTACCATTAGCTATCGATTTAACTAATGACATTTGTAAACTATTTACAAAACATCATTTTACCTTGGCCAAGGATTTCTTGAATCAATGCGAATTGAGATCAACGAAACATTCTCCCTAATTACTTTAGGGTGATGAATGCTATCTCGATCATTCAACTAGCTCCATATAGTTCATGCTACGTCCAATGACTACCGATTAAACGACCTTTGATTAAATAGATCTTAAGTAGTATCAAAACATAGCAATCCCCATACAAGATAACTTTGAAGACCTCAAGTCAAAGGATCACTTATATAATTATCACAATGAGAGTTCCATAGACATACAAGTAATGTTCCAAATGGATTTCTCATGTCGGGTTTGTTCAGTGAACTTGTTCTCTAGCAAGCACCCACACATTTGTTTAAGTATCTCCATACTTTAGCCTATAAGATCGCCTATCTCCATAAGGAAAAACAAAACATGTGCTAGTCTTTTTTATGTTTTATTAATGTCCAATCTTAACAGAACAATGACTAGGAACATTTTAGGAATAATACATAAATGCAATATGAACCTCATAATTATAATCTCGTTATAATTTCATTTGCAATGTACAATTATCCTATGGACTTTATCATATACATTTAAACATGTACAAGATAAAGAATGCCTTTAAATAATTTTTCACTAAACTACAACCAAAGCGATTGGCTATAGGGCATAAACCAACAATCTCCCACTTGCCTAAGCTAATCATTTAAGTATCTTATACCATATAACCATATGATGATTATTTTACTACTGGGGCAATGGCTTAATGAGAGAATTCTACAAAATTCTCTATAGTGGGCACTTGATTAAATCTTACAACTCCCATCTTAATTATCATCATAATTAAGAAAATTTGCCTAAATACATTCTTGGATCTTTGATTAGATTATACCTACTTATGCATGCCCAATGGCTCTAATATTCTATAGTACATTACCATCTTGAACAATGCAAAGAAACTTTATCAAGTTCACTAAAGAACTTGTTAATCCAATTAATCATTTCCACTAAACGAAAAATGTATTATGGCTTAATTAGCAACCAATTACTACATTGGAACTTCTCCAATCCTATATGATATTGTTCTAAATAAATAAACATTAATTAGTATTTACTTCTAAAGTTATATCCTTATTATCTTGAACTCAAATATCAACTCAGACATAGAATGATGAATATCTTTAATACTTCATAAGTATCTGATATCTTAAATACTAAACATCTTTAGTACATCATCTATGCACTTGGACTTAGAAAACGTTAACAACGTCCAATGTATCTCTATAGATCTAATTCCCAAAATTAAGTTGTTACCTTTTCATATCCAATAAGAGTTGTTCTTAAAAATTATGTGTTCGACAACTAAAAGTTAGAACTTTTGTTCTCTATGAGCAATATGTCTCTACATACTCTATTGGCCCCCCAAAATTTTTTTCATTGAAGTTAAGTATGATTTAAATAATTTTTGAGGTTTTGATAGATTAATTATTTTAGAGTTATTTAATTATGTCAAAGTCAGTAAGATTTACTGCATGGGTTAATGGAATTAAAGTGTTAAGGTTATAAGAAGGTTCAAGGACATTTTTGGAAGATTACTTAAGCATTAAAGTTATAAGGCTTATAAGGAAGGGCAAATTGGACATTTCTCACTCATTAATGACATAAATGGAAGAATTGAGTGTTGTCTTGCAATTGAAGAAGCAAAAAACGTGATTTGTGGGAGAGAAGAAGAAAATAATGAAAACAAAGAGAGGAGAAGAGAGTTTCGGTGGATAAGAGAGAAAAGAAGGGAAAATAAGTTAGGTTTTGATTTTTCTTATCCTTCAAGAGAGATTTTAAGTTGGTTCAAGAAGAGAAAAAGATAGAGGAAGAGAAGAGCTTCCATTAGAGCCAAGAAACTCTTCATTTGGTGAAGATTTAAGGTAAGAGTATGTTTAATCCTTTGGATTTTGGAAGAGGTTTTTGTTCATGAAGCTTAAGAAGTGCATGGGTTTAGGTATTCTAAGATCAATTTTAGTAAATGTGCCTTGTGGGTTTTCAATTTCACAACCCTATTGAATTTGGGATTTTTGCCTGTGAAAAGGGAATCAAGAAAGACAAGAGGAGTAGGAGGAGAGGCATTTTTTCGCAAAGTTTTAAGCAAGGAAATCAAGGTGGGTTACATGTTTATAATAGAGTAAATAAGCCACAAATGTGTTCTTTGAATCAAAGAAGTTAAATGTTTTAAATTGCATCATAAATGTTACATTTTTTGCTCATTGAATGCTTTGAGAATGTGCTACATGTTTTGTATATGATTTGTGTTATTGATTTATGAATTGAAAAATGCAAATGATTTTTGAAAGGATACTATGCTTGAAAATCAAGTTTCAAAAATGTGTCATTTTGGGCAACAAGTTTACAAGTTATGAGATACATGTTATGTGGGTTTGGTTTAGTCCATTTTGTATGTCAAGCGCACTTCGACTAAAGGCTTCTCCTACCTGCCCGCTAGTGGCATGGAGCTCCTTCATGGACTCCCTTATGTTTACGACTACACAAAACCACTATATGGGATTGTGTTAGTTCGTTTTGTTTACGACTACATAGGGAAATGTGCTAGCTCGTTCTATTTATGGACCTCCCAAACCATTTTCATGTGCTTATGTGCTTTGATATGTTGATAAGTTTGATGCATACATGATTTATAATTGCTCATGAATTGTTTGATTAATTGAGAATTTTGAGAAATAAGTGTTTGATGATTTTTACTGTGAAATTACTATGGTTACGAAAATGTACAATGGAAATGAGTTTTGAAAATGGTTTTTGCTTGTTTCTTGATTATAAATTTGTTATCCACGAGCTTTCAAGCTCACCCCCTTTCATTCCCATCTCTGGGTGATGAGAAAGAGATCAGGTGAAAGAGATTCAAGGCATTCGTTCGATGTTGCATATTTTCTATTTTAAGTTAGATCGATGTAAAAACAAGACTTTAGACACATGTCAAGAATTATGGGGTTTGGTATCATTTGTGACTTTTTTGATATTGATGATGTAATGTGGTTTGGAATACCATTAAAGCTTTGTATAAACTCTTATTCTATGATGCTAATGAAATATGAATTTGTGCATGGATGATTGTTAAGTTGAAATGTGAATTTGTGTATGGATAAGGTGGAGTTGAAATATGAATTAATTAAGGATGAGGTTAAGTTGAAATTAGGTACACTTGAGGAAGTTATCAATTCGAGATGATAAATTTTGAATGCGAATGGTTGTTACTTATAAGTGAGAGGCTATGGAAATGAAAGATAGGATTTTGTGGATGATGAGAATTGGATGTAGGTGATGAATCAAATGAGTTGAGACTTGAGAGTTTAACGAAAAGTACTTAGTAGTTGAATTGATATGAAAGGATATTGCATTTTTCAAGCTTTCATAGGTGTAAAAATTGTGTTCTAAACTTAAAGGAAAAACTGTATCGACCTAGGAAGAATTAGCCAAAGTTGTCTTCATGAAAGTTGTAGCTTATTTTCTAGCTTTCCAACGATATAAAGGATGAAATTTTTAGATATCGGAGCTGAGAGTTATGGTCATTTGAAGTTTATGATGTTGTATAGGATGTACATTCAGGACAGCTATATTGATTTGAAATTTTACCCATTTTGGAGGCCAAATATCTTTTTGGAGTCTTCATGGAAGTTGTAGGTCTAGAAGTCTTCTTCGAAATGGCCTTTGAATGACCTTAATCCGATATCTCTAGTGAAAGTTATGCCCCTTTTACCAAAGCATGTTTGAGGAAGCAAAGAAGTGAAGTCGCGATCGCAACATCGTGGCCGCGCGCGTGCAAGTCGCGATCGCAAACGCTCGCTACCCTTAGGTCCCCCCTCCCTAAAACCTGAACATATTTCATTCTTTTGATCATAACTTTGTCGTCCGATCTTCAAATGACCTGATTTTTGAACCAATGGATTTGTAAGACATTTTCCTATCTCTCCACAAAAATTTGTAGCATTATAAATTGATTAGAAAAAATTGATTGAATCAAATTAAGGGTATCAATTGAAAGAGTATGAATTGGATATTTTACTGAATATGCTTCAGTGTTTTGATGCTATCTTGATCTGTAGAGATTTAAATTAGATGATTCTTGTTTCTAAATAAAATAGAGACATAGAGATACAAATTATCTACAGAAATTGAATTTCAATTCAGTCTCTAAGACTTTTCATTTCTGGATGGAAGTTCAGTATATTGTACTATTTAGTGTAATAACAGTTCGAAAATGTTTAATGTATAACTTTCAGATTTTTGAACCAAAGTGAATGATTTTGGTGTCATTAGAAACTTATGACAATGGCGAACAAATGTTCTGAAGAAGTCAAATTGTAATTCTGATTTGAGGTTTCCCAAAATTTGTTCTGAAATAGGAGAAATGAGTTTGATTAGGGTGATTAACTGGTGGGGGCACGCCGCCACTGTGGGATCCGCGCTTGGATGCCACTCAGGATGCTGGGCGTGTGTCTCGCAAGGGCGGGGTGCCCAACACTTATGGTATCAAAGCAAGAAGATTAACCGATAATGGTTAAGATGATTTCTTAGAATACACTCACATTTTATGGTTCAAGAGTTAGGCTCCAGAAGCGGCGTCAAACATACTCCCATTGAAGAGGACAACTATACTCCCACTTACCTTCTTGTAGACATGATAAATTCATAATCATCTCTAAAACAAACTCTTTGAATTCATCGTGAAAATGAATCTTTCAATGTCTCGTAACCTTTCAACTATACATCAAATGTATCATTAAAGGCATTAGTTCTAATTAGATGTGATGTTATGAGATTTGAACCTTTCAAATTCCTTTTTACTCCCACTACTTATCTTAAAAACCATTCTCCTATAAGTATACATTGAATCAAACAATTTGTTCAATGGGTCTGTAAGATTATGTCCAACCCTTTGGATATCTCATAACACTTTATTACTCAATTTAGTTCTAAACTAAATGGATAATATATGCTTCAACTAAGCATCACATCCTTAAATTATTTGCTTTAACTATTTCAAAGAGTTAGTGTTACATATCTAATATGAAATCTTGCTAATTGATTTAATTGGAACTATAGAAGATAAGTTATTGTACCAGGCATTGCTATAAAAAAATACTATTACACCATAAAATATCTCATATTGTATTTATTCCTTACAAAAATCTATACACTTATGAATTTAGTTGTGAAGGAATTCACTAAAGAATCTCATTTCCTGTAGATAACTGAAAATTTTAAAAAAAATTACCATAGCGATCTCATTGAAGTGCTTTAACATTCTCAATGCTTTATTTTTTACTTAGATTTAAACAACTTGAACTTTTCAAATTTTTAAATCATTATTCCATTTATTATAAATGACTATATAACATAAATTCATTACTAATAAAATGAAATATAATATTATCCTTTTATGAATTGTTATTCCATCCAATACATTGCATGTATAAGATTTAACCATTCAATACCATCATCATCCTTTCACCAAAGGTTGAGTTGGTTATTCTTCAACTATACAAGTTTCACAAGTTCCATACAATTCATAAACAAAAGGATACAGGTATCCTTTTATGTAACTTTATGATTCTCGTTTTGTTGATTTAACCAACATGACATAAAAGGATTGTCTCTGTTATCCAACTTTTATTCTTACCACTTATGTTAAGCATAAGTCTCCTTTGATCCAATACATATACAAACTATTTGCATAAGCTTGGGTAAACTACTTTGACTTAACAATCTATGTTTAACCATACATTGAACATCACAATAATGTTGAATCTAAATTCAGTATCAAATACTCATAAACACGAATTAGAAATGCATATGATCTCCATCATATCACATATAGGTAAGAAAAATCATGCAATCGTTTTCTTTTAATGCAACTATTATCATACTATAATAAAGCCTTTAATTGTAGTCCACAATTATGCTTTTAGTAAGCTAAATTAAGTGGAAAATTTTCATCAAGGTACTATACCTTTTAGCTATACTCCATCTAACCATTTGCATCTTGTTATCATAGTGTTGACGTATATCTTACATGTTGTTATCAAAGTTTATGAGACATTAGTCAACTCAAAATGTTAATATATTTTGTTATCTATATGATTTTGAAATATCTCAAAAACTTTAACCCTAAATCCTCAACAAGGATTATAATATATTTGTATAATGGGCATACAATTTTCTTTTCTAACTTTTGAAAACACTTCTCAAACATATCCTAAATCCAAGAACTTGGGTTCACTAACTTAGCATCAAATATACTAAATAAGGTAAGTTTCACTCATAACAAAATAAATGTAAAAAAGCAAATAATCAATTATATGCCATGACTACCAAAGAAGATTAGGACTTTAATCATGCATTTGGTTACTTCCACTATCTTATTCTAAATAATAACCCTTACTACTATTCGGAAAGATTACGTTAATCATTCTAATGGGCTAAGATCTCATTCAAATATAGTTGATATTGAGTTTGCTCAACAAACCAACTAAACTTAAATTAGGTAGATAACGACTTTATCAATCATAACTTATATGACTCCTAAATTCGTTAGGTGATAACTCTTATCAAAATGTATCTTATATATTTTTCCTAATCTTAACTCTAAATTCATGTGATCATGAGTCTGCTCATCTAGATTCCACAAATTTAGTTAAGTAGAACCTATTATTATAAGACTAAACAAGTTCAGGCTAAAGCGGCCTTGAGTTTGCTCAACAAGCCTACAATAAACAAAACTACTGTTTATTATTATAACAATGGAAGGCAATAGTCGTGTTCTCAATATGTACTTAATATTTTAACAAGGGATTTTAATTTCATTTGTCTCATCAAACATAAAATTGCACGTAAAATATTATGCATATAAAGCATACAATCATGCATATATATATATAAAAGGATTCAGGTCTATAACTTTTTTGGTCATTTCAGTTGTAATTACAATTCCTTGAATATTTAATATTGGGAGTTGTGGTATTGAAGACTCATTTTTTATTATTCAATGAGCATCTTGTATTTCATAAAAATTGGGGGCAATATAATCCTTACGCAAGGGCCACCCTATCCAACTTTCTGGCATCGGAACAAAAAAAAAACATTCAAATTGGAACTAATAAGTATCAAATAATTGATAAAATGGATAAATAAAGTATGCATCTTATGCACTTATAATCAAATTATATGTATAAAATATCAAGCTTTGTTTTATTCTAGTTATTGATCTTCATAATTTAAAATAACATTTCCAACTCCTTGGAAAAATTAAATTAGATTAAAACTAATGATTCCTAAATAAATTAAATTTCAATTCCAAATAGAAATTTAATTTAATTTGAACACAAATTTTCAAATCCAATTAGAAACTATTTCCAATTTATTTGGACTCCTTTGATAAAATTTAGTTGAAAACAATTTTCAATAAATTGTACTTCTTACTTATTATAATTTAGGAAAACTCTTTTTCAAAATTATATAAATAACACATTCGAATTTAAATAGAAAACTATTTCTAATCTAATTAGAAATTACTTTTTCTAATCTCATTAGAAATTGTTTTTCTTTAATTAGAAAACTATTTTCCAATATTAAAAGGAAACTACTTTCAAAATTAAATAAAACACTTTAAATTTAATTAATAAATTTATTATATGTTATTTATTTAGAGATTTATTTCTTGACTAATAAGAAAAAATTTTCTTTAATAAGTTAGAAAACTATTTTTAAAATATTAATGATAACACATTTTTCTTAATTAATAAATGAAAACACTTTTCAAAATTTAATCAAGAAAAAACTTTATCTAAAAATCAAGAAATTTATTATTCATAAATAAAGAGACTATTTATAAATAAATTAAATAATAATTCTCTAAACAAATAAAATTATAAATTTAATTTATCCCAATCAAACTGAAATAAATAAATTTAATTAAGAAACAACTTTTTTAATTATTTAAGAAAAGCTTTTTTTAGTTTTAAGGAGTTCAATTAATTAATTTCAATCTAATTGAAACTAATTAAGCTTACTTTAGAAACTACTTTTCTAATTAATTAATTTCAATCTAATTGAAACTAATTAATTCTAATTTTAAAAGCTACCTTTATCTAAAAATCAAGAAACTTATTATTCATAAATAAAGAAACAATTTCTAAATAAATTAAATAATAATTACCTAAACAAATAAAATTATAAATTTAAGTATCTCAATCAAATTGAAATAAATAAATTTAATTAAGAAACAACTTTCTTGATTATTTAAGAAAAACTTTTCTTAGTTTTAAGGAGTTCAATTAATTAATTTCAATCTAATTGAAACTAATTAATCTTATTTTAAAAACTACTTTTCTAATTAATTAATTTCAATCTAATTGAAATTAATTAATTCTAATTTTAGAAACTACTTTTTTAAAATTAAATAGGAATCAAAAAAATTATTAATCTTAATCAAATTAAGAAAAATAATTATCTTAATTTTGGAATTGAATGGATAAATTAATATAATTTAATAATCCAACTCTTTGAAAAATTAAACTAAATATCAAATCATTCTTAAAAAAATTAACCCTTTGAAAACAATTTTAAAATTTTAAAAAAACACTTTTTCAACCCCATGTTTTTACTTCTATGCAACCTTCTTATTCCTATCTAATGTTATAGATGTGACAAATAAAGATGGTGGTCCATCTCAACTATTCACATCTCTCGCAATTTGCTAATTGCTTCCCACATTTCAGCTTCCCTCATGCGACCAACGATGTTCCTTTTCTCGCCGTATTGGTGGCCAGTTGCTTCCTTGGAGTCTTGGCTCCTGTGGATTTCCTAGCAGTTTGCTTCGTACGAGCCATTTGGATATGAAAAATTTAGGTGGAAAGGCTTGTTTAATTAGCGAGAAACTGAAGGAAAATTTGTTACTATCTGCTTCTACATAGGGGTTTCTAAAACCCTCTGCAGGTTTCACTAGTGGCAACACCACTGGTATGAAGTCATCACCAGACATAGAAACTTGCAAAAACTTCATTCCAGAAATTGCAAACCCAAAGAACAATCTTATAATATTTTGGATCTTTTCTTTGGTAGCCATAAAACTAGAATATTGAATTCTTATGGGTTTCCAAAACCCACGTAATTTCCATCAATGCTCAACGCAATTGCAATCTAACACGCAAACATAAAACAAGCGTATATCATAACTATTTGCCAATTTTCTGCCAGAACAATTTTGGGTTTATTAGTTTCTTAATTCCAAAACTTTAGAATTAATCAAGTATCAGATCTGATCTGATCTGATTTTTTTGGATTCCAAAATTCGTTCAATAACAATCAAACATTTAATCAAATTATATAATTAAAAACTTGCTCTGATACTACTGTTGGAAAACTGGGTTGAGATTCGATCCTGAGCTCAGCGGAATAATCATGAAACTTTTTCTTGACTTTTGATTTCTCGAAAACCAAGATCTATTTAATTCTATAAAATAATTAACAAATCATAATAAAGCGAAATTTAATTCATACCTTATTCCAAAGCTTAATCTTAATCTTGTCGTATCCCTCAAATTATTCTCAAAACTGATCCATCTCAACCACCGTAGCTATACAAGTATCTAGCTTCTAACGACATCTACATAACAGGTTAAGAGAACTCTATAACTCTTATAAAGAGGGTTAAGTAAGAAATGTTAGCTCCTTAGAGCTTAAGCCTATTTATAATAAGCTTTGAACGTTTTAGTAATTTAATTTAAATTAAATTCTAATTTCAATAAACTTTAATTAGAATTACAAAAAATTGTAATTAAATACCAATTATTCCCATATAAGATTCAATATCTCATATTGATCCTTATTTATTAAATATCTCATATTTAATCATAAAGTTTCTCAAACTTTTCAATCAAGTTCAACTTGATTAAATTAACTTTGCTCTCTTCAACCCATTCTATATGTGAGACCCATTAGGTTCCCAAATATGTTGGGAATGATTATAAAATCTAATTTTAATTCATAATTAAAATTAAATAAATTAAAACTCCTTTTAATTTATATTTAATTCTCTAATTAAACAATTTATAATCATAAATCAAGATTGACGTTTAGCAACGCATTATGACCACCCAAATATTTAGGAATGTCAAAGTAGTTTTGACTAACCTCTTCGTGCATGATTTTTTCGTATAATTTAATCCTTTCATCATAATGTTCTGATTAGACATAGAGCATAAAATTAATGTCTCCTCTATTTTGATTCTAATCATATTAGTTCTCTGTCATTATCTATCGATTCAATTAATAACATTTGTAAGCTATTTACAGAGCATCATTTCACCTTGGCCAAGGATTTCTTGAATCAATACTAATCAAAAACAACAAAAAATTCTCCCTAATTACTTTAGGATGATGAATTATATCTTGATTATTGAACTATCTTCATATAGTTCATACTATATTCAATGACTACCGATTAAGCGCCTATGATTAAATAGATCATAAGTAATATTAAAGCACAGCAATCCCCATACAAGATAACTTTGATGACCTCAAATCAAAGGATCACTTATACAATCATCACAATGAAAATTTCATAGACATATAAATAATGTTCTAAATGGATTTCTCATATCAGGTCTGTTCAGTGAACTTTTTCTCTATCAAGCTCCCACACATTTGTTTAAATATCTATATTCTTTAGACTAAGAGATTGATTACTTCTTTCATAAGGAAAACAAAAAACAAAAAGGGGGAGATTATTAAGTCAAGAAAACTTCACTTTTTCTTTTAATTTTGATGACAATCAAATAATAATAATCATAAAAGTGTGTAAATTGTTTTGATCAGTTTGTTAAGTACATAAAAAAATGTAGGTAACACAAATCGCCAACTTGAGACAATACGTAGCCAAACCCAGACGATACTTAAAAACTCAAGACAGACAACTTAAGATGGTCAACTCAAGACGATACAAGGTCAACACAAGGTGATACAAGATCAACACAAGACGATACAAGGTCAGTACAAGATGATACAAGGTCAACTCAAGACGATACTTGCTTATACGACAAAGCATCTTAGACACATCAGACAAAAGTGCGACACCAGACGAAAGCACGACACCAGATGAAGCAACACTAGACGAAGCATAGTACCAGGCAATGCAAATGAAAAATATTTTAGAACATCAATCAGTTAGTTAGTTAGAGTTAGTTACAGGACTCAACTTTGTTTAAACTAAATCATCTAATGCAAACTAAGCATTTAGTTAAACAAAATGAAGACAAATTTAATCTTCATTTAGTTTAAGGAAACTTTTTTTTACTATCGCTGACCTTGACATAAATTTCCTAGTGTTTTTGTGACGTTGTTGTAGGATTATAATGATGTTTTTCCTAAAGAGGTACCCTATGGGTTACCACCTTTAAGAGGTATTGAGCTCCAGATTGACTTGGTACTAGAAACTTAAATTCCTAATCATCCAGTTTACCAAAGCAATCCAGAATAGACAAAGGAATTACAAAGGCAAGAGGATGAATTGTTTAAAAGGGGGTACATAACGGAGAGCATAAGTCCTTGTACTTTGCCAACTTTTTTAGTATCAAAGAAGGATAGAACTTTGAGGATGTGTGTGGATTGTAGAGCGATCAACAAGATCACTATAAAGTATAGCCATCCTATTCCTAGATTAGATGATATGCTAGATGAGTTACATGATGCTTAAATATTCACTAAAATTGATTTAAAAAGTAGCTATCATCATATCAGGATGAAAGAGGGTGATGAATGGAAAATTGTATTTAAGACCAAATATGGATTGTATGAGTAGTTGACAATGCCTTTTGGCTTATCTAATGCACCTAGTACTTTCATACGCTTAATGAATCATGTTTTGTGGTTGTTTACTTTGATGACATATTGATTTAAAGTAAGAACTTAGATAAGCATGTCATACATGTTAAGGTTTTTTTGGATGTGCTTAGGAAAGAGAAGTTGTATACAAACCTTAAGGATGTTCGTTTTGCATGGATAAAGTTGTCTTCTTAGGATTTATGGTGAGTTATAAGGGAGTTAAGGTTGACTTTGAAAAAGTGAAAGCTATCCAAAGATGGTCGACACCTAAGTCAATTAGTAAGGTTAGAAGTTAACATGGCTCAGTGGGTTTTTATAGGCCATTTGTTAAAGATTTCTCTATTATTCTTGCTCTATTGAATGAAATATTTAAGAAGAATGTTGGTTTTAGATGGAAGAAAGAAAGGCAAATGCATTTAATACTTTAAAAGAAAAGCTATGTACTACATTTGATTTGCATTTGCCTAATTTTTCCTAGACTTTTGAAATTTAATGTGATGCTTCTAAGATGAGTATAAGGGCTATTTGATGCACGAGAATCATCCCATAGCATATTTTAGTAAGAAGTTGAGCGGATCAACTTTGAACTACTCTATTTATAATAAGGAGATTTATGCCTTGGTGAGAGCTCATGAAGTTTGGGTACATTACTTACTACCTAAAGGGTTTGTGATACATATATAGTGATCATCAATCTCTCAAGTACTTGAAAGGACAAGGGAAATTAAGGAAAAACATACAAGTTGGGCGGAGTATTTTGAAACATTTTTGTATGTGATTAAATACAAGCAAGGTAAGGAAAATGTTGTGGCTGATGCATTATTGAGAAGGTACACTTTGATTTCTATATTTACTTCAAAGTTACTTGGATTTGAGCATTTGAAAGAGTTGTATATGGATGATGTTGATTTTTCTAATGTATATCAAGCTTATAAACATGCTACCTTTGATAAGTTTTTTGAAAAATTAAAATTAAATAAATAGTAAAAAATAGTAACAAGAACGTTACAACCTAAGAGAGTAAGGATACTCTTTGGGGGTCACAAAACGAGAACACAAGTTATAGACCACTAAAATATTGATAGACCAAGGGAGCATTGTAAAACTTTAGACAATAAATCAACATAAGGTGGACGATAGCGTTTCAAGAGACATGAATGGTAAAAGGGGAAAAATCTCGAGAAGCTTCTGCAATGCGATGTTAAATGATTTCCCAATTAGGGTTGGAGGTGAAACGACGATGAAGGCTAGTTGGTATACCAGACGAACCATCAGTAAGAAAGTGTTCATTAGCTACTCCTTCCCTTGCTCATAACTATATATAATCATTTATTACACCATTGCTACATGCTTCTCAAGCGAGATTTATCGAATTAGTATAGAATAAAAGATCGTCAGTCAAGTTCAGTCCAGGTAAGAGATCCTGTTCTTTTTCCCTTTAAGGGCCATCTATCTCCCAGCTTATTAGTTGTTCTCTTGCATACCTTGTGATTAATTGCATCAAAACATCAGTCGAATGTCCTTTGTGCTAGAATTTTCTCCAGTTTCTTTCTTTCCATAATTCTTAAGAGATTATGGCAAGAATCAACACTTTCCACTTTCAAAGTAAGGTCTTAGCTTGAGCTTGAGTAAGGTTAAAAACTATCTCCATTAGGGAATTTGATAGTTCAGTCTAACAAAAGTGTTCTTTGATTAAATTCCAAATTGATTTAGAAATAGGGTAAAGAAAGAACAAATGCTTCCTAAACTCCAGGTCTTCCCTGCATAAACAACAAGTCCCATCCAAATTAATTAAGTAGTAAAGTCTGTCCATTGTAGCAATTTTGTTCTTAATCACTAACCACAGGAAGAGGACGTGTTAGGTCTTAAAAAGTTATTCCAGATCACTCTAGCCGCAAGGCACATCTTGTTCTAAACTATAAATCCATTTCTTATAGGTTTTACTAGAGAATCTCTCGATCGGAACTCCAATCCAAAAGTAGATATCCTGAGAATGAGGATCTGGAGCATAGGAAAGTTTCAGTTGCTGAATAGCTTGTGGAAACTACAGCCACTCATTGTGGTTGATTAATACAACAACTTTCACCTTATTATCTAATCCAACAAATGCTAAGACAGCATCAGGGTTTTGGGATAGGGGGCCAACAACTGTTTAGTCATCATATCATAAAAAAGGTTATTTCCCATCTCCTATTTTGCAACTAACATCATTTACCACTTTATCCCCTTTTCTTCAAAAGATGAC
>JAOSBK010000206.1:39040402-39053418 GCA_027568895.1 Erythroxylum shatona
CTACCTCTTTTGCTTGCAATTTCTTATGGCTTCTTTTAACTCGTGTACTCTCATTACATCGGGTGTGTCAAATCATTCTTTTATGTCACCCAAAAATACTTGATTGAATTAAGATAAGTCAAGTTTGAGCAAAGACCTAGCTCAATGGAATTCTTTATCCAATCAACAAGCATTGAGTTTACGTTATACTAGTCTTCAAGATCATCATAATTTTGGGTCAATTTATTCAATTTTTTGTTAAGAAACCCCAACTTTCATTTGTAAAAAAAAAAATTTCTTTAAGGTCATAGCCCATTCATGATCTTCACCCTTAAGAAAAATTCCATAGATATTCAATCCAGGTATATCCGAAACATGTAGAAAATATAGGGAAGAAAGATAGTTGATTTTTTGCTTCTTCTCCTCCATTAGCTTACTGTTGTTACCATCATTGTCATTTTTTTATCATTGTTGCGTATAGGAGGAATCACTCAATCTCTTTATGAGTTTTTTAGGGGTTTTGCCTCTGTGAATGCTCCGATACGATCAGAAATTGTTGGTGTGATGTTGGGCACCCTGCTCTCATGAGGCACGTGACCGACATCCTAGGTGACTTCTGGGCGCGCCTCCTACAAGGATGGCATGCCCACACTAGTCAATCATCAAAAATGAACTCATTTCTCCTATTTTCAAGCAAATTTTGGAAAACCTTAAACTGGAATTCCAATTTAACTTCTTCAAAACATTTTTCCCATTGTCTTAAGTTTCTAATAACACCAAAATCATTCAATTTGGTTCAAAAATCTGAAAGTTATAGCCCAAACATTTTCAAATTTTTATTAAACTGAAACAGTACAATAAATTCAACTTCCATCCTAAAATTTAAAGTCTTAAAGACTAAATTAAAATTTAATTTCTTCATAGGATTTGTAGCTGCATGTCTCTAGTTTATTTAGAAATAAGAATAATCTCATTTAGAACTATATACATCAAGATATCATCAAAATACTGAAGCATATTCAATAAAATATCCAATTCATACTCTTCCAACAAATATACTTACTTTGATTCAATCAATCTTTTTCAAATTAATAACAAAAGCTATAAATTTTTATTAAAAGATAGAGAAATGTGTTAGAAATCCATTGGTTTAAAAATTAGGTCATTTGGAGGTAAGACAACAAAGTTATGGCCAAAAGAGTATAAGATACTCAGGTTTTTAGGGGGGAGATCAGTAGGTCACGATCGCACAATCGCAACCTGCACGCACGTGGCTCCAAAGTAGCGATTGCACGTGACATTCGCGCAATGTCTACAAAGTCACAATCACACATTAGCAGGATCACGAATTATCCCTTCCTGCTTTTCTTCTTTTGACCTGTATTGGTAAAAAGGGCATAACTTTCACTACAAATATTGGATTAAGGCCATTAAAATGCCGTTTCGAAGATGACTTCTAGACCTACAACTTTTATGAAGATCTAGAAATTTTTTTTTGCCTCTATGAGGGTAAAAATTTCAAAATAATATAGATGTCCCGAATGTCCCTCCTAAGTAGCATCACAAACTCCTAATGATCATAACTCTCACCTCTAATGTCCAAAAATTTCATACTATTTATCATTAGAAAGCTAGAAAAATAATCTACAACTTCTAAGAAGACAACTTTGTCCAATTTCACCTAGATCAATATAGTATTTCCCCTTAAGCCAAAACATGAATTCTCACCCTTATGGAAAACTTGAAAGTGAAATGAATAATTTGGAAATGTCATTGGCAAAACACAAATCATACTTCATTAACATCAAAGTATAAGAGTTTTTACAAAGCTTTAATGGGCATTTCAAGCCACAATACATCAATATCTCAAAATGCCAAAATACAAAAAGATATATGAATAATAATTTGTTCAAAATGTAACTAAAGCCTTGTAGTTACAAATCTATCTTAAAACACAAAAAGATGCAAATTTTAGAGTGATGCCTCGATTCACTTTCACTCGATCTCTTACTCATCACCTGGAGATGGGAAGGAATGGGGATGAGCTTAAAGCTCGTAGGTAGCAATTTATAATAGAAAAATAAGCAAAACCTTTGAAATGTTCATTTTCCAATACAAAGTTCTAATTAAATTCATAAAATTATCATTCACAAATTCATAATCGAAATTTACAAACTACAAATCATGAATGCATTAAACTTGTTAACATCTCATAAGCACATAAGTACATTAAAATGGTTTAGGTAAATCCATAAATATAACGAACTATTCATGTCCACCTAATGGTCCTGTGTAGTCATAAACTTGACATACTATCGCAATCCCACATAGTGATTTTGTGTAGACGTAAATTTGAGGGAATCTATAAAGGAGCTCCGTGCCATTAGTGGGCAGGCAGGAGAAGCCTTTAACTTGGTCAACATACATGTAACATACTTGAATGGATTACACCAAACTCACATAACATGTAATTCATAAATTGAAAACCGTTTGCCCAAAAGGCACATTCTTGGAAACTTGTTTTTCATAAACATGAGATATTTCGAAAACCATTTCTGAAAACATGATTTCAGAAACATGTATCTTTTAAAAAAAATCATTTTCAAAGTCTTTTCATAAATCATCAACACAATTCATATATCAAACATATAACAAATTCTCAATTCATTCAAGGAGCAATAAATGCAACATTTATGATGCAATTGAAATCATTAAACTTCCTTGATTTAAAGAAAACATTTAGTGGCTTTTTTACTATATTATAAACATATACCCACCTTGAATTCCTTGCTTACGAAATTGTCTTAAGGATGTCTTTTCTCTTGCTCCTCTTGCCTCTCTTGATCCCATTCTTGATTTCCTTCATATATGACAAAATTGCCATTCAATAGGAATTCAAATTAAGAACCCATAAAGCACATTCACTAAAATTGACTTTGGATTGCTTAAGCACATTTATTTCCTAAACTTCATGAACCAAAACTCCTTCCATATATCCAAGTATAAAAATCAAACTTACCTTAAATCTTCACCAATTTATGAGATTATTCGCTCAAAAAAATGCTCGTCGCTTCCTCTTTCTTTTTCCCTTCTTGAGCAACCTCAAACTCTCTCTTTAAGATTAAGAACAGATGAAACCTGGCTCAAAACTCCATTCTTTTCTCTACTTCACCGAAATCTCTCTGTCTCACTTTTCTTATTTCACTTCTTCTTTCTCCTATTTTCGTTTTTCTCTCCTTTAGGAAAAAAGACAACACTTCTCCCTTCCCATTTTACCCCTAATGAATGAGAAAAGCCCACCTTGCCCTTCCTTTAATGCCTTAGTGTTTTTAACCTTACGTAAACTACCCAAAATACCCCTTTACGCATTCTTACCACTTTTAATCCAACTAACCCATAAATTAAATTCTACTAACTTAGACATAATAATAATAAAAAATAACTCCCAAAAATTCACCTATCCAAACCTTATAATTATTTAAATCATGCTTAACAAAAGAAAAACATTTAGGGGCCAACATGTGAAAACCCTTACTTTCATTCTCGTAATAGCTAAGAATATATACAGTAAAAAGAAGAGTTTGAGATTAGCTAAACTAGGAAACTACTTCCTAAATGAAAGCATATAATATCGTTTAGTCATATATACAAAATACACTGAATATTACAAATATGCACAGAATATTAATATCTCCCTATAATGGGTAAACTCTATTTTTTGTTTCTACTTTTGTTCTCCAAACTCTAGCTTAATTCCTAACAATTATGTGCTCATGCTCTCAACCTTAGGTATTGTCACCACTTATACTCTAATGAAACAAGATAAGAATCACATAATTAAAGCAGAAGAATCTATTATTGCTTTCAGCAGACCCCTACCTCTCCCACCTTTTCTTAGACCATTTCTTGATTTGTCACTATTTAATATTGTAAATTGAGACTATAATATTCTACATAATATTTTAAGTCTAGATTTTTCCAAAATGATCTATAACATAATTGATTCAACCTATTCAATTAAGATTCATGCTATAAGAGAGAGAAAGAAATACCAATCTTGATCCATACTTAATATGTCTCCAATGATAGATCTTTAAACCTTTTTTTGATTAAACACTTCTCTACATAAAGACTTTATCTTTTTTTTATTGCATACACCTTCTCTACAGAAAGACATTATCCATTCTATAGTTATGTTTTTCTTCATTCTTTTCTAATGATGCAAGAACAGACATTTCTCTTTTAGAAACTATTTGAATGAATGAAGGTCGAAGAAAGGGTTCTTTTACTTATAATAAAACCCTAGTGGTTCTAAAGTTCTCTACAAGCCCAATAACCACTATATTGGCACCTTATATTAAAATCAACTTAAATAGTATAGGCACAATTTTATGATTATTAAATTAATCTAACAATCTCCCACTTGACTTGTGTTACGACTTGATGATCTAACAATATAAGTATGCAATATATATTGAACCTATCAAGTTATCAAACTTGAATGAATTGAAATGATGGGATCATGACAGTCACAAGCTAATTAACGACATGATTCCTTCTATGTATCACACATTCAACTCAATTAAAAATAACCATAATCGAGAAATATAAAGGAAATATCCTATCTATAAAAAGGAAACACTAGTATCTATTAAAACATTAAGAAAATGGAAAGTTGATCTATTACCTGTCGAATTTCATATTCAGACATATTCCAAATGTTTATTTGGATTTACTAAATATAATATTAAGACAAATTATAATCAAGGTCATCTAATTAGATGGCAATTAGAATTAAATCAATCCTGAATCTTTAGTCAAGATAAACTATAAGGGAGAAAATATGTTGATGACATCAACACACAAAACACCTATTTCTCCATAGTCATTCCAATTGATCAAATAATTTAAAGCATCTTTTTCAACTCTCGCTAGAACATTCACTAAATTATCTAACCAATGGAAGCAAGCCCTCTGTCAGCAACTACATCAATATTCACAACACCACTACCCACAGTGTCCCTCAACATCTCAAAAGGAAAAAGAAAAAAAGATAGATCATTTAAAGACATAATCATCGAAGAATAAAAATCTTTAATATATGGGCCCCCTATTAGTCATTATTTTCAATTAGACAAGCCATTTGTCGGCCACCAGCAAAAGTGGATTCTTCAAGATCTTCTTTTTGCTTTTATCTTTTGGCTTTGCCTTTTGCTTTTGCTTTTTTAGACACTAGCACGCGCCCTTTTTCTATATAATGTAAGATTTGAGCCTCGCTCAAATGAAAAATAAACTCATAGTTAATCATATCCCTCTTTAAATTCTCTCAATCTCATTTCAACACCATTAGATTAGTGTTCAAGAGAAAACGAGAAAAATAGGTATGTTTAATTGCTTTTTTTAATTTTTCATTAAAATTATCTATTTAAAATCAGTCTATTAATTTATCTTATTAAATGCCTATTTGTACTATTTGTAGAAATATTCATTTAGCAATATTACATATTGAAAGAAAATTTTCACTTAGTCGAAAACTTCGGAAAACTTTCACAGACACTTATAATTACTGCAAACAAACAGAGGCTTCTGAAACCACTCTTTATAAATTTCAAGATATCCTAAATCAAAATATATAAAAATATAACCAAGAAAGACTAGAATTAAAACAACTCTATAGACAATTTACAGAACATTATAAAATTCATTATTCATGAATAATTATCCTATTTGTCAATTTATGTCGACATTATTTTTAATGCATAGCTGTACATTCTGTAACCAAAAAGAATAATATGAAAGACGCTATAACTATCTACAATTTTTTATTAATAATAATGATCTAATCCCTATTAAAGAAAGATTAGACAATGCAATTAATATTTATACTTTACATAATCAAATTTTAATCTCTAAATACAACCAACTTATGAAACATCAAAGAACCTTTCATTAAGAAAAATTAATTAAAAATGACTAAGATAATTCAAGAATCTTATAATAATAATAATAATAATAATAATAATAATAATAATAATAATAATGAAGTAGATACTCTAGAATTAACTAAATCAACCAACGTTTTCCATATTAATACCCTATTATCCTAAAAAAACATAAACAAATCGTAAAAACACAATTAAATTTAAGAGACGGATAAGATATTACACACCATCCATTTAAAGATCTAATTAATAGAAAAAATATTATATAGTATGGCAAAATTATACATGAAACACCAATAAGAATAGATTAATGTAATAGACATATTCACATCAGTCTAATAGACCAAGAACAAATTTATTAACAATAACAAAACATTAATGAAGAAAAAAGAAAAAAAAAGGATATATACATCTTTCAACCATTTAGATTTTATTAAAATCTACTTTTCAAGAAGGAATTGATTCTCCCATTAGAATGGCTCTAACTGACGAAAGAATGACTGATTTAAAAGACCAAATTATAAGAATCATAAATGAAAATTTAGCTTATGGAAAAATCAATATCATGAATGAAAATTTAGCTTATGGAAAATCAAGTTTAATACCCATCTTAAATTAAGAATTCCTTTCCAATCTCAAAATTTGGATAAAACAATTACTATAGTTTATAAATTTTTTCGCAACATTTTAATTACAACAAGATAATATCCTTTTTCAATTACTTATCAAATTAGCTTTGCTTTAACTAATTCTCATCATAGTATTGAATTTAAAAATATAGATCGAATTTATATTGATCAATTATTTAATAATGTAGCTAAAGTAGGAATAAATCTAAAAACTAGTTTAAGAGAATTATCAAATTTCAATTATCCTATAAAATTACAAAATATATCTAGTTCTCATGATATACCTCTTATCTTTAAGTGAAAGTAGATTATTTAAACAAGAATCTAACATTTTAAGATCGTATTCAACAAGATTAGAAAAACCTATTAGATTTACTAAACCTGGAATATCTAATAAGGAAACAGACAAAAATTTAGAATTACTAGTTGATGAATTAATTGATATTAGAAAACAACTTCAAGAATTAAAAAGTCATTTTCAAAATACTTTATGAGTGTTAGTAAACAATTATCTGAATTATTAGACAAATAATTTAATATTAAAAATCAATTAAAAAATATAATTATCAAATCAAAATTATCGATCCCAACAAGTTCATGAAATTAAAGAAGTTTATAGAATATTATAATCTTTACTTAAATGTTATGAAAAATTAATTAAAACAATATTTTCAATAGATGAAAAATTAAAAAATAGAAAATCTAATAATTAAAATATTAGTCCAAAAATTGGTATTTTACACTTGTTGCTCCAAATTATCCATGTTTACCTAATAGCATTGTGATTCTTCTTATTGTTTTGTTAATCCATTCGAAGGTCAACTCAACATGATGTCTGAGTCTGACTACGTACATGATAAATTGGAATGTTCAATCTTATATCTTGACGTTTCAAAATTTAAAGAAAATAGTTGAAAATAAAATTATGATTATTTTTTTAGTGAAAAGTATTATTTTCTAAAATAACAATTTTAATATGTAATTCATTTATAAAACCCCCAGACAGCCTGCGGCAACGTCGTCCGAATCGCCACCTCCGCTACTGATAATCCCCAAAGGCCGTCGTCGATATGAGGCACAACCCTTCACCCATCTCCAAGTCCACAAATCTCCAACTCCATGAAGAATCCGACCCGATAACCAGCAGACCCGCTGCCACAATGTTGTCGACCCGAAAGAAAGGAATCGGACCACGAGCATGGCTAGTGCTGGACTCCACTGGCCAGTCCCAGATAGTGGACGCCGGAAAGCACGCCATCATGCGCCGGACGGGCTTGCCCGCTCGCGATCTTCGGATTCTGGACCCGCTTTTGTCATACCCATCTACGGTTTTGGGTCGAGAGAAGGCGATTGTTATTAACTTGGAGCATATTAAGGCGATTATCACTGCCCAGGAGGTTCTTTTGTTGAATTCTAAGGACCCTACTGTGGCTCCGTTTGTTGAGGAGTTGCAGAGGAGGATTTTATGTCATTATCAAGCTACCAAAGCTGAGGTGAGGTTCTTGTGGTGTTTAAAGTTCTTAAGTTTTGTAGTTGTGATGGTTGGATTATCGATTTTAGTTGTTTAGTGTATAGAGATTGAATTTTGATGCGGGTTCGTCTTTTTTTTTTCAAGGACTGAGTTTATTGTTGGATTGTATAGTTTAGTGTATTGTTACTGCAGATTTTGTTGTATACTGAGTAATTAATTGAGAATCTGATAGTTCGTGTCAGCTTGATGAGTTCTATCAATATTTATTCCTACCTTACTTTGTGTGTGGCAAACTGAAGAATGAAACTTCAAGTGGAAAAGGCCCATCATTGTGGGTATAAATTTTCAATTCTGTGTCTTTTGTACAGGAGGGTAACGGTCCTGATTCGAACTGGACAAACTTATATTATCCGGACGAGAGTCAGTCCAGAATCACAAGTCCTAAAAGTGGTTCAGGTGGCTTTTCACAATTCCAAAATTGTGATGATGGGGGTAAGGAAATTGGAAAGCAGGCTCCTGAAAATCGAGACGGGTTTAAAGTTCTTCCATTTGAG
Organism: Erythroxylum shatona; assembly: GCA_027568895.1. Classification (NCBI taxonomy): domain Eukaryota; kingdom Viridiplantae; phylum Streptophyta; class Magnoliopsida; order Malpighiales; family Erythroxylaceae; genus Erythroxylum; species Erythroxylum shatona. The sequence continues at coordinate 39,048,978 of JAOSBK010000206.1, forward strand.
TTTGTTGCTTTAGAAGCGTGTCTTGAGGCTGCTTGCAGCTGCCTAGACAATGAGGTGGTTATCAATTTTTAATATTTTACTTAGAAGATGCAGTAATGCCCTTTGTTGATTCGTTAATCAACTTCTTGACAATTTCTAAGCTTATTTCATTGAGTTTCTCTGACATTTTCTTTCTCACTTATCTAACCAGGCTAAAACACTGGAGCAAGAGGCCCATCCTGCATTGGATAAACTGACTTCAAAAATCAGTACTCTCAACTTAGAACGTGTTCGACAGATTAAAAGCCGTTTGGTTGCAATAAGTGGCCGGGTTCAAAAGGTTGGGTGATTTTGACATGGTTTGATACACTTCTATTGTCATCTGGTCCAGTCAGTTGATACAAATTAAACCCTTGTGCTTGTTATTGCAACTCTATTTAACTACTTATGATTTAAGCACGATTTACTGGTTGTGAGCTTGTTTATTGTTAGACTTAATTATTTATTCATCACTTTTCAGGTTAGAGATGAACTGGAGCACTTGCTAGATGACGACGAAGACATGGCTGAGATGTATCTGACTGAAAAGTTGATGCAGCAAAACCTTGAAGATCCTTCCACTTCCTCTTTGAATGAGAATGATAACATGAATGAAGAGGATCTTCAACCAGCCTTTGGTGACAGGTATCAACACTTAAATGATGCAATTCTCTCTCTCTCTCTGTTTTTTTTTGGTTATATCATCGTATAATAACAATCCCCTATCCTTTTGCAACAGGATTCCTGAAGACTCATTTGAAGCTCGTGGAGCTTCTACTAGCTATGAAGCTGATATTAACAATGTGGACAACCCACATGATCATTTTAGTTTATCCAATGAACTTTTGGGTGACAGCCATGGGACTCACACAAGTACCACTCGAAGTTTTGTAAGCAAGCACTTTAATGTAGAAGAGCTGGAAATGCTCTTGGAGGCATACTTTGTACAAATTGATGGGACATTGAACAAACTATGTACGGTAGGTATCTCGTTTTTTTTTTTAATTTCTGTAATATAGGTACTAAATTTGCTTATCAATCTGAACTTTAATCCTGACTCAGTTTCTATATTAATGTGCTTTTCTTGTCGAGGAGCTTGTGACCCTAATTGGAGACTATTACCATTGATTTAAAGTTTTCTTGTTGCAGCTTACTGCCTCTACGAGTATAAATGTATGACCTTTGCAAATGGAATGTTTCAAGTACTATGTCTTCCTAAAGGCTAACATAAGCTTGATTTAGAGCCAAATTTGTGACATGGAGAAAAAGCATACAAATCTTTGATTATCACTTGCGAGATAGCATCTTCTTGAAATTGTGAGCCAGTTTGCTGGTGTATTAACAAATTCTGCTGCAGTTTTATGTCAAATTCAACTGACTTTTATTCCAATAATTGCTTTATAGAATTCTACCTATTTACATAGTGATTGTTTGATATTAGTTTGAATCATGTGTTTCAATTCTATTTAAGGCATTTATTGTTGCTCTTTTCTGTGGTTCCCTCTTAAAAGCTAAGGGAGTATGTAGATGACACGGAGGATTATATCAACATAATGTTGGATGACAAACAGAACCATCTCCTTCAAATGGGTGTCATGTTAACGACGGCAACTCTAGTGCTGAGCTGCTTTATTGTTGTTGCTGGTATTTTTGGCATGAATATCAACATTGACATGTTCAAAGAATCTGTGGATACGGGGATGCCCAAGTTCTTATGGACTGTTGGTGGAAGTGCCACTGGGAGCATATTCCTTTATGTATTTGCTATAGCCTGGTGCAAGCGCAGGCGATTATTAGAGTAAATTGAGTTGTTCAATTTGTGTTATGAGAACTCTCTCCTGATAGTAAACATCAGTTTCAGGATTTTGTGGACTATACTTTTTGGAAGAAAAAGATAAGCTTTCAGAAAATGCATGTACATTTACTACTTTTGAATTTTTATGTATTTTGGTTCAGTATATGACAAATATACAGTATGTTGATCCTACAGCCTTCTCATTTCTCACCCGTATCTTCGGCTTTGAGGATGATTATTGTTTCGCATATAGCATATGTCAGTTCATTTGCTTTAGCTGCGTTTTGTGGCAATCCTTTAGTTAAAATAATAGCATATTTAAGAACCAATACTGGCTCATAAATGCAAAGTTGCAGTAATGTTGCTTTACCACCAATCTTTGAGTTTGGCTCTTGCACCTCTATACAAGGTGTTGCAATCTGAACATTTATGCAGCAGCTAGGGAACAAACTGTACAAGATTATGGTGGCAAAAGTTGCATTCCTTTTGGCTTTTGGAGAATTAGCAATCTCCATTAAGACTAATTTGGAGTACTGTTTAAAACTTCTCTAAAATCTTCTATCTAAAATTCCTCTCTCCAGCAAAAACACTTTTTTGACAATTCAAGCCTCTTCCACTTTTCTTTTTTTAATCTTTTTATTAAAAAACGTAAAAATAGTTAATACTATTAAAATTGTCTAAGTCAGCAACAGGTACATATATAGTCTTAATCAGCACAACACAGCTAAATTTCTAGACCAAAAAATATTTCAATTTAGTTTAAGATATTTTATCATCATATTATATTTTTTAAAGCATTTCTTGATCTTTAACATAAGTTGGCTATATTTTCCTATTATGAAGCACTTATCATTGTATTTGCATTGTTTAGTTAAATTACTCGAACTTAGGTTGTTATTTCTTTATTAATCTATTTGAATTAGTCTTGCATTAAATACATTTTGTTCTAGTATTCTATTTCATCTTCTCTCTACTATCTTAGTTCTTTTCACATATAACAATTTCTATCAGAGTCAAGTTCACATCTAGATGGGCACTGAAAACTTTGTTCAACCCTTAATCCCTTACTTTAATAGACACTACTATAATCACCGGTGTTTATCAAGTTTGTGAGAAGATTCTTATGTTTATAAGTACTAAGTTTAGTTTATATTGTTTGCACTATTGAAGAGTCACTTGACCTTGATGAACTCACTATTAATTAGGAGAAAAATTATTTACAAATATATGAGCAAAAAATCATGAAGCGGAAGGAGTAGCAACTATTATAGACACAAATGTAGGCACTAAAAATCTCTACCATGCCTGGTATTAGAGACAAGAGTGTATGGAAAGAGAAAGGAGCAAGGAGGTTGAAGGAAATCGAAGGAGAAGGTTACGAGAAACTCATAAAGAGGAAGTTTAAGGAACATATTAAATGCTTTAGATTCCACATATTTGGTCACTAAATATATGAATTGTTAGCCCCCTAATTTTTTTTTTCTTGAGGATCAAGTATGATTTGAATAAATTATGAGGTCTTTAAGGGATTATTTTGTGGAGTTAATTATTATGTTAATGTTGGTAAGATTTTATGACATAGATTAATTGAATTGAAGTATTAATGTTATAAGAATGAATGAAAGGTATTGTTGGAAGTTCATTTAAGCGTATAAGACATGAGGCATTAGGTAAGGGGCAAAATGGACATTGCACACTCATTAAGGCTATTAAAAGAAGAAGAAGTTATTGTCTTGTATTTTCAAGAAGAAGACAACGTGAGTGAGGAAGAGAAGAAGAGAAATACGAAAATGAAAGAAGAAAAGAGAGGGTTTTGTTCTTGATAGAAAAGAAGGAAGATCTACGGTGATTTTGAAGTTGATCAAGAAGAGAAAGGAAGAAAAGAAGAGAAAGAAGAGGAAGCTAGGGTTTCATGGTGATTGAAGAGCCTTGGATAAATCAAGAAAGTATAAGCATAAACCCTTTTTGATTTGTTAAATGAAGCATGTTTGGTGATAATTAGAAGTGAAAATAAAGTGAATATGTGTGGGAAGTTTTTTAGAATGGGTAAATGTATATGTTTAGTTTTTGGGGTTAATGATCAAAGATAGATTTAGATGTATTTGTTAATGATTTTGGGTTGAAATGGAGTTGAAAATGAAGTAGAAGAGATTGTTTAGGTTTAAGATGGTTATGTATGAAAGAGGGGAGGTTAAAAGGTTAAAAATGGAGTGAAACATGTTCTCGAAGCGTGGTTCTGGACAAGTTCGCTGCGGCGACATCAGGAGTTCGTCGCGGCAAACATGTAAATTTTCATGCGAACTTTTCAGCACATAACATGCTTAGGTATTTTAGGCATAAATTTTTTTGTAGAAATCTAAATGGAGTTATTTTTTATTTGGTGTAAACTAGAGACATAGGAATACAAATTATATGAAGGAATTGACTTCAAATTCAGTCTCTAAGGATTTAAAATTTTGGATGGAAGTGGAGTATGTAATGCTGGTTTAGTATAAGACTAGCCCAAAAATGTTTTTAGTATAACTTTTATAGTACTAAACGAAATTGAAAGATTTTGGAGTCATTAGAAACTTAAGACAATGGGGAATATTTTTCTAGAAGAAAGTATTATCAAATTTCTTCATTTAC
>JAOSBK010000206.1:39053518-39070826 GCA_027568895.1 Erythroxylum shatona
ACTTCTTCTTCCAATTATACCCTTAATGATTGAGAATTGTCCCATTTGCCCTTCCATTTATGCCTTATGTCTTTTATCCTTAAGTGTCTTGCCAAAAGCACCTTTGAATATTCTGACATAGCTCTTTCTTCTAGAAAAGTGTTATTCCTTGTCTTAAGTTTCTAATGACAGCAAAATCAATCCATTTGGTTCAGAAATCTGAAAGTTAGGGCCCAAACATTTCAGACTATTGTCAGACTGAAACAATACACTATACCCAACTTCCATTCATAAATGAAAGTCGTAGAGACTGAATTAGATTTCAATTTCTTCATATCATTTGTAGCTCCATGTCTCTAGTTTATCTTGAAATAAGAACTAACTCATTTGGGATCCTATAGATATAGATATATTCAAAATACCGAAGTATGTCCAGTAAACATTCAATTCATACTCTTCCAACCGATACCCTTATTTTGATTCAATATATCTTTTTCCAATCAATTCCAAAAGCTATAAAAATATATGGAGGGATATGAAAATGGGTTAAGAAACTAGGAATTCAAGAATCACTTCATTTGAAGGTCAAATAACAAAATTATTACTGAAAGAATCAATCAAGGTTTGGTCCTCAATCATATTGAACTTGTCTAAGGAAAAATGACATAACTTTCACTAGAGATGTTGCATTAAGATCATATTAGGATAATTTCAAAGATAACTTTGATATATACAACTTTGAAGACCTTAAGGTCAGATTTTATCATCAGAAGGGTCAAAAGGGGCCAGAAAGTAGGTATAGACGAAAAGTAGACTAATGGAAAAAGATAGAAGAAGTGGGAAAATTACTATAACTTTCTCTACAGATATTGGACTAAGGTTTCTTTATATGGTCCAAAAGAAGACTTCAATATATACAACTTTTATGAAGACCTCAAAGATATATTATATCTTCTGAAGGGTCAAAAATAGAACAGAATATAGGTACAGACGAAGTCAAATGAAAAAAATAGACGAATGAAAAAAGACATAAGAAGAGGGAAAATTGCTATAACTTTCCCTACAGATATCAGATTAAAATGTTCTTTAGATGGTTCAGAAGATAACTTCAAGATATACAACTTTTATGAAGACATAGAAGACAAATCCTATCTTTTGAAGGGTTAAAAATGAACCAGAAGATAGGTTAGATGAAAAAGCAGAAGAAGCAAAACACAGAAGAAGCAAAAGGCAGAAGAAATAAAACATAGAAGAAGCAAAAGGTAGAAGAAGCAAAACACAGAAGAAGCAAAAGGCAAAAGAAGCAAAAGGCAGAAGAAGCAAAATACAGAAGAAGCAAAAAGCAGAAGATAGGTACAGATGAAACCAAATGAAAAAGTAGAAGAATGGAAAAAGACAGAAGAAGTGGGAAAATTGCTATAACTTTTTCTAAAGATATCAGATTAGGGTTTTATTTAGATGGTTCAAAAGAGAATTTCAAGATCTACAACTTTAATGAAGACCTCAAAGACATATTCTATCTTCTGAAGTGTCAAAAATGGAACAAAAGATAGGTATAGATGAAAAGTAGACTAATGGAAAAGACAGAAGAAGTGAAAAAATTGCTATAACTTTCCCTAAAGATATTAGATTAAGGTGTTGTTTATGTGGTTCGAAAGAGAACTTCAATATCTACAAATTTTATGAAGACCTTGAAGACAGATTCTATCGTTAGAAGGGTCAAAAATAGAACAGAATATAGGCTAAGCGAAAAAACAGAAAAAGCAAAACACAGAAGAAGATGACGCCATCACAGAAGAAACAAAAAGGCAGAAGAAGTAAAACACAGAAGAAGATGACGTCATCACAGAAGAAGCAAAACACAAAAGAAGCAAAACACAGAAGAATATGACGTCATCACAAAAGAAACACAGAAGAAGATGATGTCACCACAGAAGAAGCAAAAGGCAGAAGAAGCAAAACACAGAAGAAGATGACGTCATCACAGAAGAAGCAAAACATAGAAGATACAAAACATAGAAGAAGCAAAACATAGAAGATACAAAACATAGAAGAAGCGAAAAGAAAGAAGATATATCTTCCTTTATAAGGACCATAACTTTCAGCCTAGAAGTCCAAAAATTTCATACTATATATCGTTGGAAAGTTAAAAGAAAGATGTACAACTTTCCAGAAGACAACTTTCTCTAATCTAGCCTAGATCGATCAAGAATTGCCCTAGAATTCAAAATACAAATTTACATTCATCCAATGTACTGCAACCAATTCTCAAATTCATGACAAATTTTGAGATTCTTAAAGACAGAATTTAAATTTGAAATCTTCATAAAAATGTATCCATATGTCTCTAGTTTAATCCAGATTAAGAATCATCTTGTTTGGATAACTAGAGAAAAAGTTGTAGCTAAAAGACTAAAGCATACTCCATAAATATTTTCCAGATCAACCGTTCATTTTGTTTCACAATCTTTCCTTAATACAAGTCATACTAAGATCACCTTTTCTACTTCATTTACTCCTCATTATCAACTTCATTTTAAATCAATATAATCTATAAAGAAATTATAATCCATGATTAATCATGAACACCAATGACAGAATATACACTTATACACATATCCTTCAATAACTTACTACACATATGCAACTTCATTTTTTGCTTTCATTCTACTTCTAACTTTCACCTTAATTCTTCCCATTTCAAAATCTCTTATCCACAAAAACAACAAAGCAAGACATGAATCTATCCACATTTCTCATTTTCTACTTTACCTTTGCCTATCATTTCTTGATTCAAGAATTTTCATCATTTGTTCTTTACTCAGGACGAATCACCAAAATTTCTCGTTTACCAATTATAATCTTCTAATAAAAGTTTGGGGTCCAAAAAGAATAGCAAAGATGAAGTTAAGATTGAGAAAACTTCTATCATCTGCTATGCGTGCAACAAACTAGGACATTTCAAATCTGAATGTCCATTACTCAAAAGAAAATAGAAGAAAAGTAAAGAAAATAAAAAGAGCATGATGGCAATGTGGGAAGATTTGGATTTGTTAGATTCTGACTTCGATTCAGAAGCATCAGAATAAGCAAATATATGTTTGGTAGCTGAAAAAGAATGCGACGATTAGGTAACTTCTAACTTTAATGATCTTTAAGAGGCATATTTGTTGGCCCCCTAAAATTTTTCTTGAGGATCAAGTATGATTTGAATAAATTATGAGGTTCTTAAGGGACTATTTTGTGGAGTTAATTATTATGTTAATGTTGGTAAGATTTTATGACATAGGTTAATTAAATTGAAGTATTAATGTTATAAGAATGAATGAAGGGCACTGTTGGAAGTTCACTTAAGGGTATAAGACATAAGGCTTATATTGGAAGGGCAAGATGGACATTTGTATGATTATTAAGAGTAGAAATTACAAGAAGAAGAATTGTGAATGAGGGAGAGAAGAAGAGAGTGTCGTGGAAATGGGAGAAAAAGAAGAGGAAAGCTAGGGTTTGGAGATTTTTGAAGATCTTGAAGCTAAACAAGTAAGTATAAGCACTAACCCTTCTTGATTTGTTAAAAGAAGCCTTTTTAGTGATAGTTAGAAGTGGGAATGAAGTAAATGTGTGTAGGAAGTTGTTGATGAATGGTATATGAAAATGTTTTAATCTTGTAGAGTTAATGATCAAAGATAGATTATGATGTATTTGTAAATGATATTGGGTTGAAATGAAGTAGAGAAGATGGTTTAGGTATAAGATGGGATATATGTGAAATGTGGGAAGTAAAAATTTGAAAAATTTAGAAAAAATGTTTCCGGAGTACGTTTCTGTAAAAGTTCGTTGTGGCAGTTCTTCGCGGCCACTTTTTGGCTCGTCGCGACAAACTTTCCAGCGAGAACTTTTCTGGATCGCCGCGGCGAACTTTCTAGCACAGAATATACTTTGGTATTTTAGGCATAACTTTTTATGTAGTTATTCACATAGAGTGATTTTTAATTTTATGTAAACTAGAGACATAGGGCTACAAATCATATGAAGAAATCTAGTTCAAATTCAGTCTCTAAGGATTTCAAATTTTGGATGGAAGTTAATTATGGAATGTTGTTTTAGTATAAGACCAGCCCGAAAATGTTTTTGGTATAACTTTTAAAGTACTGAACCAAATTGAATGATTTTAAAGTCATTAGAAACTTAGGCCAATGGGAACATTGTCCTAGAAGAAAGTATTATCAAATTTCTTCATTTACTTAATCATAAATTGGAATTCCTATTGAATGGGAATGTTCATTAATAAAGGGACTCAAGGAAGGCAAGAGGATTAAGTGGAGAGGCATCTTTGAGTAAGCTATAAGCAAGAAAATTAAGGTGGGTTTCATGTTTATAATAGAAGTAATAAGCCTTAAATGTTTTCTATTAAATTAAGAGAGTAAAATGATTTCAAATTGCTTCAAAATTGTTACATCTATTGCTTTTAAATGATTTGAGGAATCTCTATATGTTCGATATATCAATTTTGTTGATGAATTTCGAAATAAAGATGGAAATACATTGAAACATTTTATGTTATTCCTTGAAAAATGTCATGGCATTTTGTATATTCGAAAAAGAAGAAAAAGTATGAGAATGTGAATATGTGATTGATTGAATGGAGCATAGAATTGCTTGTGTTTGGGCAAGAGAGGAACGTTTCATTAGTCACGTGCACGTCGACGTATAGTCTTCTCCCGGTTGCCCCCTTGAGACCACGAGATCCTAAGAAATCGAACTCATTTTGTTTACGGTATAAACTTTGGTTTATCCGTTTCGTTCCAAGGAACTCTCGAGCCATTTGTTTGTACATTGCATCTTTGAATTGTCAAGAATGTTGCATAATTGAGTGTTATGCTTTGATGGTTACATGTATATATTATGTTTATGTGATGATATTTCTTTAACTATGAATTTTTGAGCTGAAATTATGAATTTGGTTGAGAATTCGAAAACTATGAGTTTTATGCATGCAATATGAAATTTCTATAACAAATAAACATTTCAATGATTTTTGCTTATTCTCCATTATAAACTTGTTACCCACGAGCTTTTAAGCTCACCACCCTTCCGTCCCATCTTCAGGTGAAGAAAATGAGATCGAGTGATCAAGAGTCAAGGCATCGCTTCGAGTCTTACATGTTTTGTATTTTTAAGTTAGATTTTGTAACCATGAGAGTTTAGTTGCATTTCAAGGATTATTAGTTCAGTTAACTGTTGTATATGGAGATTTGAGACATTGATGTATTGTGGCTTGAAATGCCTTTAAAGCTTTGTAAAACTCTTTGTTTTGAGGTTATTGAAATGTGAATTTTGTATGGATGATGTTGAGTTAAAATCAAGTATACTTGAAAAGGTTATCGATTTGAAATGATGAATTTTGAATACGAGTTATTGTTATATATGTAAGTGAGAAGTGTTATGGAAAAAAGGAAAGATAGGAAATTGTGATGAATGAGAATTAGTTATAAGAAATGAATTAAATAAGTAGCGATTAGAGAGTATGATGAAATAATGTTGGTAGTTGAATTGTTTGAAATGATGATGCATTAAAGGAAGTGATTTTGGGACAATGTAAATTGAGAGAAAGGTTAGGAAAGATGAAATTTTAAGTTAAGGGGTTGTGATTCCAGGGTTGCCGCGGCGAAAATAACATTGTAAGTTCTTCACGACAAAAGTTAACTTTCTCGCCGCAACATATTTATCCCGAGAGAAGCGGGAGAGAAAATTTTGGACCTTTACCGCGACAAACTTTTCCTGAAAGGTTTGCACAGAAGTGCACGTTCGTTCACCTCGGCGAAACATGAAGTTTGCCGTGGCGAACTTCTGGACCCAGGACCTAATATTTATGATTTCATGACTTAAAAGTTAAACTTCAGAAATAAGGCCCACAGGTTATGGTATCGAAACATGAAGATGAATCGATAATAGATTTGGTGTTTTTAATTGGTAACAGCTTAAGTCTTATGATTTTCCGCAAGAGTTGGACTTCGAAAACGGGGTCCAACATGAATGCTAAATAAACTTAAGAAAGGATGGAAAATCTAATTATGTTGAACAAGAAGAATAGGAGGAAAATGTGTCTTTATTTATGGTGTGTCATGATAAGGAGAAATGCCAAAAACATGTGATATCTTGATACTAGATGTAATAACCACATGTGTGGTGATAAAAAAGCATTTTGTGAACTTGATGAAAGTTTCATTGACATAGTCAAACTTGAAGATAACTTAATCATAGCTATAAAAGTTAAAGGAAAGATGAGAATTCACATTAACTATAATCAAATACAACAAATTACTAATGTCCTGTATATACTTAAAGATGAACTTGGTGGTTATTGAAAAACTCTAAAAGAAGGGTTACATGATATTAATCAAGAATGGAGTATGTCAAGTGAAAGACACCAAGCTTGGTTTAAAAGCTCAAGCTAGGATGAAAAATAACATGATATTTTCTGTATATTTATAAAACACAAACTGAACTATATGGTAGTAAAACAAAAGGAGTTTATTTATCTTTAACATTTTAAATGTTGACACTATATTTTGGAGGGTTAAAAAAGCTATGATAAAGAGACTTGTAAAAAGTCTACGAAAGCTTGAAATGTCTACTGATATATATGAAAATTTTGTCTTAAGTAAGAAACATCAAGATTGATTCCCAAAAATCTTGACTTGAACAAGTGTTAGTTCATACTAATATTCGTAGCCCTGCTACCTTATTTATGATGAAGGTAAGGTTTATTTTATCACTTTTTTTAATTATTATAACTACAAGACATGGATATATTGTTTACAATACAACTTAGAATCTTTGGAAATATTTAAGAATTCAAATTATAAAGCTTTTAAAAGAAAAAACAAAACCACTTTAGATAAGTAGAGAAATATCTTAAAAAGAATCAAACTATCTAAAATATTTTGGCTAGTATCAGCAGTCTAGAATTTTCATATGTTGAATAAGTGTCCTTCAAGTACACTAAATAAAACAACGTAAGAAATTTGGATCACTTACAAACTAGTAATGTAGTATTTTAGGACTTTTAGTTATTTTGCTTATGCTTATGTTCTAGATATAGAAGAGGACAAACCTTAAATATAAAGGGGAAGATTGTATATTTTTAGGAGTCAATGATAAGCCTACAACATATAAGTTGAATGATATAGTTGCAAGGAAGCTTGGATCGATAGAGATATGATTTTTTTTCTTCTGAAAATTAGTTCTAGACATATAATTCAATAAAAGAAAACCATAAAATAATAGATGTAACTAATGCAAAAGATGTTGAAATATAGTAGCAAGAAAATAATATAGATACAACATAATCTAGAACCATGTAGACATAATCAATGCAATAAGGAGTAGCAACATATAGATTCAACAGAATTTGGAACCATGTAGACATAACCAATGCAATAAGGAGTAGCAACCAATTCCAAACCTTAACATACTAAAAGGAGGCCCACCTAGATTTAATATTATGAGGTCAACATCTTCTTAATGTTGAAAAAATCTCATAGTTTGCCTTATTTGTAGATTTTGATCATGTTTCCTTTGAAAATGATATATAAGAAGAAAAATTGAGGGAGGCTATGTCAAAAGAAATAAAGCCAATAGAAAAATGGAATATAAGAATTGGTTGATTTTTTAATAGAAGAGAAAGTTATTGATACCAAGTGGGTATGTAAGACCAAGGTCAATATAAATGGAGAAATGGATAAATTCAAGATATGACTAGTTATGAAAGGATGCAAGCACGAGTATGAAGTGGACTATATAAAAATTTTGCTCTAAGAGCCAGATTAGACATAATCACATTAGATATAGCTTTAGTTGCGCATAATTTATGGCTTATCAACTAACTAGAAGTCAAGTCAAATTTTTTGCTTGGGGAGATTTAAGAACAAGTATTTATGGAACAATCCAAAGAAAGTTTATAGGCTTAAGATAGCACTTTATAGACTAAAATAAGCTTTTACATTTTGATACAGTTGAATTGATTCCTATTTTATTAAAAAAAACTTTCTTATATTCCTTTATAAATATACCTTATATGAGAACTGTGATGATATTAAAATGATTTTAGTATGTCTTCATTTGGATGATATGCTAGTTGTTAGGAATGATTCTAACTTCTTTGTAAATAGTCTCTTTACTAGTAAGGAGTAAGGCTGTGTATTAGTAGACCTCCTCAGACTCTACGTGTTAGCGAGATTTTTACTGGATATTACTAGTTGTTACACCATTTTCTTAGCATATAAGTGTCGCAAACTAATGATGGCATGTTTATATATCAAAAGAAAGACATTAACAGTTGTTGACAAATTTGAAATTGGGAATTGTAACCTAATCACCACATTAATAGAGGAAAATAGTAAATTAGTGAAAAATCTAGGAGTAGAGCTTATAAACAACACTTTATATAAGAACATTATTAGCAAAATGATGTATATTTCATCCACTAAACCTAACATCATGTATGATATGAGTTTGGTGAGCAAATATATAGAGAAACAAAGGAAAAAAAAGCCTATTAAATGTAAAGAGGATTTTGAAGTATTTAAAGGGCATTGTAATTTTTTGTTTGCATTATAAAAAGGAAAATCAATGCAGACTCGCATATTATGTTGATAGTGATATTATAGGGAGTCCAGATAATAGAAAAAGTACTTTTGACTATATTTTTACACTTAGTTAATATTATTTTTGTGAAGTTCAAAAAAACAACCTATTGTTGGTCCTTTCATTAAATGAGAAGGATCCATGAGGAATTAAAGTTTGAGCATAAAGAAGGAATTTGTATGTTTTTTAAACAAAATTTTAGCTATTAAATTATCCAAAAATCAAATTTTCATAGCAAAAGAAAGCACATTGATATGAGATTTCACTTCTTATATGAATTAGTTGAATAAAGAGCTACAAAAATGAACTACTATAAAATGGAAGATCAAATTGCATATATGTTTACAAAACCCCTCAAGGTTGTAGTATTCTACAAGCTAAGGAAGATTATTACTGTGTGCAATAAGGAAGAGTAAGCATGAAGCGAGGGATATGCCCTTCTTTTAATTGAACATATCTATTTAGTTTAAGGGAATATGTAGGGTCAAAACAAGGGAAGATAATTAATAGATTTTAAAATATTTAAGTCAATAATGTAGTAGGTACTATTGAAGATTAAACTTGATTTGGTCCAAAATAAAGTAAAATAAAGTAAGAAACCTAATTTTTAGAAAGAGTATCCTACCTAATTAATTCTTTAAGATTTATTTATGAGTTTTTCTAAAATTAGGTATGGTTAAGCAAATTATGTGGAGAATATCAAAAGATATCAAGAGATATTATAAAAAATGTGTAGTGTATAATGATTTAAATTTTCTATAAATATCCATGAGTTCATTTTGTTAAAGTATCAAGTTATAAGAAAAACAAAAAGATTTATTAGAAAAAAGAAGTTTCATACTCAAATGTGAAAGAGTTGTGTTAGAGTTGTACTAAAAAGGTGAAATAAATTTGTTTTTATTAATTTTGTGCTGAGTTGAAGTGTAAAATCCTTGTTATAATCTTATTTACTATTATATATTGGTATCAAAGTTGAATGTGGCAATATAGTAACCAAATCAAAGAATCTAAAAGGAAAAACGTAATGATTCAAAAATCAGCCTAGTTAAAGTTCATCATTGGAATCTTGTTAGTTGAAACTGATTTAGCTCACCCAGTTAAATCAAGCTAGAAATGAGTTTAGTTTAGTTGAGCCATGGACTAGTCATCAAGCTAATTGACAAGCCATTGACTTTCTAAATCTTTTACCAAAAAGTTGACTACGTTACTCCTAAAATTTTTTAATGTTTCAATTCCATTCATGCAGTCAAAAATTTTAAAACCTTACTCAATTTAAAGATATGGCTAATGGTGTAGTATCCTCCCAAGTTCCAATACTTAAAAATGATAATTATGATCACTCGAGTTGAAAACAAAGGCTTTGTTAGGTGTACATGATATTTGGGAAGTTGTGATAGTGAGCTAGATAATGAGGACCATTTTATTCATAAATAAAAAAGATAACTTGAAAGATATAAGAAAGAGAGACAAGAAAGGTCTTTATCTTATCTATCAATCATTAAACGATGATGGATTTAATAAAGTGTCAAATGCAACTTTTGTTAAAGAAGTATAGCAGAAGCTTAAAACAACCTACAAATGAGAGATAAAGTGAAAATTTGCTCTTTCAAATACTAATAGGTGAATTTGAATCTCTAAATATGAAAGCATTTGAGTTTGTTTCTGATTATTGCTCTAGAATTCTAATTGTTATAAATTAACTAAGAATACATGGTGAGAAGATATAAGATATAAGGATTATGAAAAAGATACTCCACTTAGTAAACTCAAAATTTGAGCATATTGTTTTGGTAGTAAAAGAAATCAAGATACTGGAAGAAATAAACATTTTGAGAAACTTCTACAAGCCTATAAAGAGAAACAGAAGAAGAATTATAGGACAATTAACAGCTCCTCAAGCTATAACTCAAAGAAAAGCATGAAAATCAAAGTAGTCAAGGTAGAGGAAAAGGACTAAGATAAGGTGGAAGCCATAGTCATGGATAAGGTTTCAATGATAATTATGAAAGAGGAGAGAGCTCATTAAATGGTCAAAAGCCATTCCAAACACAAGAAGCAACAAATCTCAAGTTGAATGCAACAAATATCATAATTTTGGCCACTATGCTTTTGAATGTAAAGGTCAAAATAAAGTTAAGGTGATGATCAACATCGTGAAGGAAAATACCAATGAGAAAATAAATCTTTTTCTAATATGAAATAATAATAGTTGTAATCAAGATAATATATGGTACCTTGATATTGGTTCAATCAATCATATGTATGGTAGAACAAGCATGTTCATGGATCAAATCAATCAATAAATGGTAACATCTCATTCAAGCATACTTCTAAAGTAGTTGTGAAGGGGAAAGGCAACTTTCTTATCTAATTGAAATATGGAAGCTATCAATTTATTTCAAATGTTCACTATGTACCACGCATGGAAAACAACATTTTGAGTTTAGGATAAATTTTAGAGAAAAGTTATGGTATTCACATAAAAACCATTGTCTTCTTATAAGATATAATATGAATAATAACATCATCTAAGTCCCAATGTTGAAGAATGAAATGTTCCTACTCAATATATAGAATGATGTTGCAAAATGTGTAAAGTATTGCTACAAGGATGCATTATGGCTATGACATCTTTGATTTAGAAATCTCAATTTAGGAGCTTGAAAATACTAAGAAATATATTGTTAAAGTACTGCCTTACATTAATCATGTTGACCAACTTTGTGACAGATGCGTAGGTGGAAAATTATTTGAAATATTTTTCCAAAGAAGCCAGAGTTAAAACCAAGAACCCACTAGAGCTCATACATGTAGATGAATGTGGACCAATCATATTGAGTTCTACAGGTGAAAGAAATTACTTTCTTCTTTTTATAGATGATATTTCAAGAAAAATATTAGTATACTTCTTTAAGCTTTTAAAAAGTTTTTGAAGCAAAAATTAAATGATTTTGAAGCTTTTAAAAAATTTAAAGCTATAGTAGAGAAAAGGAGTGGACTATAAATCAAAGCTATAATAACAGATCAAGGAGGAGAGTTCATTTCTAAGGAATTTCAAGAATTCTATGAAGCAAATGGAATTTGTAGACACTTGAAAATCCTAAGGTCCCCATTAAAAATGGAGTTGATAAAATAAAGAGTAGAACAATATAGACATAGCTTAAAGCATACTAAGAAAAAAGAAATTACTAAAGGAGTTACAGCTAGAAGTTGTTGCCTGCATAGTCTACTTGTCCAATTTGAGAATGAATGGGAAAAGACATGATAAAA
Source organism: Erythroxylum shatona (assembly GCA_027568895.1). NCBI lineage: Eukaryota > Viridiplantae > Streptophyta > Magnoliopsida > Malpighiales > Erythroxylaceae > Erythroxylum > Erythroxylum shatona. The sequence continues at coordinate 39,065,414 of JAOSBK010000206.1, forward strand.
AGCAGAGTGGAAGAAAACCAAGCATCACTCATATTAGATTTTTTGAAAGCATTGCATATGTATATGTACTAGGAGAAAGAAGAAATAAGCTAGATGATAAAAATGATTGTTTCATATTAATTATCTCTTATATAAGTTCAAATGATTACAAGTTTTACAATAAAAATAATGGAAAAAATTATAATAAGTTGAGATATCATTTTTTGATGAAAAAGGAGAATATGATTTCAGTTCTTAAGGAAATAAACTCAATTTCTTTCCTTAAAAATAGTCAAAATTGACAAATCAATCAAAAGAACTTTAACAAAATACTCCACGAACTTCACTAATATCAACCACTCATGATAATTCACTATCATCTTTTTTAAAAGAAAGAATGAAAAAATGCTTAAGAAGCCTTAAAGATCTTTGCGAGATGAAAGAAAAATTTCAAAATCTTCTTTTTGTCTCTTTGCTTATTACGAACCAATAAATTTCAAAGAAGTTGTACCAGTCATCTCTCTAGCAACTCAAAATAAGTGGAAAGATCATCATTTATCAATAAAGAGCTCGAGGAAAAAGTCTACATCAAGAAACCATTAGAATATGAAGCAGCAGGATATGAAGACAAAGTCTTAAATCTTGATCTTTATAGATTAAAACACGCACCTAGAGCATGAGATAGTCAAATTAAAAGTAATTTCAAGAGGATCATTTTATCAAATGTCACTATGAGCATGCTTTCTATATCAATATCATATAAAGAGATATTTTGATTTTATACTTATACGTGGATAATATTATCTTTACTAGAAGCAATCCAAGTTTATTTGATGAGACTATAATCAATCCAAATGTCACTATAAGCTCCTTGAGAAATTTATTCAAGGAGCTTATTTTGATATAAGAAAAGTTGTCAAAGATTTATATTGACAATAAATTAGCAATAGCTCTGACAAAAAAATAAAATATTTGAAAGATGTAAAATTGGAGTTTATAAAGTATCATAAACATTTGTAGATATTTTTACTAAATCACTCAAATTTCAAGATTTTGCAAGGAGATTAAGTAAGCTTGATGTTATAAATCAAGTTTAATAGGAGAGGAATGCCAAAGACTAAATTTTATTTTGGTCTAAAACAAAAAAGAAAAAATTTTATTATGCAAGTTTTTATGAATTTTTTAGAAATAGGCAAGGTGACAGTAATATAAAATTATGCTTGTTAAATGTACATTTAGAATGTCAAAACAGAAAAATTATTGCAATCTATATAATTTATTCCTCAAATTTAAATCTCTTTCTCTTTGTTAGTCTATTTAAATAATATCTTATGTACTTTAAATTAGTTTTATATTTTTATACGAATATTTATGCTAATAAGATGCTCATATCAGTTAAATACATTTTGTTCTCAAGTTATATTTCATCTTCTCTCTATCTCCTGGTCCCTTTTAAATATAATAGTTTTGGGGATAGGTATTTTTTTTCATTTGACATTTTATTTCTTTCATTAAATTTTAACATCTTGAAAATTTTTCCCTACTTAGTAACTTATTGTATGTAACTTCTATGAAAGAGAAAATGTTAGTCTTTCATATTCTACTAGAATGTATTGCAACTTCTTTTGATATGTCTTAGAGACAAATGTAAGATCAACTTCTGCCTTATATTTAGGTGATTTGGTAATGGCTTTTCTTTTTCAATGGAGTTTGTCTTACATAGCATAATGCATCTTTTTTTTATTATAGAGGATATTCTTCACCTTTGGGAGATTTAAACTGTGTTTACTAACTATGGTACATGATGTTTATATTACAAATTATGTGCCAATTTTATTTTATATAATTTGTCCAAATGTTGACATATTTCTTCACTTACAAAGCTAGTCTTATTGATATAGTCAATCTTCTCCTAAAGGAATAAAGTCTTTTCATAAGAAAGAACTATCAAATTAGGGATATATTATTTTCATTATCAAACTAAATATGACGTTTAATAAAATTTTAATAAAATAACTTGTAATGTGGTGTTACTATCATCTCTATACTTAAATTAAATCATAAATTTCTGTAGTTTAAATAAATGTATTATAAGAGAGAAGGAATCATTCCCATGAGGAATTCTAATTTATTAACTATTACATGAGAAATATTTAATGAAATGGGAGTTGCAATGATACAAAATTTTGTGATAAAGAAAATAAATGAAACTCTACAATAATAAAAGGAGAATTATTAGTGAAATAAACCTTAGTTTATGGTCATTTCCACTATTAGAAGTAGATTGATCATTGACAAAAAAAATTCATTAATTAGATATTCGATGTGGTATTAAATACATGTCTTTTCTTATGATTAGCTAATAAAAATACATAATTGAATAAACTTTTATTGTTTAAAAACCTTAAATATGATATAGAATTTAAATTAACAATAGCTATTAGAAAAGAAAGACCATCGAAGCAAGAAAACACAATATATATGGCTGCATTTGATCTAATTGAATGTTTTTCCTAAACGTTAATAATTTCTAATACAGCAAATTAAAAACTCCTAGTCGCTACAAAGGTTTAAGGAATTAAGCTTTTATGTATCCAATGTTTAATCTAACAATTGATTATTTTAATAAATAAACTAACCGAGCACATTGTAAATCAATTAAAAAAATTATGAAAACAAAAGCACAGAAGAACAATTCAATATATGAATAGGTAAACCACTTCATATTAAAACTTAAGTATCTCTTTGTCTGCAAAGTTTCAAATGCTTCGATCTCTTTAACCAAGATAAAGAAAGTTGGTTAATAATGGTCACAGAATGCTCACTAAAAAGAAGAAAAGAGATTTTGTGAGAGGCTGAAAAATAGAGATAGAAAATTGGATGCCCTTCCTCCTTCACTTAGGTCCTATTTATAACTACTTCAGCCTTACGCTTTTGTTGATGTTAGAATTTTCTTGCTGTGATTCTTTAGCTTCAAGATATTTTAACTCCGCTAATTATCATCCAGACTTGGTCTAGATAAGATTTTAAAAAATTTTAATTTTCTAATTGCACATTTGAAATTTAAAAGATGGAATTTTTGGTGAATACACCGGTGCCTAATTGTTAATTTTGTTTATGACTCTATATGCATCTTATTTTGTGACTTTTTTTTATTTTTTTAACTTTAAATCTGTCAAGAATCATCTTGACATAAAAATTAGTAAAATTTTAAAATAGAATCAATAATTACACATAAATAATGAAATTAAAGTTCAAAAGCAATATCTTTAATGGTCTTATCACAATATTGTAATAAAAAGTGAAGAAAGGACTTTTAACCAAAGAATCTTAGTCTTAAGTTGTTTTCTTTTCCTTACTTTCAATCTGATCGTCTAATTATTTTTTCCTCTTACTTTTTGGTTTTTAATCTTGTAAAAAATTTGTTAAAACTGGAATGTATTTATATATGGAAATGGGTCATCTAGTTATCGAAGTGGGATTTTGATCGATGTGGATTACTTGTGTAATTGGCTATTTCACATCTCCCATACAAGAGGTGTTGAACCCTAGTCTTAATCAATGAAATGCAATCAATTTGCTTATGGCAGAAAGAAAAGTGGAACCTGGTTCAGTCTGATTCTGTTGGGGCTGGACGTCGTTGTTTGGATCCATGATCTCGATTAGCTTCAATTAGGAGAAACCTGCAAAAACAATAAGGCACGCTGGGGGTTGGTCGCCGGCTTGCCCCTCCGATGCTTAAGTCAATTTTCTGTGATAGGTTTTGTGGCTAATGACAAAGGTTATCAGGGTTATTAGAGTCGTACCTGCATCGTGAGGATATAATGGACTTATATAGTAAGTACCTGACGTGTTTTATCCAACATCAACTAATTTTGTTGTGTTTTAACTCAATATCTTAAGAATTGGCCGATCGGCCCACACGTCATCCTAGAGTTGGACCTGGGCCTAGCACGACCGACCCAACCAGAACCATTTGAACTAAATTGTCTATGTTAGAGAAGCAGTAAATTCAAGACCAATGAATTCAAGACAAGTGGTGGATGATTGTGAGAAAAGGAATAACAGATTTATGTTTTGACAGCCTTATTGTCCTAGTGTCCTTTGACAAGTCATAGTTTGTTACAACTATGTATTTATTTCCTCCTGATGATTGAATGAGTAGAGTTGTTGTTTTATCATTTGTCATCTTCCTGCTCTCATACATCTCCCGTATCATTCTATTATCTCATCGTTTTCTCACTTGGTATTAGAGCAAATCCTTCAAATGAGTGACCTCAACTTTACATCCTTCTCATCATAATTCTCTGTCACGAACTTCAGCTTCACCATTCCCATAAAGCTGGAGCTGAATAACTATAGAGTCTGGCAAGCTCAAATTGTACCACCCATTCGAGCAAACGATCTTGAAGGCCTAATCAATGGAAACATACCATATCCAAGATGTGTCATCACCCGAAGTCTTGAATCCATAGAAACAATAAACATTCCCAACCCAGATTTTCTAATCTGGAGAAAACAAGATCAGACCTTACTAGGTTGGCTCTTGTCAACTCTATATGAAGGGATCTTGAAGAGAGTTTTAGGTTGCAACTCATCCTATAAACTATGGTCATTTCTTAAGCAATTGTATGAGGCACAGGCGCAGTCTCAGATTCTCCATCTCAAAATGCAGTTACAAAACACAAGGAAGGGATAACTCATGGTAATAGACTACTTTGACAAAATGAAAGATGTGGCAGATGAGCTAGCTCTTGCTAGATATCACATCCTAGAAACAAAGCTGGTTTTTCAGATCCTTAGGGGGCTTAGGCATTGAGTTTGATACAATAGTATCAATAACCACCTCACTCAGAGAGGTGCCTACCTTATAAGAAACATTTACATTGATTTTAGAATGCATACCAATTTAGCTATGGAGATGCAAAATAATCAGTCAGCACAAGTTACGTTTAACAACAATCAGAAGAATTTTTATCCTCACTCTGGTCAAAATCAACGAAGCCATGGAAAAGAAAAATTCAAAAAATCAAGTGGTAGAGGAAATGCAGGAACTAAACCAACTTGCCAAGAATGCCTTAAGTATGGACACTCAGCTAATGAATGATGGTATAGGTTTGATAAATCATTTGTGAAGTGAATCACATGTTATTACAGTGCTTATAATATGATATATGAATGCATAAGAAAGGGGGATTGAATTGTGTATTCTCGTTTTTTAAAACTCTTCAAAAACGTTTTGTTAAAAACAAAGTTCTTTTCACAGAAACTACTACAAAACAAAGTTAATTAAATCCTTGAAAACTTGTTTGAAATCTAAGTAAAAACGAAACTTTGAACAATAAGACAGATGAGAGTAGAGAGAAGTTGACACAGTAATTTTTATACTGGTTCACCCCAAATCGTGGGCTACGTCCAGTCCTCAGAAGTATTT
>JAOSBK010000206.1:39070926-39101508 GCA_027568895.1 Erythroxylum shatona
GAATCTTGCTTCTTGATTCTTGCTTCTTGAATCTTGAAAGAAACGGTTATTCAGTTGAGTTCTGTAACTAACTCAAACTGATTCTTGATTCAGACATGATTTGCTTTCGTCTGCTTTTGGCTTCCGTCTGCTTTTCATTCTCCGTCTACTTTTCTTTCTCCGTCTGCTTTTCATTCTCCGTCTGTTTTTCATTATTCGTCTGCTTTTCATTCTTCGTCTGCTTTTCTACTTCGTCCGTCTGTTTTTCATTCTCCGTCTGTTTTTTCATTTCTCCGTCTGTTTTTCATTTCTCCATCTGCTTTTCTACTTTGTCTTTGTTCTTCATTCTTCGTCTGCTTTTCATTCTTCGTCTGTTTTTTGACTTCGTCTGTTTTTCATTCTTCGTCTGCTTTTCTTTCTCCGTCTGCTTTTCATTCTTCGTCTGCTTTTCATTCTTCATCTGTTTTTCATTCTTCGTCTGCTTTTTCATTTCTCCGTCTGTTTTTCATTTCTCCGTCTGCTTTTCTACTTTGTCTTTGTTCTTCATTCTTCGTCTGCTTTTCTACTTCGTCTGTTTTTCATTCTTCGTCTGCTTTTCTTTCTCTGTCTGCTTTTCATTCTTCGTCTGCTTTTCATTCTTCGTCTGCTTTTCATTCTTCGTTTGTTTTTCATTCTTCGTCTGCTTTTCTACTTCTTCCGTCTGCTTTTCTACTTTGTCTTTGTTCTTCATCAAAATCAAATATGTGAAGTCATTTTGACTTAACAATCTGTTCCCTCAAATTCCTTTGCTCAAACTAATCAGAACCAGAAAATGCTCAACTATTTGCAGCAAATTTGAGCCATCGTAACACTGCTCCTGTCTATTCTCCATCTGATTATTCAAGTGACAGTAACTAGTACATTGACAGTGGGGCATCAAGCCACATTACAAATGACTTGAATAATAAGTGTTAGTTCAGATTATTGCAACTCAGAAAAAATCACAATTGGAAATGAGCAATCTCTATAGATAACACACTTTAGTAAGGTTGTCTTGAATTCAGTCCGTCTCAATAATGCACTTGTGGTTCTTGGAATTACTAAAAACTTATTAAGTGTGTCCAAATTGATTAATGATTCTAGTTTCTCTTAAATATTCCATGGAAAATTTTGGTTGGTAAAGGACAAGAGGGAGAATGACCTTCTTAGAGGAGTAATTGATCATAGTCTCTAGAGGCATGAAGTTCACAGTAATCAACACCATCAACCCAAAAATAGGTTTCATGACAAAACCACTTTATTTGCTTTCCAAGAAGTTGCATTGCAACATGAAAATACTCAATGTCATGTTCAGTGTCCTGGAATTTTCCAACAAAATGTTAATAGCCATTATTCAAAAACTCAGCATATATGGCAGTCGAATGATCTAAATGAAAAGTCAAGTTCATCAAAAACAACCCTATCATGTGTCCAGATGTTATTCATAGAAATTTAGGACATTCAAATGACAATACCATAAGAATTATTCTGAGCTCTAACTCAATTACACCTAAGATCAACACACATAACTTCAAAACTAGTTTCTATGATGCATGCCAACACGAAAAACTTCATGAACTGCATTACCCAATCTCTAAACATAAACCTCACAGCCACTTGAAATTGTATATGCTGATCTTTGGGGACCAACAGCCATACTTGGAACTTATGAGGCTAGATACTATATCTACTTCCTGGATGATTTCACCAAATTTACTTGGATGTATCCCATTGTCCATAAATCCCAAACTTTAGATACTTTTAAGACCTTCAAAACTTTGGTTGAAAAACAAACTGGGTGTGTAATTCGAGCACTTCAAACGAATATGGGAGGTTAGTTCATTCCTTTCATCACCTAACTCAAAACCTTTGGCATCAACCATACCTTATACCCATCATAAAATGGAAAAATTAAGTCAAACATAGACATATCATAGAAATGACACTCACCTTGCATACTCAAGCCAACATGCCACTTAACTACTGGTATGAAGCTGTGGTCATAGCCACATAACTAATAAATTGCCTGCCCACACCAACTTTAATCAACAAGTCACCATTCGAAAAACTTACACACAAGAAACCTGACTATAACTTCTGTAAGACTTTTGGTTGTGCTTGCTACCTAAATTTGAAACCTTACAATCGTCATAAGTTTAACTTCTATACTAGCCTCTGTATTTTCATTGGATATAGTTCTCAATATAAAGGTTATCGTTGTTTACATAGCTCAGGAAGAATTTATATTGCCTGAGATTTTGTGTTTAATGAATAGACCTTTCCTTTTCGAACCATGTTTCCCTCTCATATTCCCGAGTCTAACATATCAGCTGAGTCTTTAACCATATAGTTTCTATCCATAACACACTAAAACTGTCCCTCGTTGTGAACACAATCTTCAGAGACCAACATCAGCGTCTTCACTAAGTGGGCTAACTTTAATTTCTCATCCTAGTCAAGACCACCATCAACCTATCGTCACTTTAGAAGTACTTTAGTCACAGTCCAGTCCCCATCATAACATTGAATTCAGTACTATACTTATCTCTCAAAGTGAGTTGAATGAAGTAAGAGGGGGAATTGCATCTATAACTATTCATCCTATGGTTACATGTGCCAAGGATGGAATCTTTAAAACAGAAATATGCTTCATCCAAAATAGTGATAGTGTCAGCGAAACTATGACTCCCACAACAATTGAAGAAGCCTTGTCCAAACCTGAGTGGAAGGTAGCCATAAGAGAAGAATACCAAGCCCTCATAAGAAAACAAACATGGTCGTTGATACCTAAACAGAGTGACAAGAAAATTATCACGTGCAAATGGATTTTTAAAGTGAAAATGAATTCAAATGGTACTATCTCGAGACATAAGTCTAGATTTGTGGCAAAGGGGTTTCTCCAGACTGTAGGAATAATCTATTTTGAAACCTTTAGCCCTATAATGAAATTCGGCACGGTAAGGTTTATTCTCGGTCTTTCTATGACAATGCATTAGAGTCTTAGACAATCTGACACTAACAATGCTTTTTTAAATGGGGAACTCAAGGAAGAAGTATTCATGGAACAACTCGATGGTTTTCAAGACAAACTATTTCCAAGTCATGTTTGTCACTTACACAAAGCCATCTATGGCTTGAAGTAAGCACGACATGCATGGTTCCAAAAACTCAAGGAAGTCTTGTTGGAATGGAAGTTTGTAAATTCAAAATGTGATACATCTATGTTCTACTATCATGAAGAACGACAATATTATTCTTCTCATCTATGTTAATGACATTGTTGTCACGAGAAACAATACCATCCTTGTTGAGCAAATTATTTCAATACTAAAGTCAAGGTTTGCACTCAAAGACCTTGGTAAACTTTCCTATTTTTTGGGTATCGAAGTTGATCGCGTTGAAGGCAATTTATACTTCTCACAAACGAAGTATATTCTAGACATCTTAAGGCAAACACACATGCTCAACTCTAAACTATGCCCTACACCAATGATCACAGGTCACAAGTTTATGAAAAAAGGAGGAAACTAATGCAAAACTTACCATTTACAGAAGGATCATTTGCAATCCCTAGTATGCCACAATCACACATTTAAATATTGCATATGCAGTAAATAAGTAGAGTCAATTCATGCAATCACCTTCAGAAGACCATTGGCAGGGAGTAAAGCATATCCTACGATATTTAAAAGGGACATATGAACTGCGATTACGTTACACTGCTGAAAATGTGTCAAGATTACATAGCTTTACAGATGTTGACTGGGCCACTGATCCAGATAACCGCAAGTCTACAGGTGGCTATCTCATCATGTTCAATAACAACCCAATTTCTTGGAGCTCTAAGAAGCAGCAAGGTGTATCACGATACAACACTGAAAGTGGATATCGAATGCTTGCTCAAGGATGTGTTGGGCTAACATGGTTTAGATCACTCATAAAGGAATTAAAAGTCAGCACTGGAATGACTGCAACTCTGTGGTGTGATAACAAGAGTGTTGTATCTCTCTTATATTCCAATCTTGCATAGTAAGTCTAAACATAATGAAGTTGATGTTCACTTCATCCGTGACATGGTCAACAATGAAGAAATTTGTGTTGAATATATACCTTTATCTAAACAACCAGTGGCTGATATTACTAAGGCTGTTTTTTTCTCAACAATTCCAATATCTAAGAGACAAATTGAAACTTCAGAGGAAGTTTAGTTTAAGGGGGAATGTTAGAAAAGCAGTAAATTCAAGACCAATGAATTAAAGACAAGTGGTGGACAATTGTGAGGAGAGGAATAACAGATTTCTGTTTTGACAGCCTTATTTCCTTGTCTTGTGGTTTGTACTAGTGTCTTTTGATAGGTCATAGTTTGTTACAACTATGTGTATTTGTTAGAATGTAACTTGATTAAGTGCTATTGTAAAGTTTAAGTTCAGTTGTAATGGAGTGGTTAGCTTATCTTGTATTAGGTTTGCTTTACTTGTATTAGTTGTAATGACAGTGCAGACTATGCCAGTCCACTGCAGTAATCATTGTATTTTTGAATTGTAGTATGGTGTTACTTAATATATATATATCTTAATTCTCATTATGAATCATAAGCTCATTACAGTGTTTAATTCTCTGCATTTCTTTACATGGTATCAGAGCATTCTTGATCTTGTAAGGGACCTAAAAACACTTAAAACTTCAGTCATTCTCATCAGGTTTTTCAACAATCTTAACCAATGACTTCCACACCTTCGAGCACTACACCACTAGTCTTTAATGGCCAAAACTACCAAATCTAGGTCATTAAGACATACCTGAGATCATTTGATCTTGGGATTATGTTGATGGTAAGGAAGTGATTCCTCTTCCCAATAATCCCATAGTAAACTAACTCAAACATCATGTTGAAGAAACTGCTAAGAAATTCTGTGCACTCTCATACATTCACTCTGCAGTGGATGATGTGATTTTCACCAGAATCATGGCTTGTGAGTCTACCAAAGATGCTTGGGAATGATTGAAGAAAGAGTTTCAAGGCTGTGAAAAGACAAGAAAGATGCAGATATTCAATTTGAGAAAAGAGTTTGAAATGCATCGCATGAAGGAGTATGATAAAATTAAAGATTATGTTGACAGAAATATGAAAACGATCAATGAGATAAGGTTAATGGGGGAACAACTTGAAGAGAAGAGAACCATGGAGAAGGTCATGGTGACACTTCCATAGAGGTTTGAATCCAAAATTTCCTCTTTGGAAGGCAATTGGGACATGGAGAAGATCACAGTCACAGAACTTGCAAATGCACTGCAAGCTGTGGAACAAAGAAAAGCATTTCATAAGGAGGAGAGTTCAAGTGAAAGAGTATATGCAGTTGCTTAGAAATTCAAGCCAAGTGGCCCCAAGAGATTTTCTTAAGGCAGAAAAGGTAAGGAGAATATTGAACAGAACAACAAAGGGAAGTTCAGGAAAAATAAATTTCCTCCCTGTCCTCACTATCAAAAGACAAATCAATCTGGAGATTTCTGTTGGTTTAGGCCAAATGTTCAAGGCAAAGCTTGCAAACAGTTTGGCCATATAGAAAAGGTCCACCATTCAAACTAAAAGAAGTAAGCACAAGCTCAGCCTGCTTAAGTTGCTGAAAGTGCAGAAGAGCATGAAGAGGAGCAGTTTGCTGCAGTTGAAGAAATGTATGTAGCTACTCAAAATTCTGGAACTTGGCTTGCTAACAGCGGTTGCACAAATCATATGATAGCTGACCTTACCATCTTTAAAGACTTGGATCAAAATTTTTCTTGTAAAGTGAAGCTCGGAGATGGTAGATTGGTAAATGCTAAAGGAAAAGGTACAATTATTGTCCAAACTCCTTCTGGATTAAGAAATATTGCAGATGTTTTATACGTACCTGAGATTGACATAAACTTGTTAAGTGTTGGTCAATTGCTTGAGAAAGATTATAAGCTGTCATTTGAAAATAAAATTTGCATATTCAACATCCACTTGGAGTCGAAATCTTGTATGTTAAAATGAAAAGGAGGAGTTTTCCCATTAATACAGTTGCTAGTGTAGATGTAAGTGTCGAAGACAATATTTGTCTATGGCATAAAAGATTTGGACACACCAATTTCACTTCACTGAAGCAAATGCAAGATCTTGAGCTTGTAAATGATTTGAATTCTATAAATTATTTCACTGGTGTGTGTGGAACCTGTTAATTGGGAAAGTTGAGCAAGTCTCCTTTTCCTGTGAATCAAGCTTCAAGAGTAACAGAAAAACTACAGCTGGTGCATTCGGATGTTTTTGGCCCAATGAGTGTTGCCACAATCAACTTTAGTAGGTATTTCCTCTTATTCATAAATGAATTCTTAAGATATTGTTAGGTTTATTTTTTGAAGCAGAAAAGTGGAGTGCTCGGATGTTTTGTAAAATTCAAAGCAGCAGCTGAAAATCAGTATGCTTTTTCAATCAAAACCTTGAGGTCTGATAATGACACTGAATATACATCAAATGCCTTTAAGGAATTTCTTCAAGCTGCTGGAATTCATCATCAACTGATAGTCACCTATTCACCTTAGCAAAATGGTGTCTTTGAAAGGAAAAATAGAACCATTATGAACATGGCTCGATGTTTGTTGCTGGAGAAGAATTTGCCTAAAATTTTGTGGGCTGAAACAATTAACACTGTTGTCTACTTGCAAAATAGACTTCCAACCAAGGCTGTTAAAGGCAAAACACCTTTTGAAGCATGGTTTAGAGCTAAGACATCAGTTGCTCATCTAAAAGTCTTTAGTTATGTATGTTATTCCTATATGCCTAAAGTTAAAAGGGATAAACTTGATCAACGTGCTGAGCTTGGAATTCTTGTTGGCTATATCAGTGTCTCTAAAGGGTACATAATTTTAAATCCTCTCACAAATCAATTTTTTGTTAGTAGGAGTGTGAAATTTGATGAATCTGCTGTATGGGATTGGAAAAGAAACTATGTTGTATCCACTTCTCAAGATGAAAATGATGAAGTTGTGGAAGAATGACAAGATGTCATGGGTGATGATTCTGATGAAGATGGTGCTATAAGAGCATGAGAACACTAGATGATGTTTATATTCGATGTAATGTTACGATACATGAACCTGCAGACATCAATGAAGCCTTGAATTGTGAAAATTGGAGAGCTGCAACGGAGGAGGAGCTCAAGATGATCAATAAAAATGACACTTGGATGTTAGTGTCAAAACCTGTAGATAAGGAAGTTATAGCCCTGACGTGGATCTTTAAATTGAAACTCAATTTGGATGAGACCATTAACAAATTCAAAGCATGGTTGGTAGTCAAGGGATTTGATCATAAACAAGGCATAGATTTTAATGAACCCTTTGCTCTTATAGCAAGGTTTGATACAATCAGAATGCTTCTCTCTATTGCAGCACACCCTAAGTGGCAAGTTTTTCAGTTAGATGTTTAAGTCTGCCTTTTTAAATGGCATACTTGATGAAGAAATCTTCATAGAACAACCAGAGGGATTTGAAAAAAATGTAGACAAAGTGTATTTGCTGAAGAAAGCCTTGTATGGACTCATGCAAACTTCAAGGACATGGTATGCAGGAATTGATGAATAGCTACTAGAATTCGGTTTCCAGAAAAGTTGTAATGAAGCTACTCTGTATATCAAAAATTTTGAAGCTGAAACTCTGGTAGTTTCTGTATATGTTGATGACCTTCTGATAACTAGAAGCAATATGAATGCTATTATGAAATTCAAGACTAAAATGAAACAAGTCTTTGAGATGAATGATTTAGGAATGATGTCTTATTTTCTGGGAATAAAAGTTAGGCAATGTACTCAAGGCATTTTCATTTCTCAGGGCAAATATGATGTGGACTATCAAACAAATTCTGTTTGGGAAAATTCAAATCAATAAGCACTCCTGGAGTTCAAGGAACAAAGCTAATCAGCAATGATGGTTCAAGACTAGCTTATTCAACCTTATACAGAAGTACATTAGGTTCCCTGCTGTATCTATCACTTACCATACCAGACATTATGTTTGTCACAAGTTTACTGTCTAGGTTCATGAATTCACCAACTAAACTCCATTTCAAGGCAATAAAAAGAATCCTGAGTTACTTGCAAGGTACTCTAAACTATGGATTGCATTACAAACCTACTGGTTGTGTAAATTTAATTGGATTCATTGATAATGATTAGGCTGGTTCTCTAGAAGATATGAAAAGCACTTCAAGTTATTGTTTCTCTCTTGGTTCGGCTATGATTTGTTGGACCATGAAAAAGCAAGGTTCAATTGCTCAATCTACAACTGAAGCCGAGTATATTGCTACCTTTGCTGCTGTAAACCAATATTTGTGGTTAAGGAAAGTTTTTCTTGATTTAAATTTCAAGCTAGAGAAGGCAACAGAAATATTATGTGATAACAAGTTTGTTGTGGCTATGGTGAAAAATTCAGTATTTCATGGAAAAATCACGCATATCAAGATCAAATATCATGCAATTCGTGAAACAGAAAAAGAAAAACAAGTCAAATTGCTGCATTGCTTCTCAAAAGAACAATTGGCATGTATCTTTACCAAGCCATTACAGAAACATCAATTTGAACAACTCAGGAAAAAAACTTGGAGTTTTCAACAGCACTTGCATCAAAGAGGAGTGCTAGAATGTAACCTGATTTAGTGCTGTTGTAAAGTTTAAGTTCACTTGTAATGGAGTGGTTAGCTTATCTTGTATAAGGGTTGCTTTATTTGTATTAGTTGTAATGATAGTGCAGAATATGTCAGTCCACTGCAGTAATCATTGTATTTTTGAATTGTAGTATGGTGCAACTTAACATTATTGATATATATATATATATATATATATGAATGCAATGGAAGAAGTGCGTTCATTCTGTCCCCATTCTCATTCTGAATCACAAGCTCATTACAGTGTTTAATTCTCTGCATTTTTTTACACTATTTATATATATATGAATGCAATGGAAGAAGTGCGTTCATTCTGTCCCAATCCTCATTCTGAATCACAAGCTCATTACAGTGTTTAATTCTCTGCATTTCTTTACACTATTTATTTCCTCCCGATGATTGAATGAGTAAAGCTGTTGTTTTATCATTTGTCATCTTCCTGCTCTCATACATCTCCCGTATCATTCTATTCTCTATCTTTTTCTCACTGCTGCATAACTTACTGTAATATCAAGAGAGCAGACAAGTAGCCAACTAGTGGGATTAGATTGAGGACATATCACCAGAACAAATATCACAGGATGCGACAGAAGCAGTGTTACACCATTTCCATGTTCTTTAGGTTTTCAAATTTGTGGTAGTTTTTCTTGGATCAATAACAGTGTACATACCTGCTGATTCACAACACACGCAGCTCTACATATGCATGGCAGAGATGATGAACAGACAAGGAGGCCATTGTCATGAGAAACGGGAACAGTCGCAATTAAAACGGGATTGGAGACAAGAACAGAGAAATAGGCCTATCTTAAAGAAACGACAACAACCATCATGTGATATATTGGTTTTGGTGGTGGTTGGAAATTGGAAGGGTAATAGATGTTTCCTCCCATACTCACTTACATCCTTGTCCAATTCGATGAACCGACTAACCATCCAGGACTGTAGTTTATATACAACTACTACATGTGCTGTGTGCAACTATTATATGTTTTTGTTATGGATTGTTTATGTTGTCTTTAGCTTCTCTTTTCCCATCTGTGGTTTTGGAGCTCTTGATTTTGACTACATGGAAGACTCCCCATTACTGAATCTAGCTAGGAGGAGGATGAGCATGTGGGTATAGTTCAGAACTTTGACATATCCTATATTCCCAAATGATCTTCTCCTTCTTCTCGAGATTATATATAATGTTAATAGAAACTGACATGGTGTGTGTAGTAGAACAAAAAAAATGAATAGTTTATTCAAGGGAAAGGACGGAAATGAAACTGTGGATGATATCAACTCCAAGGACAGCTGCAAAGCAGACAGGGGCTTGGAGAAAGTCAAATAAATATTGTACATTAAAATATGGAACTCTTTTATTAGAATAAGATCAACACAATGGGGCAGGAAGATCTCAGGCAGGATCTCTTCAGTTTAAAAAAGGGTCGCGGAGTTGCATATGAAATATTCCAACATCAAGTTTTTTGTTTCCTTTCTCATCTCTGAACTTATCTGACTCCCCATAACCTCATTACACTTGCAAGTCCACATTGAGCCAAAATTTTGTGTTTAAGCCTGAGAGTAGCAGCTAGAAGCAGTACATATCATGAAGAATGGAGCATTGTCTGAACACTATGGACATGAAAGCTTTGTCCTCATTTAAACCAAAGCCATTTTCCAAGATTTGGTTTCTTTCTTCTTTGTGGATTTGCAGATATTCAGCCTAAACACATCCCATTATTTGATCTATGTCGGATAGTATCTTGTAAGAGACAGAGCCTCCCCGGTTAGGTGCATACATAGTACTCTTTTGTACTGCTTTGTTGAAAGTGTATCAAATTTGTAGCTTACGACATTATCGGTCACATTGATGTTCTGTAATCAATTATGAATTATTGGTCTCAGTTTCTTCCTTATAATTAATAAAAATCTTTGGCTTTTATATGACAAGGCCTCACTTCTTTTATTCAAGTAGTTGGCGACTTCTAGACTTTATCAGAAGTTAGTAGTCAACTTCTTTCAAGACATCCGATTCCGTGTATTGCGGATTGCCTACAAGAGATGGATCTTTAGCGCAATTAAATAGGAAGGTCAAGTTATTGTTTAACACGTGATCTACATCTTTTAAAACAGACATTTCCTCGAACTCACAATCCTTACGGGATTAAACTATTATGCTCTACTAAAGGAAGTTGGGATAAGCATTCATGCAGAGGAAGAAATTGAAAATAACTGCATAATAGATGTTGCTGTAAATGTCCAACTCCATCACTGCCAGCTTCCCTCCAATCCCAGAAAAACAAAACTCATATATCATCTAATGGACTGCAAGTTTTGGTCCCCTATAATGAAACAATTTGGTCTTCAAAGAACATTATGAATCCCATCAGGAAACAGAAAAAGAAAAATTGCTCTAGCGTTGAGTTGGATAGACCATTCTTATCATTTAAGTGTGTTCTGGAAAGTTAATAAATTTTAGGAGATAGATGGCAAGTAGTGACATAAAAGAGAGCATGGGCCTCCATCAATGTACAAGGACTGAGCACTACTGCACAGTGGCTGTCTAAAAGACACAGTAATCTGTAGCTACTATTCATGAGCAATGTGTTACAGGTCTTATGAGAGAGTCGATTCCCAAAAGTTAGCTTAAAAGATGGGAGAGCCCATAAACTTATGAACTCTACATCAGCCTCTCTTATTATTGTTGTGAGACAATTAGACCGTAAGGAATTAAATTTTAAGGACATTAAATTTATTTCCAGCCTTTTCCCTCAGGATGTCTCCCATTGCATTGACAGAAGAAGGAAACTTGACCAAAAAAAACTAAGAGTGAAGAAGGAACTTCAGACCCTTTTGAGATCCATTTCTTAAAACTTTGACACCCCTCCCACTACCATCTTTTTTTCTTTTTGTTTTATAGCAGTTTCACCGGCAACACCCTGCTGTGGCAGCAAGCAATGTATTCTGACCTTATCTCATGCGTTCTCATCTCTTCACTCAAAACCACCTGAAAAAAGAATCTAACTTTTACTTTGTTCGTGTAAACTTGGAAAGGAAATAAATGTGGTGAAAACGGGATCCGAAGAAGAAAGTAAAATGTACAAGGGCTAAAATATATACACTCAATTATGAAATTGGTTTCCAGATGGAGCAGGCTGTGCGTAGCCGAAGTGATGATCTTGATATGCAGATCTTCCCCCAAGCACCTTCTACCATCATTCATATAAATCATCATAAAAAAAAAGTTAAGCATGATAAAAGCCACTACTTTGACAATACTAGGCCAAGTACCTGAAAATGAGTAGCTGAGAATCCTTGTGAATAATCCAAGACACTCTCCATTGAAGTTGGTTTACTGTTGAAGGCTAAATTATTCTGAAAGAATCATGGTTTCAAGGACAACCAAACCAGACTACAATATCAGTCCCATGAAGCATGAGTATAATAATAAATATACATAAAAACATGTACCAGGTATGTATTATCAAAGACAAACCTTGGAGAAGTTGAATGCAGGAGAGCTAGCAGTATCATCAAGACAAGAAGGCAGCCCTTCATTAACCTGTCTACTGTTGTGGTCCTTCTTATTCTGCCTTCTGCCACCAGTTTTAGGCAATGTAGTAGTAGTATTGTCCTTCAGTGCAGGACAGAAATGTACATTCTCGTAGTTGAAGCAGCCTTCATCTTCCAGGAAGTGAGGTGGACCAGAAGATGCATCAGACACCATGGACAAGTCCTCATCTTCTTCTCCTTCTTCATCCACCACTACTATTTCATTCTGTTCCTTAATATTCGTCCCTTTACCACAAAAACCACTACTCCTTGAATTTACAAACTTATCGTAGGCTTTATCTTGAGAAAGCAAAGATTTTTCCAAGTAAAGGGTCCAACCAGACTCACAATCACTACGGCATTCAGAGGCCAAAGCATTCATGTTTGATACTCTATAATCTCAGAGAAAACACTGAAATGTCGTTTCTCTTGGATGAACCTCTCTTTATTAAGGGGCAGAGAGAGTGTATGTGTGTGTGAGAAAGAGAGGTAAAGGGTAATAGACACAGTGGGGTTATATGTCTCTAGTTATGTTCCCTAATTCTAAGTAGCTATAGTAAGACATTAGAAGTAAAGAAGCTTGGAGAGGGGTTATGTGGAAAGAAAAGCCAAGAGAATCAGAGTCGAATCCAATACAGACTAAAAATTGTCCTCATCACTATCAAACCCATTCAGGGGGTCTCTGCAAGAATGTATGAAAGAATGCCAGTTGTGGTGGGTACATGTAAAGAAGAGGTAAGAAAGAGAGAGGGAACCACAACCTCTTCACATGCTCGACAGCGAGGCACTGTGTACCCTCTTAACAAAACCAGGTACACACGTTCATTTTCTCCGTCCACATTATATGTACACCTATCCTTGGTGTGCAGTAATGCACCTATATGTCTTTAGGACTTGGCTAAAATCCAAAATATCAACCTGTGTGTGTGTATATATATATATATATATATTATCTTCCATTACCATTTCTTTATTCTTTGATAAAATAAAAAAAGAGTTCTACTTAACTAGCTTTTTAAGTTAACTTGGCTACTTTCTTTTCCTAGATTTCGGCATCCTACTAATGTGATTGCTAATAGTTGTTGTGGTTGTCAGGTGGGTGGTGGTCCTCTCAACGATGTTCTTAGTACAAATAATTTGGTTTTGTGGGTGACTGTTGCAAGCCGACCACACTTCTTTTCCTGGGACAAAAAGCACACTTAACACTGTTTTGTTTGGTCATATCGACTTAAAAAGAATACAAGTGATTATGAGGTCAAAAACCCTCCTTAAGCCCTACAAATAAACAACCAATTACTCCTAAAATTACCATAGTTAGGCGTAAATCATAAAAGCGAATGTCATGTTATTAGAGTAGAGGTGGCTGGAAATATACATGAGAAGCTTTTCAGTTGACTATGAATCCACATGCCTTGCATTTCTACTTCCCCATTGTGTTCTCTTCCCCTACTCTTTACATGCCTCTCCGGAAGATATATACCACACATGCATTATATATATTGAGTATTCACACACATGTTTGCACGTGCAATTACACGCACTCCAACCCTCAATTTTCTCTTTTCTTAAAATAAATTGTTGGCTTTTTAATCCTTTAGACAGTGTTACAATTTCAAATAAGCTCAAGTTAAGTGCCATAGTAGGCAATAGGTGATTCCCTAGGCTTCCTAACTATTTAAATATGTTAATTTTCTAACTTCTGTTTCTATAACAAAACAAGTTCTTATCCATGTTAAATAGTCCTCTCTTCTCATATTAAGACTATATAATATTGTATGTCTCAACCCATGAATTCAATGTAATAACTTGATGAGTATTTGGTATGGAGTAAGAGGAACCCACCTTAATAGGAAAAGAGGCATGGAGCAATTTGGAATTTAAAAGTAACTTTTACAACAACAACAAAAGTAGGAGAGAACCATGCCATGGTCATTCATTGTAGGATCACTCATTTTACTCACTATACTAATAACACCACGTGTGTTAGAATTAGAGAGGGTCAGAGGCTTCCATAGTTCACATCTATGTGTTTTGATGCCTTTTTGTTACTTACATGTATGGTTGTTGGTAAACACTTGGAAGTAGTAGGCCTACTCAACATGTAACGCTGAAAACTTCTCCTTCCACCTCTTTCTCTTCCTCGTGCTTTGGGCCCATATGTCAATCCCCAAACCTCATTTACTCAACCAGTAAGCTTTACAACATCACATACCATAACAAGGGTTATCAAACATTTCTTCAACTTCTTCAATCATACTTAATAATTTGTATATTTTGCCCCAACTTACTCGTCACATGGCCTCGAATTGATGTATGCCTAAAAGAAAAAATTAAATACAAGGGAATAACTTAGTGGTTAAACACTAAATTTTTCCAATTTGACACATTATTAACTAATTCAAGAAATTGGTGATTGGCACATGTGACATGCATAACATGTAGCCAAACCCAAATATTCGGAAGGAGTTTTCAAGAGAAAAGCTTTCGTCCAATAGCAAAAGTACATTGTACGAACGGTATGTGGTGTACGATTGGGCCACAATGGCATCGTCCATGTGGATCATCTAAGGGATCGCTCTCCTCCTAGTTGTTTCTTGCATCTTACCTCCCGCTCCATTGACGTGCGATTTTAAAATGTTTCAAACACTTTTGGAATGGAAATGTTAGAATATTGTCCTCCCAAATGCTCCTAGAATTAGGTGCTAGGGGACTTTGTTTCGATAAAGAAACTGGAGTTCTTCCCTCCCTCTTCCTCAAATGAGAACAATATAGTCTGGCCTCTGCTAGAAATCCTCAGTAATAGTGCTCAAAGTTAGGAGGCTTCACTTCTTGGCTTCTTCGTTAACAACAAACTTAGCTTCCAAACTATACTCTCTTAGGCTACAAAGCACCGGAAGGATTCTGATCTCCAAGAAGGTCTCTAGGATGAACAAGGTTTGCTTATCTTTATTTTACTAATGCTCATAAAGTCTTAGATGCAGGCCCCTAGTATATGTTAGATAGGCCTTTCTTTGCACAGAAATGGAACTTGAGTATCATGGTCCATGATCTCAAAACTAGGCACGTTCCTCTGTGGATCAACATTCACGAGGTTCCATTAGAGTACTGTTCAACTCACGGCCTAAGCCATTTGGCTATGCTTGATTATGTATTAAAATAAATATAGAGGATGAGCTACCTAAGAAAATTCCCCTCATTCACCTTAATGAAAATGGTGTGATTTTCAAAGACTCGCCATTAGTTATGTACTAATGGCGTCCCTCATTGAAGCATCTTATTAAACAATGGATGCCCCCGAGTAAAAGGTTGAAGTTTGGGAGCTACCTGAACTCATGAATGTAAGTGACGAAATTCCTAGGCAAGATTAGGAGGTCCTTGATCTAGTGTAGGTGATGACTCGCAAGGCCTAAAAGCCCCTCAAGTCCCCAAAAGTATCAAGCACGAACCTTTAAAAAAGATAAACTTATTATAAAATGGGTCAACAAGCCTAAATGATTAGTCCCTCAAGCCAATAGAGCAAATTTACGAGAAAATTGTAGAGTTTGAGATCGCTCAACCCAATCTAAAAGGATAAACTAGAGTCAACTTCTTAATCTATAATAAAGAAAAGCTAAATTAAGAAAGGGTGCTTCACCTCTCCTTAAATGACTCTTCTAGTATGGAATAATAAGGTATCAATGACCCCAGGAAATAGAAAACTCTTTTTTAATATGTTAAAAACCTTAAGTTAACACTCTTGAAAACAAGGCTCAAATTTAGTAAATGCTTGAGCGTTAATTTTGTTAATAGGGATTGACCCATTATATCAAAATATGAATGACTTCAAAATGGATGTATTGTCATAGCATATGACCCTATGGAAATTAGAATTAAGAGCACACAATTTACTAATTAGTGTATTCACATTTTGGTCTCTTTTAGAGGGATAGGGGATATCAATATATATGTGGTCTATGCCCACAACTATAGCTTCCCAAGATCTTCACTTTGGTGCTCACTAAAGTTGTTCGTCAACTCAGTAAGTAATCCTTGGATAATAGGGGGTGAATTTAATTGTATTTTACACTCCTTTGAGGTCAAAGGAAGCTTTTGCAATAGAAAAACCTTATGAGGAGTTCAGGAACTATGTGGAAGATATGGAGTTTACAAACTTCAAGGGAGAAGGATGCTTCTTCATGTGGATGTAACATGTAGAATGGACAATACTTCATTCACAAAAATTTAGGTCGTGTGCTTGTCAACCAAAATTGGTTCGAAAATTTCTAAAGCAGTAAAGTAGCATACAAGCATCATCTCTGCTCAGATCTTACTCATCTAGAGATTTATAAGTTGGAAGGTTGTCACTGTAGACTTACCACCTTCAGATCTTTTTACCTATATGATCATCTTAGCCTTCAAAAATCTATAGCTAGAGGTATAAACCTTGATTGCATTGGAACTAACATGCAAATGTTTTATAAGAAATTAATGGCAATTAAGGAAATATCAAAAGACTTCCAATTTTCTCTTCTTCAACTAAAACTAAAATAAACCAAGCTAAGGACCTCCGCCTGAAATGCCAGGGTGACCTTTATAATTCTCCTAAAAACTTGTCTCTCTTGCAAAAAGAGAAGCAAGACTTTGAGTTACTTGTGGTAACTCAATTTTAGCTTTTTTTATATAAATCTATCCTCTAAAGGAGAAAGTTGAATTCCTTATGGCTTCACATTCTCTAAATAGGACTACTTGATTTTTTATACAATGTCTTTCTTCATATATGTTATGTCACTTAGGTTATTTTGTTTTGAAACATTGTTATACCCTAGTCACTTGTTATTAATATATTAATTTTTAATTTCCAAATAAAAAAGAATAATTGAATTATATGACTTTGTTCTTTTTTTTAATATACTCGCTTTTACAAAAAGTTAGAATTAATGTAATAATGTCTAAAACTTCAATATATGTCTAAGTCTTGATCCAAAAGGTTAGTATTAATATACAAACATTGAGTACTTAATATACCTCCCCTTTAAAATAGTAATAAAATATTAGTAGATAATAATAGAAATACTAAAAAATACAAGATTATTTTATGAATTAATTAATTTTTAATATTTGCAATTTTTATTTTTACTAAAAGAATTCTTTCTCTTAGACTTCCATTAAAAATAATAGTGAAATATAAGTAGCATGAATATCTCAATTATTCAATTTTTTAGAAAAATTAATTCTCTTAAGACTTCTATTAATTATTTTAATTTGAATTTAGGAGTTGGATTGAGTATTCATATCTGCAATAAATGATTAGTCTATATATGATATTCATATTATGTGTGTTCGTCATTATTTTTTAATAGAAATCTAGAAGAGAGAGGTTTTTTACAAAATTAAAAAAATAAAAGAAAAAGACTAAGAAATTTTTTTAAAATTGCCTAAACTATAAGGGAGGTTGTATCTTTTATCCTAAGCTAAACATGAAATGTGAATATAACATTTTCATCATAATATAACCCTAACATTTCATAATATTCAATTTAAATGTTTTTAAAAACAATCTAAATAGACCTGGACAAAAAGATGAATATAAATTGAATGTCACATCAATATTGACGTGATATTTATTATATTTTTAAAATATATTGGTGGGCCTTAGCAATAAATTTTAAAAAATACAATCATTTATATTTTACAATTAGAGAAGTTAATTTGTAATATTAATTTTTTAGGTTAAGTTATTAATTAAAACTCCTAAATTTTATAATCAACTAACCTTAATTTGTTTAAACCCTAAACTAGTACCAAATCCCTAAATTCCCTAATTTCTTCAACACTTCTCCCCTTTATTTCACAGCTTCCTGATTTCTTTAACGCTGAATCTTTAGCTTCTTCAACATAAATCCCTAATATCTTCAATCTTGCACTAGATTCCCCTTATTTTTTCTGTAGCACCAGTTTTGTTATTCCTCTCTCGCTCTTCCTGGTGTGATGATCAGCGTAATTTGTGTGCAAAGTGCTTAGTTTAGAATAATTTCCCTCTTTGCTTTGGACGTGGCTTGTGTGCAAAGTGCATGGTTCAGCGTAAATTATTTTGAATGCTAATTTTAGTGAATAACTTCTTATGTTTGATTAAAAATAAAAGGAATAAAAATTAAAAATTTTGGATATAAATTATTCTTATTACAATTTTATTTATTATTTTCTTCATTTTTATGGTATTTTTCTAACATCTAAATTCATAAGATGGATGAATTGTGGATTTCAAGTTACCTGTTGCAACATAGAATGTAGGAGGAAAGGCAGTTGATTGTGGAATCAATGTCGAAGAGATAATGTAAGTTGAGGGTTGTTTAGAATAACATTACTCAATGCACCTTTCTTAGAGTTAAGTTAGAATTGAGGATCGATTTCAAGCGGACGTGATTAATAAGAAATTTCACTTGAGCTTCTTTTGTAATTAACCTATGCACAATTTGTCGTTGATGAACATTAACAGATTCATGAAGAATTGAACCTTCAGGATCTTTAAATTCTTCATCCTTTAAAGTACAATTTGCAAACTCATCGAACATAATATCTCTAGATATTTGCAACGTATTTTTGTTTGGATTGAGAAGGCGATGACCCTTACTCATTCCACTTCTCTTTTTCTGAGTACCCTTTAAAGCTTAGCCTTTCTGTCATGGCTCTCTTGCCTCTTGGGATAAATTGGCTTGGTCACACTTGCTGAATGATTCTCTAGTTTAATGCTTTTTTTTTTTTTAACATTCTCTATTAATTATTTTATCTCTACCTCTGATTATAATTCTAAACTTCCTTGCTTCCTTCTTGAGGGAACTTTTCTTCTCCAACACAGGTTTTTACATGTACGCAAATCTGGTCTCCTATCAACTCTTACATTTCACATTAGATCATAAATGAGGGACACTAACTCGAACTTTTTTTAAAAGAAAAATAAATGGTATTGTTGGTGTGTACTTATGCTCATCTACACTGTATCACTTCTCCAAAATAAATCAAAGACATAGATCATGTCGACTCTATTCTATTTAAATAAATGGTATTGTTGGTGTGTACTTGTGCTCATCTTCACTATATCACTTCTCCTAAATAAATCAAAGACATAGATCATGTCGACTCTATTCTATTAAGGACAAAAGTCTTTACTTTTAATAAAGTTCAAAAGTAATATAGAGAATAAAACCCACTCATTTATTCTCTTAAAAATATTAATTAAATAAATCTTTTCATTTATGTTGTACAAAAAATTTAGTAAAGATAAAAAAATATATCTTTTATAATTTTATTTATTTCAAAATTATTTTTAATTTTATTTGAAAGTTTTTAATTTTTAAATTTTAATTTAAACGTTTCAAAATTTTAAGATATAATTGTATTATATTATATTAAGGTTTAAAATAGACATTTAATCTAACTCAAGAAGGAAGGGGGGCTGCGAGCTAGTGAATCACTTTTGCTCACGGCCTTACCTTTGACCAACTTTTAGAGAAAAATCCAGGCTTGGGACACCAACAATGTTTTTTTTTTTTTCCTTACGCCATGGATTGTTGAACTAATTGAAAAAAAGCACAGGATCGGACCAAAAAGAAGCCAAAACTACAAAATGGAAGTTTGAAAAAAGAGCATGTCAGGATGTAACCATAGACGAGAAAAAGGTGCTTGTGAATGGGATAGAGCACATGGCAGGAGAAAATAACCTAATCGCAGATACAACAAAGACTAATGACCATAGTCGACAATAGTCACCGGGTTTCAGCTCACAGACAGGAGTTGCAGATTTAAAACGAAGGGAAAAACCTGTTTAGGTTATAGGGTAGAGCATAGAACTCTTCACTTCTAGGGTCTTGACTAAAGTATCTAAACTTTTGCCACCAGTGCCTCCCACTGTCTCGGCGTCTAGAGCGGTCCCTTGGACTGTGAGTGATGTCCAAGATGTAAGCAATTACAATTCCCACCGTTGCTGGGGATGTGAATATCACTTGCATAATGTCATTGAACTGCAAGCAACAATTTCGTTAGATTTTGTTTTAAAACAGATATCACTAAGGGAATTCAAGTTTCTTACTCACCCATATGGCACCAGTGCCAACCGGTCCGTGACCTTCTACTAGAAAAATTTCGTCGAACCATCGAGGCACTGAGAGGCCCATGAATAGAGAAAAGCCTAAGATGAATTTTGTCCTGAAGCTGTTGAGGTTGCAAAACTGAAGGTGTGCAAGACCTGCCGAAGCTGTCCGCAAACAAAAGTTTAGTGAAATATTGAATGATATAAGGGAAGATGTTTCAGGACACAATGATTCTTCTTTGTTCGATTTTCACGTTTCAACCATGTTAATTAACCCGGAAAACAAGTAACCTACCCACATAGATAAACAGGACACAGTACATAGCTGCAAAAATCGGTAAGGGTATGGAAGCAATAACAGCCCCGAATTTTCCTGCAAGAGATCAATTATTATAGTGGTTAAAGAAGCAGATCTGCTGTTCCCATTCTGTTGTGCCCTGTGGAATAAATTCCAACAATTTAACTTATTGTAATAGATGGTTGAGATTTATTCAAGTACAAAGGACACAGCAGAATGGAAACAGCAGATCTGAGTCCGTGGTTAAAATGCCAATGGAGGCCTGAATTCTTGCTTGCAACATTGTTTGAATGCGGCTATGCACCTAGTACAGAAAAGAATAGCATAAAGGCTGCTGATATTTGGATGACTCTCCGACTTCCAACTCTTGTTAATCCCATTAGACCCGCATTTTCGCTGAAAGTGCAAAGCGTGAATAATTAGGACACTGAATTAGCAGAAAGAATAGATGACACCATGTAGAAATTTCCAAAATCATTACACTGAAGCAGTACAACCATTTCCTGTACCAAACAAACCATTCATCATAGTCCCTACTCCCTGGAAAGTAAGGAAAAAAAGTAGTGAAGAAACATCCTGAATCAAATAGGGGGTTAGATACTTTCAACTAACACCTTCGGGCTTCGCAGAAAATGAAGCTACCTGCCAACCAATGCCACGACTGAGTACTGAAGGAGGGATTGGAGTAGCACCCCCGAATCTAGATGCTGCCATGAATGTACCAGTAGACTGCAAATTAGAAAGCTTTTAGGAAGCAGTACTTGAAATAACGAGCACCACAGCCATATTTCACTGCAAACTCATACCGAGCTAAACAAACACTGTGTTGATAAAAACTCAATTCACATAATTGCACCTCAATAACTGCAACAAAGCAGGCAGCCATCATCGCAAAAGCATCACCAGCCTCAAACGTGGGTTTCCCCCATTGGAGAGGATATGGAACCCTTATCCTACATAGAAGTAAAACAAGATGTTACTGAAGGCCATACTGAATAAACAACAAGATAAATCATATGTCTACCATAAACCATTGTATTCCAAATCCGAAATTTTCATCCTAGATGAGTAGACTTTTAAGTTCATGTATATTTATACTTTCACGCTAATCACAAGCAAGAAAAATCACATAAAGATTGGCCAGGACCAATAGCTGCCTGTTGAAATTGCAAATTGATTAGTCTTGATTCTCCATAACAAATGAAGAATTAAGGAAATCAAGTTTAACAGCTGAATCGTGCTCACCAAGGAGCAGCACCAATGAGCCCTGAACGATCAGTACGACAACTAATTTGTCTCTTTTGAGACGAATCGTTATATGCACGAGCTGCAGTCAAAATTTCAGCGTAGACCCATACAAGTGCGACACACAATAGAACTGCAAATCGGTTCACCATTGATGCTCTTGTTTCTAACATATGAGGAAGATACTGTAACAACATTGGTTAACTATAAAAATTAGGACACAAGTAAGAATTGCGCCTAAAGAACAAATACAGAAATAAGAAAAAGGCAGGCTACGTAAACCAAGTTCCTCCATTTAGGTTCCGAAAAATTGAAAAGTTAGAATGATAATAAGAGTGAGAATAAATATAGTAAAAAATAAAAATAGATATAATTATTATAATTATAATGGCTAATTAAAATGAATGAATTATTATCATTAATATAGTTGATCTATTAAAAATATTTAAAAATAAAATTTTGTTATATTTTAATTAATAAATAAATTTATACTTTAGTGAATTACATAGTAATTAACTAATTAGATATATTTTAATTAATCAATAAGTTATATTCGATTAATTAATGATTTTATAATTTAATTAATTACGTTGTAATATCTAGATAGATATGTTTTAATTAATTATATTTTTATTAATTAATTAATTATATTTAATTAAAGAAAAGAAAGAAAATAACTAGTGTCAGGAATGTCACAGTGACACTTTCCTGACACTAGTTAAGGAATGAAAGTCATTCCTTTGACATGTGAGGGTATGGACTAAAATTAAGATATCAAATTACTGTTGACTTAATCATAATAAACAAGTAACCAACGTTTTTTACCCGTTGATTCATTCACATTACTTTAAACAAGCACCCCTTTAGTCGATTCCTAAGTGATTATCCACGTTTTTCTTTTAAATAAAAATAAAAACTTGCTTAATTGTTAATATTAATGTAATTATATTTTTATTATGAATACTAATTACATATAAATAAAACTTAAATATAAATTATTTCTAATAAAATAATTTTATTTTATTAAATTAAATAATTTTAAAATAACTTTTAATTGAATTATTAAATAAAATTTTATTCGAAATTTTTATTTTTGAAGGTATTATAAGTTTAATAATATTTTTTAATAATTATTAAATTAAATTTATTTAATTAAAAGTACAAAAATTAAATAAAAGTATTAAGTAAAATTAAATTATTCATGATTTATATTAATAATTAATTTAACTAATTAAATATATAATATTAAATTAAATAATTCATAATTTATATTAATAATTAAATTAATTAACCAATTATATAATATTAAATTAAATAATTCATAGTTTGTATTAATAATTAATATATTAAATAATTAAATAATATGTATTTAGTTAATAATAAATCAGATTATGAAAACAACATAAACAAAAAAAACAAAAATTACCTTCTATGGTTTTTATAATTTTTGAAAAATAAAAAAATAAAACTAAAAACAAAAATAAAAATTCAGACTAAAATTTTTTTTCTGAATTTAAAAATAAAAACAAACATGAATTTGTTCAATTCAGTTTTATAGGGTATAAATGCTAATAGCTGTACACATAAGCAATCCGCAAGGACCATTAAAACAGGGCTTGATTTAAGCGCCACCTAATTAAAAGAGAAGAGCGCCATGTAATGGAGGACATGTCATACCTGAGATAAGAATACAATCATGACCAAGGCTGGTAGCCCAACTTCAATGCATTTGGCTAACTACAATACTCAACAGGTAGAAAGTCACTTCCAACATCGCACCACAAAGTAAACTATTCAGAATTTTCACATGGCTTCAGGGAATGTCATCTTTTTCCAAACTAAAATGCAGAACATATATTCAAGAATCTTCTGTTTAAATGCTTGAAGTCTCCACTTTTTAGCACCATTACCTGTGGAAATCCATGTGTAGAGAGCCCGAGTCCCGTTAGAGTCACGAGAGGAGCAGCAGCAAGAGGGCTAAGGAATCTGCATCATAGGACATCAAAATGAAGCTCCTTTCAATAAACAAATGTTGCCCAAGAACGTCGTGAATTCCACTATTATGGTTTTGCAGCTTCCTACCTTGCAAATACTCTCCACAAACCAAAGAAACCGATTGCCATTTGGCAGAATGAAGCGATGATAAGTGCCCCTTGGACGGCTCTGATGGACTTGGCAAACCTCTAAGACCGCCCAAAGAAGAAATTGATAGTTCATAACAATCAATCGAGTACATGTGTATGTAAGCACTCTTATGTTTTGCTCGATTCTCAAAATGAGTAATACCAACCTCATGTGTGTCAAGTGATGAGCTAGCACTGCTACTTTTACTTGACGAAGCGATTGAGATGGCAGGAATAATGAAAGCGTAAGACCCTCCCATCACCACAGGAACTCGAGTACCGAACAAAGTCTGCAGCATTGTGTTTAACCCCGCAACAAACAACATAGTGTTGATTAGTTCAGCCTTCTCCTCCTGAAAGAACATAAGAATAAAAGAAACCAAAATCAGAAAAAAAAAATATATATTAGATCACAAATGTGAAAAGATAATCTTGTTTACAGAAGTTTAATAAAGTACATCGCCACCACCCATCATAGGAACAAGTACGCTAGGTATAATCACTGTAGTTCCAATCATCGCTATGTAGTGCTGAAATCCATGTAATACTGACTCAGCTGCATCCAACAAGAAATTTGGTTAATATACATTGAACGTACTAAAGTGTAGCATTAAGTAAGTCAGTAAGGTACATAAATATGTCAGCTCAATCTTGTCTACGAGACATATAGCCATATCGCAAGATGCTGAAGGTGGAATTGGCAAAGTCACAAGCATTGGATGACATTCCTCTGCTAAGTACGTGATCACTGTAATTGACAACCCTTTTGATAATAGATAACTGTTATAATCTCAAGATGCAAGAACATCACATATGATCACCACCTAAGACAAAATTGCTTAAGTCAAGCTTAAGACCGCTTAACAGAAAAAGATGATCCAGCTAATGTGATCATCTATTGTTCCCGCAGCATAATCATTGATCCCCAAATGATCATTAGATTCCAACGATCATCAATAAGGAAACAAGCATCGTTGACTTTTCCAACTAAAAACAAATTAGAGATGATAAGATAACATACGCCATGGAGGAGGACTGGAGATGCAAAAGTCGACCCCAGGAAGTTGCTCTTTGACAGGGTGAGGCTGGAACTCGTCAACCTTAGAACCAGCCATTGCCACCCACTCTTTCTCTTTTACTCACTCTGATTCTCAAACGTTAGCCAAAAGCAAGAGAAGGGCGGTGAGCTGAAATGTGCTTGAAGTAACTACGAAACCAGTAAACCTTCGGTTTAAAAAGAGTGAGAGGGATGGAGTTAGGCAGGGATAGTTATGACTGTGAGTTGAAAGCCAAGATGGGAAAACATAGTTTAGTTTTTCTGGAGTTTGATCGTTGGGATTTGCGTAGAAACCAGAACGGAAGACTTCTGTTCTTGATTTGAAAACCACCAACCCCCCAGACTTCCTCTTCTCTATCCTTGCTCATTTCTTTCTCTCTTCCCTTCTTCGTCTTCTTACTCTGTAATATTATTACATTAATTAGTCAACAAACATTAATAATGTCATGTATTTAGGGTCATTAGACCTCAAGAACACTCATTTATTCCATACTAGTTAGATGAATTCACATTATTATTCTATCTCATGTGGTTATATAGATATGTAATGAGTGCCATAGCATCCATGAGAATTCTAACGGCTGCATCAGGTTCTATATTTTATACAGGAGATAGATTTTCTGGTCATCTACTTGCCTGGGCGTAGAGGTTGAAGACAAATGGAGGCTAATGTTTCACGAGGGTTATTTTCAAGGATTTGAGTTATAATATGATCGTATCTTTGATACACGTTGCAATAGTCCAACTCTTTGGTCGCAGATATAACGTAATAAAGAAACTAAAACAACTAGTGAAGGGACGCTCACCATCTCGTGTCTTTGGCAGCTACTTAAAAAAGGGTGCGGATAGTTTAAAGGTGCCTTCTTATAGTTAGGATCCTCCTAAGATACCTCGTGGATAATTAAAAAAAAAAAGTTTCTAACCTTATAATAAAGAATAGAATAGAACATAATTTTGTCTTCTGTATTTTCCTTGATTAGAAGAGGTAAAAGTTGTTTTTTAATTATTAAAAAGCTATATATATTCAAATCACGTAAAAACAACTTTTTTATAAAAATACAAAGATATGACCGTATATTGCTGAGTACCGAATACTAGCCAGAAAAATACTTCATCATCACACCTAATCCGAAATTACGTAATGAAGCAGAGTTTGGAGAGGTTTGATATTACGCAGCTTTATCTTTATATAATAGAGAGACTATTTTCTGTAGACCCATATATAGATGTGACAAAATAATAGTAATGCAAAAAAATTATTTAAGGAAATAAAATTTTAATAAATACATAAGAGTATACCTGATGATACCTAAATATGCTAGTACCTTATAGCCAGAAAGATACTTAATTTAGGAAAAAAAATTATGAACTCGAAATCATAAAATTTTTAATATTGAATTTTTATTAGTATAAACTAATGTGCACGTATTTAACTTGTCTAGCTTTTTGGGAAATTGACATTTGGGCTCTCGCAATGTTTGGTTACGTTTCAATCATATAAAACTACGTTGTGGAATCTATAAAAGTGCTAGACGGCAAAAAGCTCACGTGAATTTGGTGCCTAAATTTATAGTCAAAAGTGATGCCTCTGTCAATTCAGATTTTAAACGTTAAAAACAAAACTAAGGTTGGTACCTCTGCCATCCCAATTTAGCAGACGTGTTGATTTTAAATTTATACCACGTCATCTCATTCACCCCACCATCATCTCTCAGTCATCACACAAGTCGGAAGCTCCCAACTCAAAAAATGAATCCGTTTATTAGGCGTTTGGATCCTCTATAAGAATAGATGAAAAATAAAATAATAATTTTTTATAAAAAAATAGATGAAAAAATAGAATATGTATTATTTAGTTTGGTTTGATGTTAATGATGATAATATGTTAATGTTTGATTTGAAAACATAAAATTGAAATAACAAAGAAAAATTAATAAAAACTAAAAATATTCATTAGATTATTATTATTATTATTATAGCCAACAATTATGTAAATTTTTTAAGGATATTTTTGTCCAACAAGTCCTCATTTTTATTATCAACCCACTTGGAATAGATAAAGATATGGAGGAAGATAAGTTTACTTATTTCTCAAACTTAAGAAATAAGTAAGCCCTTGAATTATATATTATGTATATTTTGTTCAACTAAATAAGGGAATAACTTATTACCAAGAATAGATAAATAGTTATTTCAATCAACCAAACACATCATAATTGCACTAAAGGCTAAGAGAGACGTATAAGGAGACCTAAGAGAGACGTACAGGGAGAGAGTTGGGTTTGGGTGCTCTCAAAATTAAAGGTGACAATAGATTGGGCTAGGCTAACTGGCTCGTGACCCTACAGGTAGGGGGCTGTTGGGCTCGTGGTCAGACCTCCTACCTGACAGGGCAAGGGCGTGCCTGGTCAACTGGCCCGACTTTAATATTTTTAAAAAAATAAAAATAACATCATTTTGTACCTTCTTGTAGGGCCACGGGCTGGCCAAGCTATTTCAACTCGTGGCCCAGTTAACCCGGGCAGAAGTCGAGTTGAGTCGGATCGAGCCATATTTGTCGTCCCTACTCAAAATCAATATTGGAACAATTATTATATCTACTATTGTAGTTTTGGGATAAAATTGTTCCTTCATTTTTGGAACTTTGTGTTTAGTATACATATATCATATTGTATTATCCAATGTTTTAGAAATCAAACCGGACAACTAACTGATTTAAGAAAAATTTTGAGGTTTAAAGGTTCAACCGATAGTAAACTACTATAAAATTAGTATATTATCATTAGGGCAAAAGTTTTTTACTTAAATAATTCTCAACTTGTAATAGAGAATGACAGATTTAGGACACCATTTTCAACAATTTATGAGCCTTATCCCATTGACTGAGGTATATCCAAAAAAGCAAAGATAAAATGAAAATTTTTTCTTATTTTATAGAACTAGAGATTACTAGAATTATGTATATCTCAGGTTATGTTATTAGTGTGTCTTTGCTTTAGAAAAGGTTTTGTCAGTATGAAAGTAAGGTGAAAGGTTTTGACATTATAGCAAGAGTCGAATAGGAAAGGGAAAGGTTTGAAACTATAAATTGAAGAGCAAGTCAAAGTCAGTACCTATGGATTAGACACATCTATGAGTTGCAAAAGTGCCACTATAGTATATTTAACAATTTTATCCAAGGGATGAGATGATTTATAGGTAGGGGAATGTCTAAATTGTTATGTAAATAATTGCATCCTTATGTGTCAACACCATAACAGGGAGACATACATAGTGTTGTCTGTATTTTTAGTTATGTTTCTCAGTTTAATATTGAATATTGACATAGATAACTTGAAAGTAAATACCATCGTTGTGAAACAGAAACATTGAAGTTAAAGATTCAGTTTTAAAGTTGTGTTTTCCAATAGGATCAAAGTCAAAAATTGTCAAGACACACAAATGAACTTACATATACATATGAGACCAAAGATTCATCGCCATCATCTCTTCCCTTCCTGAGAACACCAGCTAGCACGAGGTTTATGCTTTAACAACAACATCAAGCTTCTCCTCCAAATTTTTCACCCGCATATAATTGCAAACATCAACGCTTTCTCATATATCATTCATGCATATATATTGTTAAGATATTATATATATATCTTTTATTTAGTTTTGGCATTTAAAATTGGACATATAGAATCTTAATTATGGTGGAATTAAAGTTATGGTTATTTGGTTGAAGTGAGATTTGTGCATATATCCTAATCATCGTAGAAGTTCTTTTTAAATATACATGCTGTTTAGATCTCCCGTTTAAAGTGGATTACTTGAAGTTTATCAGTACACGTGGACTTTTCCTAGTTGGTGTTGAAGTCTATTGAAACACGATCGTGGATAAAAACTAAGTTGGATGGTGCGGCAACCTAAGCTATTGATGCGTATGTGAGTGTTGGGTGAAGGTTCAGTGGTTTTAATCTACACAGTGAATAAAGTTTCTTTTGGAGGTGTGAGCTATGTTAAAGTAAATTATAGAGCAATGGTTGTGAGGTGATGGGTGAGTGAGTCCCAGAAGCAAAGAACGTGTGCGGCAACTAGGTGCATGGGTGGTATAGTAATGTGAATGCATTGATTATCCATAAGTGTGCATTAATTGCTTATAGGAAAACGTGTGTGGGTGGAAGATAACAGTGTGTGCATGTCTAATTGGAACCTATGGTGAAGAGGAGTTATTAGATTACGTTGTGGATGTGCTCCTGAAAAAGTGAGCTTCTCTGTGTTCGTGTTGCTTCTTTGCGCACTGCTTCTCTGCGTTCGTGTTGTTACAGTGCTTTTTTTTGAAGGACGATGATTTCGTTAAGTTGGGTTGAATAATTTTGTGCTGCGTTTTCTTTGATGTGTTGTCGTGATTGGCTCATTGTTGTTGCAACAACTTCCAGATCTATTTCAGTGGAGCGAAACTCATCGGGAAGTTGTTCTTGTTTATCTCAAGTGTATTTAATTTTCGCTCTTTATTATTTTAATCACTTGAAGTTGCTCGTTTAATTATCTTTGTTATTAAATACTGTTGAGAAAATCCTCTGTTGAGGTTAACACGAGTCGGTCGTGTTATTGGATGTGAATTCTTTCACGGGAAGTGAGGTTGAGAGATAGTGCTAAGGGTTGAGTGGTGTCGGCTTAGTAAAGCCTTGGGTAAAACTATTGTACTTCAGTGAAAGTGATTAAACTGGGTGAGGCCCCCGCAGATGTAGGCAAGGTGTGCCGAACTGCGTTACCACATTTTTGGTATTTTTATTATTTCAGTTTTGCTTGTTTTTATATTTTTATTGATGCCAAATAAGTTTGCGGAAAGTTTGCAAAATAATTAACCCCCTTCGATTTTTCAATTGATATCAAAGCAAGGTTACCGATTCAGAACTTGGTAGCAAGTTGGTGCAGATCCTAGTTTTACGAACATGGCTACAAGAGAGGCATTACAAATGAAAACTGGAAAAAGTATGAATGATGTGGAAGACGAATCAGATGAAAATGAAGACTGGGTACTACTCATACGACATTTTGGTAAATGGTTGAAAAGAATAAAAAAGGACAGATCCGATTTTAGACAATGTGGTAGAAGTTCATCGAGTAACAATTCAAGACAGCAAGTCACGTCACAAAAGGGTGAACGGAAGGCAAGTCATGAATGTCAAGGTTTCGGATACATTGAATCCGAATGTTTTAATACTTTGAAGAAGAGAAAAGGCAAGTCTTTCACAAGCACCCGGATTGAGATTGATTCTAAGAGTGAATATAGTAGGAAAGAAGAAATAGGGAACGGTGCTGCGTTGGTTGCCTTACATAGCAAAAGTCCAGTTACTTGCTTAACAGTAACTGAGAAGGAAGTAACTGAAGTCGAAAAAGAGAAAACATTAGAAAATCTCGAAAACAATCCAGCTCAAGATCCAATATCAGATTATAACAGCGATGGAAGTGGCCTAGATGATAAAAGGGGGAATACTTACTAGGATTTCAAAGTTATATATGAAAAATGGGTAAAAACGTGTAGAAAGAATGAAAGATTGGAGGAAGAAAATCTTTGCCTGAAAAATACCATAC
>JAOSBK010000206.1:39114704-39126307 GCA_027568895.1 Erythroxylum shatona
AAGACCCATTAAAAATGCAGATTAAGATAAACTAAACAATTTAGTAGGAAAAATATGTATAAGACCCAATAATTAATCCAAAAATTAAGGAAAAATGCCATTAATTCTAACGATAAAAATGCATCCAATAATCTGTTTCTTAAATTAATTATACACTCATAACTCACCTTCCCAGAAAAAGAAAAAACAGAAGAAAATGGTGTCGAGTTCTTGGCTGTCAACCGAATGTGCGTGTCCTCTTTTCTTGGCTTCACGTCATCTTTCTTGCTAGTTGCTACCTAACCGGTTGGTTCCAAGTTCCAACAGAGTTCACGTGTTGAATAAGCTTATTCAAAGTTTTGCCTTCAATTCCGAATTAGTCATCCAAATTCCAAAATTAAGATTTTCTGATTTTAAATTGTAATAATTAAATATATTATGGAAATTTTTTTACTACTAAATGATTAATGGTAATGACTAAAAAGATCTTGTACACTTTTTATATGTTTGTTCTGCTTCATATGAAACCGATTGCAGATACAAAGTAACTTTTGAAGTACTTTTCTTCCAAAGTTCATCGCATGGCCAGAAAATCATTGATAATATATTATAATTGGATTATTTTTATATTTTTTAAGGTAATACTTTATTCCGCCTATATTTATTTTTATTTCTTGTTATATTTATTATAATTTTTGTTATCATTACTTAAAATGAACCAAGCACACTTTTAATGAAAATATATATCTCCAAAATATTAAAAAAAAACCTTCATTTTTTTAGAACTTAGAAGAACTGATTTTTAAAAAATAAAATTGAAAAAAGGGTTAATTAACAAAAACTCATACTTTACTCAAATTTGGATTATAACCTAAACTTAAAAAGGTGATAATGAAATACTCAAAGTTTCAATTTTGTTCAATTATAGCCCGACATTAACATTTTTGTTAATGTTATTAACATGACTTATCACATAAGACAGGAATACTAAACACTTATACACGTCAAACTTAATTAAGTTTCACTAATTAAATGTAACTAAACTGCGTCGTTTTTGAATTAATATCCTTAAATCAAACTAGCTGCCAAAATCGTTATAATTGAAAGCCTAAATTAATGTGTTCTTGCACAGACAAAAAGAAGATATAGGGTGACAAATTAAGGTTCATTCATATTGTTACCAATTATTTCATTGTCGTCTCACACTAACATGACAAGATCATTGTCCTCTCATGCCTACATGATAGGGATTTTAACCCCGTAATAATGTAGTTTAGTTAAACTTAGTTAAGTCTGACATGAATGGATGTTTAGGATTTTTGTTTTATATGTCAAGCCATGTGAGTAATGTTAACAAAAATATTAATATCGGACTAGAAGTAAAAAAATTAAAAGTTGAAGTATTTAATTGTCATTTTTTTAAATTCAGCATTGATATCCTAAATAATGTTGTTGCTCCTGCTTCTTGTACTCCTCTATGGCATATGGTGACTACGAATTGGGATGCTATGATTTCTAACGCATTCTGGGCCTTAGGTGATGGGAGTACGGTTAAATTTTGAAAACATAGATGGTTGCCTAGTGTCTCAAAGCCTTTGTTGCATGTAGCTAGTGGGTCTATTCCAGATAATATAATTGATAAAACTGTTTCTTTTTTTGTTACTGATGAAGGAGATTGGAGATTGGAGTATTTTTCTCAGTTGCTCCCCACTTCAATTTGCTCTTATATTGCTGCTACACTTGTGCCCTTTGATACTTATGGTAAGGATTCCCTTCTTTGAGGTCTGTCTTCTTCAGGAGCTTTTACTTTGCGGTCTGCGTATAAATTTCTTTCTGGGAATTTCATTACTTCTCATAACTTTCCTTGGAACCTGATTTAGAAGTGGCAAGGCCCTTAAAAAATCAGAATGTTTTTCTTGTTAGTCCTCAACAATGTAATCTTAACTAACGATGAAAGAAAACGAAGACACTTAAGTGACTATGGGATTTGTGATATTTGCAACGATGAGCCTGAAACCTTTTTTTACATTCTCCGTGATTGTCATGTTGTTGATCAATTCTGGCATCTTGTTACTGATTTCAATAATTTGAGCTCCTTCTGGAATGTTAATCTGGAAGATTGAATGTTATTAAATCTGAAAAGCTCCCATCTCTCTTATGGTCATTTTAGTTGGCCTACTATTTTCGGCTTAGATTGCTGGAACCTTTGGAAACGAATGAATGACAGAATGTTTAATTCTGGTGTTTCTTTCATTTTTAATATCTTGCAGAGTACTATTTCTGAAGCTAAATTGATTCAGGATACCTTTAATAAGTTGCCTTCAAAGAATAACAGTCCTTCGATTTCAAGGTTAATTTTTTGGAAATGTCCACATTCCCCTTTTATGAAGCTCAACACTGATGTTTCTTTGGCTGCCTCCACAGGGATTGCTGCAGGTGGAGATTTGATTCGTGATCATAATAGTCACTGGAAACATGGGTTTGTTTTCAAGAAGGGTCGTTGCTCTATTCTTTGTGCTGAGTTGTGGGTTCTTTATTATGGTATTCAACTCACCTATAATCTTGCCTATTTGGATGTTTTGTAGAAAGTGATAATGAGATTGTTGTAAAGATGTTGACTAGTGGTGTCCACGCAAATTCAAGTTTGTCTTTTGTTGACAAAATTCTAGATTTACGGAAGCGCTTCAATAATGTGAAACTTACTCACATTTACAGAGAAAGGAACTGTGCTGTTGACTCCCTTTCCCACCTTACTTTTGATTTTCTTCCTGGTTTTCATGCTTTGGGACAAGTTCTTCCTAGTATTGATAGATGGATTGATCATGATTTAATAGGAGTCTCTTATGTTAGATAATTTTTTTTAACTTTTATGAGCGTCGCTCACTTTTATCTTAAAAAAAAGGGATAAAAAGTCGTGAACAACGTAATCATATGCTAATAATATTGGCTACAGCTACAAGAATCAAAATAAGGAACCAACTAACTATTGCCACGTCAAAATCAATGACCTAACAATAAACACCTAAAAGAATATGAGGAATAATTAAGGGAGAAAGCACAGAACAAACCTCCATTAAATAAGACTTTCCCAAGTTCCTGTTTGTCTAACGACTCTCTATAACTGCGTCAACTACTCAACCTCTGAGTCTCAGGCTCAGCATACAATACAAATTGCCTTTTTCCGCATGACGGCTTAAGAAAAGAGATAAATTTGAGGGTTAAAAACAATATAATAGTCTCTCGCATCTCTCAATCTTCACAACCCCACTGTTTCAGCAGAATGAGTTATTACAACCAGCAGCAGCCTCCTGTCGGCGTCCCTCCTCCTCAAGGTTTTCATTTTTCTTTTAATTCTAATTCTGGATCTAGTATTATTAATAACTTTCTGATTGGAGGATGTGATGTGATTAGGTTATCCGCCGGAGGGATACGCTAAGGACGCGTATCCACCACCAGGATACCCTCCCCAAGGTTATCCACAAGGATATCCACCTCAGGGATATCCTCCTCCACCTGCTTATGCTCCACAGTACGCTCAGCCACCTCCTCAACAGAGCAGCAACGCCGGCTGTTTGGAAGGATGGTAAAGTTTCGCTCATCCCTTTTCTCTTTCTTTCTTTTAAGTTCAAGCTTTGGATACTTAGTTCGTAGGAGTTGTAGATCAGATCTGGTCAACTCAGTCATGTTTAGCCTTATCTGGAAGGGCATATGGGTCACTTTGACTGCTCTGACTGTACAGTACAGGTTGTGTTGATAAGGGGTTTTGGATGATGCCGAAGTTAATGGTAACAGGGTTGGTGTGTGTACAATGTTGTCAGATTTTTTTGTTATTATATAGATCGCAATAGACCAATCAATAGATGTACTTTGTTCGGTCATCTGAAGCTTGAGTTAAGGTGATTTGGGTTAATATTGTTGTTGATGGTGTTTTTCTGGAATTATGCAGTCTGGCTGCTCTCTGCTGTTGCTGCCTACTTGATGCCTGCTTCTGATGGAAATGAAAGGTGTGATTGAGTAGAAGGATCAAATAGGATTTTATCCTGTGATCTTGGTTGTAATTACGTTAATTTCTTATGCCTTACTTTGGTGTTTAATCGTTGGTACAAATAATTGACTTTTTGTTTGGAAGGGAAACATTGGGTACAAAATCTCTTATGCTTTTGAATTTATGTCCTACTCTTTTGTTTGTGGGATGATTACATTGCCCAGCTTATTTGTTTGCAGTAATTTCATTAAAACATAAAGTAGTGTTGGTGGTAGGAATATTTGCATGTTGCTTTGTGTGAGCTGGCTCCTTTAACTTTGGTTTTGCTCTATGTTCTATGGAGTCTTTGGATTAAAGTTAATACATTTCTTGTCTTGGGAGGAAACGATACTCTTCATGACCCTCGTGCGGTTCATTGTCATGTAACTAATTATCAATACAACTTTAGAGAAAAAGTAAACAAGTAGAGTTTGTTTAAGAAAATATGAACGTGAGATGGGTTAGATCATATCAGAATTGTTTCATGGTACCATAATGGATGATCAAGTTGCTAGAAGAAAATTCCATGGATATGTAAAAGATTATATTTGATTTTTTTTCCGTTCGAACTTCAGTGCTTTTTTTGAATTGAAAAACAATGATATCGCAAGAATACATTTAGAGGCTTCTAGTCTATCACTAGACGTTTCTTTTCACGTTTCTGTTCTGATCGCTTACTGGCGAGTTTAACAGGACAATCCCAACATAACACGATTACTTAAAGGCTTTGCTTTAAACGTCACTCCGATCATTTAGTGGTAAGTCTTTGTCATATACCATAATACTAGACGTCTGAGTTTCAATTGGCCACAAGGTTAAATGAATATTTGATGGGAGATCCCTATCACTAGGCCTCTCATTGTTTTCAATCATTATCGATTACGGAAATTTTTAGTAAAGGTGAAATGAAACTAAAAAAAATAACTAATATGATTTGACTCAATTAAGTAACACTAATTATATATTCTATGTTTAATTAAAATATTATGTAATAAAATGGTTGAATTATATAAAAAATAGTTAAAACTATTTTAATATTCATAAATATTTTAGAGCTCATGATGTATTATTAGATGTTAATCTCAATATACGGAAATAAATTATGTAATTAGAGAATTAAAAATAAATTAAAAAAGTTTAATTTATTTAATTTTAAATATAATTTAGGGTTGTAATTTATATTCATCATCAATATATTTCGAAACCTAGTAGGTTATACATAAAAAAGGAGTCGAAGAGAGCAAAGGTGTTTTAATTAAGTTAGACTTATATTGCAAAGTTTGAAAAATTTATCATTAAATATGAGATATATAAATAGAAGTCTAGTATGTGATATTATATATTATTTTAGTATAATTGGTATTTAATTTGATTTTATTTCAATTAAAATATCCGAATTTTATTATAAAGAAACTTAGGCTTGAATAGAGTTAGCATTCCTTATCTAACATTCTCTATGATAGTTATAAAGTTCTCTCATCATGGTCTGTAAAAACTGTTAAAAATCAAACACTTGTGTTATTATAACGATTGAAATGAGCTAATTTTAAAAATAGTTCTATAAAAACAATAAAAAATAAAGTATGAATTGAGATTACGTTTAACGTGCTAATCATGTTATATATTTAAAAAGATCCTGACTTTCAAAAATCATATGAAATAGTATTATAATTATCCTATGGTTGTGGCAGTAGATCAAACTCCAATTTATTGTCCTTCCTTGGACTCTCTTCTTGGCTCTTTACGTATTGTAGGTCTGATTTTAACCAGACACTCAGCATCGTTGGACTAACGCAGATCATTGCTTGATTTTGTTCTCCTAATTTCTTTCACATTAATATTGTTTTTTTTTCAGGATGTTAATTTTTAAATTAATTTCATTTTATTCCTGAATCAAAATCCAACAACTTCGTTGATATATTTTGTGCTTACCATAATCATTTAAGAAATTGGAAGTTTGAATGTGATAATTGATAATTACACTCAAACCAAATCCAACCGACATCAGGTGAATAAAGTAACGACACACCGTTTTGGGAGGAGAATTAGAAATTTGGGATTTTAATGTCTCACGAGTCACAAGCCCAACTAATGCGGAATAACAAGAAAACGAAACGAACGATTTTCATTTTTCATCGCTTTTCTCTGGTAATTCTATGCTTCTCTCTTCTTCTGGCCTCTTTGCACTTAAGTATCTGTATCTAATTGCCATTTTATGTTCAAAAAGAGCCTCGTTTATGTGTTGGTAACTTGGTATTTCCTAATTCCAGTTCTTTTTGTTTCTGAGGTATTTCCTAATTCCAGTTCTTTTTGTTTCTGCAGGTTAAACTTAGGTACAGGGTTGCAGCTACTTCAACATTTTACGACAGAAGACGGACCTCTTCCATGTTATTGTGGGATGGAAGACACATGATTTCTCCGAAACTTGAAAGGGATGACTTCAATATGCCAACATAGCCGCAGATTGATTTGGATCTAGCCAAGATTGGGACCATGACAGCGCAAGAGGCTGCCGCAGCTGCTGCTCGAGCAGTTGCTGAGGCAGAAGCTGAAGAGGCAAGCAGAGAGGCTGAAGCAGCTGAGGTTGACGCAGAAGCATTTGCTGAAGCAGCTCTTAAGACATTAAAAGCGAAGGCCACACCCAAGGTAGTTAGATAAAGATTAGTTTTTTATGAGCTAATTAGGAAGCCAAACAAGTAGTTAGCAAGCGACTAGAATGGCTCGAAAGCATAATTAAATACAGTTGAAATCAAACTGGGAGAAAAATCCTTATCATCTATTGCGTATAACTCCAAAGATACATGATCATAGTGATGCCTTTCCCTCCCTCCTACACCCTTCTCATTGTTGGTTTTGTTTCTGCAAATACACCAGTAAACACATATTCTTGGGTGCGTAAATGTCGTGCACTTTCAAGATTTGGTAGGTTGTCATAATTGAATTACTCTTAAGCTAGAGATCGGGGATGCTGATATGAGATTCTTTATGTCAAGTTAGTTATCAAAAGACTTTATCTTCCCAGGAACAAATTTTGTTAACATGCTTGATTTTGGAACTATATGCCGATGATTCGTGCTTGATGAAATTTCAATACATGGACAATAAGGGGCCTCGGAATAGTTTGACGACATGTTTAGTGCCTACTGGTGTCGCATGCTTCTTGTAAATATTGATAGGCGCTCCTTCGTGGGGACAAGTGTTTTGGTCACTTCACTGGTGGATCATGGGTATGTAGACAATGGAATTTTTGACTTTGAGGGAGTTCTTGCATTAGGGATTTCCAAAATTCTGCAAAATGAGTTGCCAGAATGTAAGAAAGGAAATAAATAAAAGTTGGCTTCCTTCTTGAAGCTGGTCAGGGTTTAGGGGCATTCTTTCTAAAAAATTTGGGTTATCCATACCAATGATGAATTTAGTTTCTTGATGCCAGGAAATGTATGTATAAATGACAATAGTTTCTAGATAGATAATCACTACAAGAAAATGGGTATTTAGTGACGGAAATTACCGTCGGAATTTAAAAGTTTTCTATCGGCAAGCAAATTTGTCGACGAAAATTACCGACCGCATGAGTCGTTGGAGAAATGATAGGCAGTAATCTTTAGTGACAGAATAGAAATATTCTGTCAATAATTTATTTTTAAATTCAATATTTCGTCGGTAAATGTTACCGACAGACAAAGTATAAAAAATCCGTTAGAACATTTTGCTACGGTAAGTTGTGTTTCGTCTGTAAATTTAGCGATGTATATTATATGCGCATCGGTAAATTTAGCGACAGTCAAGTTGAAGCTCCGTCGGAAAATTTAACGGTCGTAAGTTTATAATAATTCCGTTGGTAAATGCACCGATATTGTTTTTTATTTTCATACATTTAAGTTATAAATTTAATTTTGATTGGTAATCTTATGATTGATATTTAATTTCTATAGTTATTTGGAGATAATATATTGAATTTTTTTTAATAAGTTGAATGATAATA
The DNA here is from genome assembly GCA_027568895.1 of Erythroxylum shatona. Taxonomy (NCBI): domain Eukaryota; kingdom Viridiplantae; phylum Streptophyta; class Magnoliopsida; order Malpighiales; family Erythroxylaceae; genus Erythroxylum; species Erythroxylum shatona. The sequence goes on from JAOSBK010000206.1 coordinate 39,122,690, forward strand.
TAAAGTAAAAAAATATTTTAATTAATAATAAAAATTATTATCTACAACAGTAAATATGTAATTTATACAAAATGACTTAAGAGTAGCAAAACTAAGTTATGCAATTGGTGAAGGCGGATGGTCTAACTGTTAAGATAAGGTGTTGCCCCTTTCCTTCAACTCATCAATCTCATTACAGAGCTGGGGTATATACTCAATCGACTGTTGCAATTGAGTTGCTAGCATCTGTATTGTGCAAGGTATTAAAAACCAAACCAAACTGGTTGGTCAGATCGACAATTGTCTAAACTGGCCAATTTTTCGGTTCGATTTCACTTAATAACCTTTATGTATGAAAACTGGTTGGTTTATCAAAGAATCGGTCGATTTTCGATGAACCAGTCAAACCCAAAAAATTGTCTTACGAGAAGAAGAAGGAGGGTGAGAGTAGACTGAGCGAACAGACCAGCTGAGACTAGAAAATGAAAACTACAAACATCAAAGCCAAAGTAGAGGTGATGAATAGAAGGAAGAATTTGAAGTTGAACAAACAGTTCAAGAAAAGCCAGAATCTTTTTCCCAAGAACAATCAATTCTATCGACTTTTGACTTTACAGTCTTGACCACGTGGGTTGTGCAGAGATGCTCTTAGATAAAGAGTTTGAAGTTAAACATTAGACATTGGACGGTTTCTTCTACTCAGTGGGTAAACTAAAAAGCGGCAGAAGCACAATCGAAGCCAAAGTAGAGGTGATGAACAGAAGGCAGAATTTGAAGTTGAACAAACAGTTCAAGAAAAGTCAGAAAGATTTCATCTTTTTCCCAAGAACAATCAGTTCTATCGACTTTTACGACTTTACAGCCTTGACCAAGTGGGTTGTGTAGAGATGCTCTTAGATAAAGAGTTTGAAGTTAAACACAGTTATTGGACGGTTTTTTCTACTCAGTGGGTAGACTAAAAAGCGGAAGAAGCACAATTTGTAGTAATCTATTATTTGTTGGTCTAAGATTGGAAGGAGCAAGGAAACAAGCTCAGTTTACTACGCGATAAACAGAGTAATACGTTGGAAAATGGGAGTGTCTAACTTAGGACAAGTTCCAAGACTATATTAAAGAAATAAGTGTTAATGGGCATTTTTATATTAATTTTAGATATATAATTTGCTAAACTCTTGTTCATTTAATATTTAAATTGCACTAATTAAAAGTTATTTGTTTTAATTTTAGGCACATATTGAATTTGGAAGGTTCAAAAGCATCAAGCAAGAAAAGCTCTAGAAAACGTTAACATGTTTACATGCAAGAATAGTTGGCCAAGAGGTAGAGAATGTACGTGAGCTTTTAAGAAGAGTGAACAGACTAGTGGACCAAGAAATAAATGGGTTTATTTGTCACATCAGAACAACAAGAGAAGCAGCAATACGGCAACATCAAAAGGAGACAACAGTAGCGTGTTTGTGGAAACGCAAAGCACGCGGACGTTTCACACAAAAGGAGACCTGAATGGACATTACATAGAGTGAAAACAAGGCAGTGGCAGCACAAAAATACAAAGAGGAACAAAACCTACGAGGACAGCTGGAAGGGACATTCAATATACATAAAAAACCAAAGTAGGAGGTTAGCGGTGAAGGATTGAAAAAATGCAAGAGCTAGTCGTGAATGTGCGTGAAATGTGGACCAAAAAAATTCTCAGTAAATCATTCAAAACATAAGAGATAAAAGAGAGGCGACAATTAAGAAAGTAAATCAGCTAGCGGTGGAGAGATTAGTTGCGTGAATAAGGTGTTGGACCAAAAGACCTTATTGAAAAAAGAATTAAGATAGACGTGAGGAGGCAGCCCCACAAAAACATATACTCTCCACTAGCTGATTCACTCATTTTTCAGACACTCCATTGATTCATAACACTCATGTTACACGCCACTCAACACTCTCCACACACAATGTTGCAACTGGTGGACATTAAATGAAGTAGCTACGTTGAGGTGGCAAGGAAGGACTCGCTCACGCACAACCCTCATTCAACTAATATTCTCCACTCACGCACGTTGAGGCAAGTAGCTGGTAGAGATAAACAATCGAAGACAACTAGTGGAGAAAGGGGACGTTGAAGCAAAAATGTTGAAGCATGAGTGTTGTGCGTGAGTTGGTGGCATAGATCAAAACACGTTGAAGCAGCTGGTGGAGATATAAAAAAACACAAGTAGCTGGTGACAAAGAGGAGAGCAACGTAGCAGCCCCCACTCCAACAACACACACTCCATTCCATTCACGCAGGCATGGAAAGAAGATAGCGTTGGCTAAAACATTTTTTTTTAATTCTAGCAGCCACAGTTTTGCTGGGATTTAATTCATTTTTATTCCTTATTTATTTTAATTGTGTGGATTTATTCAATGCAACCATATTATGACTATGATTTATGTTACATTGATGAATATGTGTGAGTAAGTTTTTTTTTGGTTAAGGTTAAGATTGGTATTGGATTAGAATAATTTTTGTGGTATTAATTTTTGCTTGATTGAATGCATATTTAGTCATAATTTAGCTTGATCACCTAGATTAAGATCTTAGATGATTGAATACCATAACCGATGGGATTTAATTTGTCAGAAAATTAATCAAGTGACATACTTGAGACTAAAGTGTAGACCAACCTTAGGATCTTATGTAAGGATACCTAGGATTAACGAACTTAGTTTTAGTCTTCTTGTATTGAACGCTTTTTATTTTGAATTATCTATGAACCAAGTGGGTGACTCAGATTTAGAAGAGAAGGGAATCCCCGTGAATATTGGGTTCGACTTGCTTAAATGAAGTAATTCCTAGATCAATCCACTATTACAATTTTTTTTAGTGTCCAATCCAATTAAAATCCGATACCTTAGCCGATTTCTGTCATTTGATTAAATCTAAAAACATTTTTTAATTCATATCTTGCATTTTTCATATTTTCTTGATTTGCTTACTTTATTTTATTTTATTTTTAAATCAATTAATTCTTACTCGTCCGAGTAATTTTTCATTGTTTAATTTAATTGTCTTATGTGTTGGAATTCCCTTGGGTACAATATCTGGTTCTCACCAATCTACATTACTTGTCGACGAGGTGCACTTTCCTCTAATTGGTCTAGATAGAATTCAATTTATATTTTTTTGTTTAGACCGCAACAAGTTTTTGGAGCCATTGTCGAGGATAATTCAACAAGTTTTTTGAGCCATTGTCGAGGATAATTCTTTCTATTGTGAGTCATTAGGTTAGACGGTGTTAATTACCTCAGATTTAAATCTTGCTTCATTTTTTTATTTTAGTATTTTTGTTGTTTGCTTAATTGCTTTACTTTGGTGTGTTTATTTTCCATTCTTAGCTCTGTTATTATTTGCTTTTTATTTATTCAATTTTGTTTATGCTCACTCGTGGTCAAAATTTTGAGAATTTGCTACTAGATATTGAAATTGAAAAAAACTACTCGCTGGTTGCACAAGGAAACCAAATTGGCTTGGAATAGTAACACAGAAGAAAGGATTAGAGAAGAGCAGTTTATAGAGATGGAATAGCACGAGGAGAGGTTGATGCCACATACTGAAGAGAGAAGGGAGTTGATTATGATGGATTTGACTATGGGGCACAACAATAG
>JAOSBK010000206.1:39148238-39158882 GCA_027568895.1 Erythroxylum shatona
ACAAATCCACATCAGGATATATCTTTATGCTTGCTGGAGGAGCTGTATCTTGGAAAAGTGTTAAACAAACACTTACAACAACTTCAACTTTGGAGGTGAAGTATATGGCTTGTTACAAAGCTACTCGACAAGAAATATAGTTGAGAAATTTCATTTTTAAGCTTCATCTTGTGAAGAGTGTTTCCAGACCTCTAACTACTTACTGTGATAACTCTACTGTGGTGGGCTTCTCTCAAATATGCGAAAACTCAATGTGTTCGAAGCATTTTGATACAAAGTATATGTTTCTTAGAAAGAAGGTTAAGGAATTTCAAACTCGTATAGAGCATATACCCATTGATCTTATGGTGGTAGATCCTCTAACCAAAGGCATGACTGTTAAGGCTTTTGTGAGTCATGTAACCCATTTGGGTTTATTTAGATCTTTTGATGCTTTAGATTGGTAGGAATCTATCTTTTATGTTAATTTTTGATAGCAACATTGTATTTGACTATTTTGTTATTCAGTCTAAAGGCTTTTGCTTATAATTATTGCTATTATTTTTATTGCCATATACTTTATTGATATATTGCGCATATACGTTTAAATGTTTGTATATATATGGCATTTTGTTGGAGACATTTTGTACCCAGTCTCATTTTGTTGTTATAAGATATTTTGTTAAATCTCAGTTGGCATCTTGGGTGGATGCTTGAGCCATTTTGTTTGGAATTGTAAAAACGGATCACCATTTTGAGTGCATTTCTTTATGACACATTCTGTTTAGGTCATCGAGGTATGGGTATCTTGTATATATGCTATCAGTATTCCTATCGGGTCTGATTTCTATACTGATGAGGTACTTGTAACCTCATTTTGGACTTATGATTGAGAGATTGTTGACTCTACTTTAACATCCTATTGTGGCCATATATTGTTTTATTAATCTGGGGATTTGTTTCTATTATTCATGATGTTGGTTATGTTGTCCATGTGGGAAAAAAGATAGAATTTGATTATTAATTTTGTAGACTAGCATAAGAAGCGTAATTTTGTACAAACCCCGATTAATTTGATTTAGTTTGATGTCAAGATAATTGAGTTTGATAATTATCTCTCAAACGTGTCATTAGGCTTGTGTTCATGGGCTTGCTATGATGGGTAGACTTGACCCATGTTTTGTAGTGCACAGGAGGTCCTACTATTAGTCAATCTTAAATACAGTTGCTCCATTGAGAACTATACATGTTTTTTGCTAATCAGGGTTTGAAATAGTAATAGTTAATCATCTGCGTCTCTGTCACTTCGCTTCACAGAAAATAACAATGGATTCAATTATTTCTCAATTTCAAGGTATTTGTCCATACAATTATTGAATCTAGTATGTTGCAATCCTAAGGTTAATTAATTGTATTGATTAATTATGAAATTAATCTGTAATTTCGTGCATATTTTCCTTCACCTTTCTTATAAATAATTGTTTAATTTATTACTTCATACTCTTGGATTTACTGTAATTAATGTATGTCATTATTGATTTATTCAATAAAGACACTTTTTTCTTTTTTTTTTATGTATTTTGTTAATTATATTTAATACATAATATTAAAGATAAAATCTTTATCATAAATATTATATAATTGAAATTATGCTTATATTATAATTACAAAATTTAAATTTCATTTAGATATTATTCATAATTTTTCTTAATTATAATTTCATAAGATAAGATATTGATGGAACAGTAAAATTTGCACATGTTTTATTTTTTGAAGATAATAATTGATCTTATAAATTAAAATGTAGAGATATTCAAATAAACATGTGGATGCTTATTGGATGATAAGTTTACTTAACTACCCTGATTATTATGAGGATCTCAATTAAAATATTACTTATGTGTCTCTGGATATTCTTATTATGATAGTTGTATAACTAATCATTAGACTTGAGATTAAGAAGAATTACTATGTTTTAATGTTACTTATGACTTATTCTATTAAAGATAACTAAGTTGATCATATTTAGATATAATATGAACTGTATAGAGATAGTTAAGTAAGTTAATCAAGTACTTGTCACTTTAAAGAAAATAGGAAAATATTTAACTATTCTTGTAAGCAATAATTTAAGGAATTCTTTGACTAAAATGAATTGAGATTTGAAATGTTTTGTATTATCAATTAAAAATCAATTACTATTTATCAAGAAGGAATATGATTAAATTTAAATAAAGTAGACACTAATTTCATATTCTATATCTAATTAAAATATTGAATGACAAAATGATTTAATTATATTTTATAACTATGTAGGGACATGTTAAGTCAAATCATTTTAGTATATTTAGTATTTGAGTGATAATGATATATTGTTAGACGTTAGTCAGGATCTACGATCATAAATTATTTAATTGGAGACTTAAAAATAAACCAAAAGGAGTTCTAATTTATCTAATAATAATTATAATTTACAATCATTACTAACATATTAGGGACCTAATTGTTCATACATAAAGAATAACTAAAGAAAGAAAAACTTATTTTAAATTAAGCCAAACTTAATTATAAAGTTTAAGAAATTTCAAGGATCAATTATAAGATATTTACTTTTATTAAGATTAAATTCTAATTATCATTAGAGTAAATTTAATTATAATTGAGAATTTAATTTTAATTATATTTGAAAGAGAACCTAATTTTTCTTTATAAAAGGTAAAAATTAAAAATATCTAGTAATCCCTCTCGAAAGTTAGGAAAGACTTCAAGAGGCTAGCTCTTTGGTCAATTTCTTTTAAAAGTTTAGTTCTCTTTCTTTACGTTGTAGATACTATTAGAGATTAGACATCTTAACAGCTTGCAATTAACAACTTCATCACAAAGGAAATTCTTTTTGTGGGATACCAAATCAAATTTGTTTTTAACCCTTTTATTTCATTATTCATGTTTCAAGTTATTCTACTCAAAAGATCCTATGGGAAATTTTAAAAATTATTTCACTACTCATGTGATTTGATCTTAATTGATTTTTCAACTATAGCATCAAAGCCTACTTTAATTGTTTAAATTGATTATTATTTATTTAATAGACCAATTAGGGATGAAATTAGACTTGTAAAAGTTACATAAATTTTATTATTTGTTGCTCTTGTTTATGTTTTTGAAGCACATTGACCTGTGCCCTGTACGTTTGTGTTTTGTAAAAAACATTGATGGGAAACATATTGATTTGTGCCTTGTATGTTTGTGTTTTGTAAAAAACATTGATGACTTAGGGTCTGTTTGTTTATATTTTGATTTTTGATTTTTTTTACTTTTTTAAATTTAGTAAAAAATGTTTATTTGAATTTTTGGTTTCTATTTTTAGTTTTGATTTCTTCCTGTTTTCATGACTTATAAAAATCATAAAAAAGTAGTTTTTATTTTCTGTTTCTGTTTTTTTATAATCTGATTTACTATCAACTAAATATATTATTTAATGTATTAATTAATAATAATTATGAATAATTTAATTTAATATTATATATTTAATTAGTAATAATAATTATGAATAATTTAATTTAATTTTTGTAATAAATTAAATTAAATAATTTAAAAATATTAATAAATATAAATAAATTTAAAATATCATAAAATACAAAATTATAAATAAAATAAAATATATTATTTTAAAATATATTTAAATAAATAAAAATTAAATTATTAAATTACTTATTTAAATAAATATAATAATTTTAACTGATAATATTTTAATAAATATTACATAAATATTAACTAATTAATTAATTAAAAATATTTTATCTTTACGTTTTATCTTATATATAATTGTTATCAGTAATTTAAAAATTACATGATATTGATAACCATAGGTTTTTATTTTAAAAAACTAAATACTAAAAACGAAAAGTAAAAATCACAATATAAAAACATAAATAGAACCAAACAGCTTCTTAGTAGTTTTTAGAAAAACTTAATTAAAGTATAATTCTTAGTATTTATTGTTTCTAGAAAAAAATATACATACCCATTTCGATTATTTTGGAATCTAAGATTAGGTTTTTAATGATTAATTAAAATTTGAAGTATTTGTTGAAGCATTATGAGATGCTTAAATTGTTGCTAAGAACTAACACCATTCATGGTCTATCAACAAGATGCTTGCTATTACTGAAGTCATGGGGTAGTGGTGATAATCACCACTAACAATGCAATGGCCATGCCTAAGAGAAGTAGCTAATGAGAGGAGAAAATCACACTGATGGAGCTAACATTGAAAAGAGAGAGATGTGAAGATAGAAGGAGAAGCTACTAGTGTAAGTTGCAACCAGTTTATTCCTTAGACCATCACTTGTTGATGACACTGAGAAAATAAGGTGGCAATGATAGCTACAACAACAACAAATACAGTAATAACAACTCCAATGCATAAGGCTCCCCGCTTTGTGGGAGTTGGGGGAAGGACGTCAATTATACGCAGCCTGTCTTTTGCATTTTATAAAGATGTTGTTTCTATGATTTAAACCCGTGACCTTTTGGTCTTAAAGGAGTATTCTTACCGGTTGCTCAAAGGCTTGTCATCAAGTTGGCGACGACAGCTAAAGACCAAAAACCTTATATTTAGAAAAATTAAACAATGTGCAAAAGATACACACTTTAAAAGGAGATGTCTCACATAGAGTGTATGTGTCCATCAATGCCCAATGCTACATCTGCTAAACAATCTCTCCCCTTTGATTTTTAATTTTAAAAGCTTAAATTTTAATTAATTGGTTTTTCTTAATTAAATTAGCTTAAATTTCTAATAAAATATACAAAATTATTTTGATTGGAAATTATTTTTAAAAGGGTTATATTTTAATTAGGAATATTTGTGGAATTTAATTTAGTTTTTTAAGAGTTAAATTATTAAATCAATTATTATAATCAAGCAAAATTTTAAAAGATTATCTTTCGTATTTATAATATGTTAGATATAATTAGTATAATGAGACCTAAAATTTCAAAAATTTGAATCCTTTAATTGTATTAATAGCATATAAAGAGTGTAATTATTGCCTTACTATTATATAAGTTTAAAACTAGAGTTTTGATTATGGTACAGTGTGTTGAGTAAACTCTAGTGCCCTTTAAACCTGAATATATTTTATCTTAAATTAATAGATTTTACTTAACTAAATATGAGTGATTTAGATGAGCAAACTTATGATTGTATGATTTTAAAGTTAGGATTAGGAATAACATATAAGATATATTTTTGCAAAGAGTTGTCACTTAACAGATCTAAGAGTCACAAGAGATGTGATTGATAAGAATTTTATCTACATATTTTAATTTTAGTTAATTTGTTGAGCAAATTCATAATCAATTAAGTTTGAATGGGATTTTAGCCTAATAGAGAGATGAAAGTAATTTTTCTATATTAATAGTGAGGGTTATTTATATGAATAAAATTGTGAGAATAACTAAATATTTTATTAAAGTCCTTTTTTATTTGTGGCGTAAATTGATACTTGCTATTTTATGTCCTTTAGGTTGTTAGATAAAATGAGTAGTAATTTGTCTGGAGGAGCATTATGAATGCTAATATGCTTATTGGACCTAATTCATTATACTAGTTTTGTAAATTAATAATAATTTTTAAGTAAGAAAAGAAATTGTATGTTCTAAACATTGCAACTTCCGTTGGAACCTAATATGAATGTAACTTATGAAGTATGGGAGTAATATAAATGTCATATTGATGATGATGAATAAGCTATATATGTGATATTAGCTAGTATATCCGCTACTTCAAAGACAATATAAGAACATAAATGCTTATACTGCGGTATTACATCTCTGAAAGTTATTTGGTGAATAAAGTAAAGTGGAGAGGCATGAGACTTCCAAAGCATTATATCAATATAGTACTACAAAAATGTGCCTTAAAAAGGATCCCAGTTCTGTTCTTATAGTATATTCTTCTAAACGTAAGAAAAAGGGTTCTATGAAGAATATATAATAAAATAAAAGGATTATGCTAAATTAACAAAGCCAATTAATGATGTCAAGAACAACAATAAAAAGGGTACATATTTTTATAGTGGAGTAAATGGACATTAGAAGAGAGACACCAAAATTATCTTTTTAGGTAATGGATAAAAAGCTTAAGGATGCTTCATCTTCAAGTATGTTTATGATTGAGATTAATCTTTCAATTTATGTTCCATAATCTTAGGTGTTAGACACTGAGGTGGTTCTCACATTATTAATAATGTCTAATTGTTAATAATGAGTAGATTATTAAGAAACACAAAGTGGAGTAATGAGTTAGTAATAGATCAAGGATTACTACATTAGTTGTAAGAACTTGTAATTTAACTTTGACTTCATGCCTTGTACTAAAATTGAATAATTTTTATTATATTTAAATTATTACAAGAAAAACTATTTACATTTCTTATTTAGATATGAATGAATTTATCTTTATTATTAAGAATAAAAATTGTTCTTTGTATAACGCTTATGTTTATTATAGATTTGGATTACTTATAAATGATTTATATGGATAAGATCTAGAAAAACCATTTCTTAATATAAATATAAAGAAAATAAAATTAAGTGATCAAATCTATTTTTTTATGCATTATAGGTTAGGTCATAACTAGAATCACAAAGTTATATAAAGAAGGATATTTATATCCTTTTGATTAAATAAATCTTATGAAACTTATGAATATTGTTTACAGGGTAAGAAGACCAAAGTACTATTTAGTGTAAAAGGAGAATATGTCAATGAGTTATTAAAGTTTATACTTCCAGATGTATGTGGTCCTATAGTAACTAGTATTAGAGGTGGATACTTATATTTCATTAGATTCACAGATAATCATTCTAGATATGAATACATGTATTTAATAAAATAGAAATCTGAATCATTTGAAAGGTCAAAAGAATTTTAACTTAAGTTTAAGAAATAAACTAGTAAAAATATTAAGGCACTTAGATCTAATCAAATTATGAGTATTTAGACTATGAGTTTCTTGGTTACTTAAAAAGGAAATGGATTCTCTCATAATGAACTCCACTTGGAATTTTGCAAAATAATGGAGTATTTATGAGTTATGAAAACCTTCATATTTTCCTTTTGGGGTTATGCCCGTTTAAATTGTTGCTTAACTTATAAGTAGAGTTTTATCCAAATTAGTTGAAAAGATTCTATATAAGATACAGATTAATAATAGACCAAAGTTGTCATCTTTAAAAATTCGAGGATATATGCTTATTTGAAACTTGGAATATCTGATAAGTTTTAAACTAAATCAAATAAGTTTATATTTATTACCATCCTCTCAAGTAAAATTGTTTGTCTCCAGACATACTACATTTATATAGGGAGAACTCATTGCCAAGGAAAGTTATAGGAGTGGAATAAAATATAGAAAAGTTCAAAAATCATATAAGCATCAAATAGATCAATAACATCAGGTTGATATGTATGATGTATAAACAAGGGTTTAAGAAACACATAGTTCATGACATATTAGTAAGATACATTGTCCCAACTAGATTTGATCTACATATTGAAAAGGAAAAAAATGATGCATTGTTTATAGACAATGAGCCTATTAGTTTTAAGGAAGCAATATCTAGTACTGATTCTTTAAAATGACATGAAGCTATGAAAAATAAAATAGAACATATGTATATTAACTAAATATGGATTTTAGTGGATGCATCTATTGAGATTGTACCTTTTAGATGCAAGTGTATTTTTAAGGGAAAAACCAACATAAATGACAATATATATTTGTACAAAAAAAAGGTGAGTGGCTAAAGGTTATAGAAAAAAAATAAAGATCAAATTTTGATAAAATTGTTTTACTAGTAGTAATGCTTAAGTCCATAGGGATCTTATCAGGTATAGTTACATGATTATGAAATTTGGAAAATGGATATAAAGACAACATTTGTCAACAGAAATTTCCTTGAAGATATATATATATATATATATATATATATGACACAATGTGGATGTTTTAAATTTAAGATGTTTCTTAATCAAGTATGCAAGTTGCAAAAGCCCATTTATAAATTTAAGCAAGATTCACATAGTTGGAACTTATATTTTTTGAGATAATTGATTTTATCAAAAATATCGATGAGCCTTGTATTTATAAGAAGGTTAATAAGAGTGCACTCGTCTTTCTAATGCTATACATGGATAATATATTACTGATTGGACATAAAATATCAATGTTTTAATTTGTAAAGATTTGGTTGTCCTTAAAATTATCCATAAATTATATAGTAAAAGTAGCCCATATTATGGGAATAAATATTTATAGAGATAGATAAAAGAAATGGTTGATTAGTTTATCTTAGTCCATATATATAGACAAATTGCAAAGATTTTTATTTTGGGGAATTCTAAAAGAATATTCATACACATATCACATAATATTTCTCTCTTGAAAACTATGTGTCTACAAGATATTTTAGATGAATCATGTATGTGATCCTATGAACGTGACCAGATGTTTCTTATGCTTTGAGTATAACAAGCATATTTTAAGTCAATTTTGGTGATGGTCATTGGGAATTATGAAAAAAATAAATTACTGTAGAAGAACTATTTTTTTAATTCTATAGAGGAGCTGAACTAAGAGTTTAAGGGTATTCAATTGTAAGGTTTTTTCCTTTGACTTGGATGTTGCCTATGTAATTCTTCTTATAATTAAGGAGATGACTAAGTAAGCCATCCTTGTATTGGACTTAAAGTTGCAATTTATCCTTAAGGCATATGGCCTTTGTTTAGTTATGCATTGTTTTACCCTTAAGGGACTTTTGTAATACAATTTAAAATTCCAAAACGATAGACTGTAAAATCTTCATATATTTTAAGGATAATTTTAATTGAGCAAATTTGAGAGGTTATTTTATTTAGTATGAATAAAAAACTATTTAGTATTTTTATATTATTACTTAATTTAAGATCTTCAATATTTCTGTCATTTAAAATTTCATTCTTCAAATTAGGATTGTGACGAAATTTTGAATTGTTTCATTATCTTCTTTTTTGTTTAAGATTTCTTAACTCTTATTTATTATAGTTATTTCTTGTTGAAGGCCAGAAGGTTTATTTGGAAAATTTTTATTTTCTTAAAATTATATAGTATAATTGTTAGATTGTAGAAGGAAGATGAGGAGGCTTGTGTATTTTGGGTAAGTTTTTCAAAGGATTTTTGTAGTTTAATAAGGTAAGCTTCTTGTAATTAAGGGTATTAAATGTTACTTAAAATTTTCAAACAAAAATTTTAGTTTTTTTTTATCAGAAAAAGAATTTTCATTAATAAGGGACTTTAAGTACAAGTACATCAATACAATCAGAAAAGAAAGAAGCAAGAAGCCCAACACACAAGAGGACTAACTACTGTAGCCTCACTAGCATCTCACTTCAAAACTCAACAATTAAGGAGGAGCTGGCAATCCATCGCGACTCAAAATGCCTACCAGAGAAGATGGGGGTGTTAATACCCAATTACCTAAGCACATCTTCTTGCGGGCTTGCTTTGCTAACCAGTCAGCTGCTCTGTTAGCTTCCCGATTAATTAGCACAAAGTCGATACCCTGAAAGTGTTGTAATCTATACAGTATGTCAGAAATGTATGGATAAATTTTCCATTGGCCATTCCCTTTATTCTTTAGGATTTCCGAATGTACAATATGTGAATCCAATTCAATCTGTACATTATGATAGCCCTTTCGCTCTAGAAGCTTCACTCCTTCATACACGGCCCTAGCTTCAGCCTCAAGTACCGTCCCTACATGGCAATCTGAAGCTAACCCATCAACTAGAGTACCTGCAGCATTCCGAATGATCACTGCCCAACCTGCATTCCCATCTTTGAAAGCACCATCACAATTCATTTTCAAATATCCAACTTCTGGTTTACTCCAAGAACTCTTCGGGGAAAACAGCTTCTGCATTCCATCTTGTATCCGTATGGAGCAACATTCAGTCAATAAAGCAATGCTATCCTCAATACATCTAATCGGATCAGGTCTACCTTTTTTAAAAACCACCTTACACCTCTGCTTCCAGATATTCCAAAGTAAAACAACAATAAACACCATAGGGATATCACCAGCAGAAGACTTCTTAAAAGACTCATTCAAAGCCATCAGCCATGCATCAAATGTAGACAACCCTTGCCTTGAAATTTGTAGACCCAATGCACTACCAAACCATACACAATGTGTCCAAGGACATAATAAGAACATATGCTCAATAGTCTCAAATTCACAGCAGCATATAGGACACAAGGGATCAGTGTAAACTGATCGATGAACCAAATTAGAGTTAGTAGGCAATATATTTCTAAGGGCTTTCCAGAGAAATACCTTAATTTTGGATGGGAGATTGAGCTTCCAAAGCCATTTCCAAAGAGTTCTGTCCACCAAATGAGAAGTAGTAGCTTTACCATTGGTTGAATGTACTGCAGCTTGGTGCAATAGCTGATATCCCACTTTAACAGAGTAAATACCATTAGTAGCTACTGCCCAAATATATCTATCTGAATTACCTTTACTACACAAAGGAATTCCTTGTATCTGATTTTGCTGATCATTAGTAAGATAATCCCTCACAGCCTCAAGCTTCCATTGTTCAGCACGAGAATCAAT
>JAOSBK010000206.1:39158982-39172714 GCA_027568895.1 Erythroxylum shatona
AGTTTCAAAGCCAATCCATACTTCTGTCCTTTCCTAATCTTCAAATTATGAAACACTTCACTGGCTACCAGAAGATTATCCTGTATCTGCCTCCCTTCCACAAAACCACTCTGGTTGCAAGTAATTATATCACCCATATACACCCTCAGTCTCTCAGTCATGATCTTAGAGATGATCTTGTAGCTGAAGTTACAGCAGCTAATAGGTCGAAACTGTGATACATCCTCTGGGGTCTTCACTTTGGGTACCAAGGTCACACAAGCCTTATTCAGTTCTTTCAACATATATCCATGTTGAAAAAAACTCTTAACACCAGCAACAATAGCATTTTTAAGAATACCCCAGAACTTCTGATAGAACAACCCATTATAGCCATCAGGCCCTGGAGCTTTCAATGCTCCAAAGTGAAACACAGTTACCATTATTTCTTCATCAGTTATCTCCCCAACCAAAGCCGCATTCATCTCATCGGTAACAACCCTAGGGACAGCATGGAGAACTGCATCAAGATCACTACATCCCTCACTAGTAAATAGGTTCTGATAAAACTCACAAAAGTGATCAATCACTCCTGATTCATCCTCTATCCAGTTCCCATCATTTCCTTTTATGCGAAGAACCTTATTACCCCGTCGTCTCTGCAAAGTGGACTGATGAAAGAATTTTGTATTCTTATCCCCAGCAGCTAACCATTTCACTCTAGACCTGGAAAACCAATATTGCTCTTCCCCTTCCCAAGCTTTCTTTAAATTTCCAATCAGCTTCCTAATCTGAATTGTTTCCTCAGCACTACATTCATTTCGTCTCTGCAAATCAGCTACCTGTGTCATAATATCATCAATCTCCTTTCGGAAATTAGGAAAGACCTTCCTACTCCATTCAATGAGTTTGGACTTACACGCTTTCTGTTTCTGCACTATCTGAAACAATCTAGAACCACCAAATTGACATGCCCAACCTTTTGTTATAATCTGAGCACAGTCAGGATGCTCACTCCAAAAAACTTCAAACTTAAACTGCCTAACACCCTTCTGCTCTTTTGGGGCAGTTTCAAGTAAAACAGGAGCATGATCAGAACCAACAATTGGTAGATTTGTAACCTGATAGTTAGGATATTGTTCAATCCATTGTTGATTGGCTAGAGTTCTATCAATTTTCTCCCTAATCTCACCTTCTTCCCTCTTATTAATCCAAGTATACCACAATCTTTTCGAAGGCAAATCTATAAGTCCTGCTTGCATAATCATTTCCCTAAAACTTGTCAGCTTTCCAGCAGCCCTTCTCTGGCCCCCTGCTTTTTCATGATGATAAAGGAAATCATTAAAATCTCCCATACAAATCCATGGACCCAGAATTCCCCTAGCTTTCTTCACAAGTTGCTCCCAATTCAATGTCCTCGCCTTCAAATCAGGGTCTCCATAGACCCAAAAAATCTTCCAGACAACACCATCTTCATTATTACACACATCCATGATAATAAGATTTTTCCCTTTTTCCACAACCGTTACAGAAACACAATCCTTCCACCACACAGCTAAGCCACCACCAATTCCAATAGGAGGAACATAGACAGCTTTAGGAATATGACATCGCAGCCTAATTTGTTCTAGTTTTTCTTCCTTATTTTTTGTTTCAATCAAGAAAATAAAAGTAGGATCAAACTTCATTTGCATTTCCAGCAAGTGATGGATTGTCAAGGGTGATCCCACCCCTTGACAATTCCAAAAAAGGCACCTCATTTTCCTCTAGGGACTGTTGTAGGACAGTCACCCAAACCTCCAGCAAGCGCTTGCCCATCCAGACAATGAGACTCCCCCTCAGAAACACCACCCTTCTTGCCTCTGCCCCTACCCCTACCAGCACCTCTTTTCACTTGACCCTCAATCCTTCCTTCCTTTATCATAATATTTTCCACTCTATTTTCATCACCTTCACCATCCTCAAGAGAGTCACCCATCAACACAGACTGCAGAGGAAGAGTTGCACCCACAACAACTCCCCCACATTGTCGTTCAGCACCCCCCATGTCCTCAGCAGATGTCCCCTCTAGTTCAATCACAGAAGCCACAGTTGGATCGCTGTACTTAATCAACATAGAGCTCATACTGTCTTTAAACTGTACTGGTCTAGCTTTCATCCACGGCCCAAAAGCTCGCCGCACATCCGCATCAGCCCTAACAATCTTTTCTCGTCGACAATTCCTACCTTGGTGCCCCAAAATGCCACAATTATAGCAAAAATCTGCTATCTTTTCATACTTCACCTCTGCCCAACTCCTATTCTGAGGACCTCTAGGCACCCAAAAACCAGGCACCAACGGGATAGTGATGTCAATCTCAAGTTTCAGCCGTAAAAAACTCCTACCTAAGCCCTTCTCCCAAGTATCATCATCCAATGTAACCACTTTACCAAGTCTGTCCCCAATTTTCTGAGCATTAGGTCGAGTAAGCATTGCCAAGGGGAGGTTATGAATTTGAACCCAGAAGCTACAACAGGAAAAATTTACCTCCTGGACAGCTACTTCCATGTGCCATCGCTTCAAGACGAAGCAACACCCCATCACCGTCCACGGCCCTGCCTCAAGCGCTTTCTCCACCAGCTCATCACTAGAGAAAGAGAGAATATACAAATTAGGGTTCAGCTCACAAACCTCAGTAAGTTCCTGCACAGTCCACATGCTCCGCAACACACCAAAAACACCCGTCCGGTTCACAATCTTATCAGATATGATTTTACCCAAAATCACATATCGCGTCGAAGCAGAAATCAAATCCCGTTCTAAATCCAGATCAATTTCTAACTCAAACCCCGCCATCACATAATCCCCAAAAACAAACCCCAATCCTTCTTGAACAAGGGATTCTGGAGTGAAACCACTCTGAAACCCGTCGTAAGAGTAGATCTGGTCGCAAAACTCCCAAAGAAAGCAACAGCTAAACCTAAGACTCAAATCAAAACAACAAGACGCAAATAAAACCCTAAGACTCAGGAGATTGCCCTAGACATACCATAGCCTAGAAACCTCACCAAAATCAAGAAAAGAGAATGAAAAAAGGAAACACGATGCAGAAACAAACTCTCAGATCTCAAGAGAGAGACTCTCACATGGAGAGAGAAAAATTTTGATTTTAGTATTTTGTTAACACATGTATATAATTTTTCTTTTTTTTCTTCTTCTTTAGGCACGTATTTGTTTCTAAACTATTAATATTTTCTAATATTAAGGTTTCATTTTTAAATTCATTATTAGAGAATTCTTGAGAGTTTATTTTTATTAAATATCATTAAAGGTTTTATTTTTGTAAAATATATCATAATATAAATCTAAAATTTGAATTTTTATTAATCCTACAATATTTATCTGTGTGACCCTTTGCCATATTATTCCAAGTTATGTTCTTATAGTTGGAAGAAGGTGAAAGTTTATAACTTTTGTTTTGTTTATAATTTTGGTTTTGTCTATATATTTTTAAATTTTTTTTTCACATATGAGGATTATTCTTATTTTTGTTACTATATTTTTTATTTTTTACTACACTTTCTACAAGTTTTATTTTTGTAAGAAACATCAAATTTTTAGCAAAAGATCATAACTATTTTTTAATTTGAGATCGCTTTACAATATAATAGTAAAATTATATGTATATATATATTTAACATCTGTAAATAAAAATATATCATTATTAAAAAATAATTTATGCATGTAAAATATTAAAGTTATATATATATTTAGTATCTCTAAATAAAAGTAAAACATTATTACAAACTAATTTATACATACATATATATTAGATGAACATAAATAATAGTTTGTACATATATGTCTACAATATTTACTTGGACCTATATATATATATAAATATATATAATTCGCTATAATGTTACATCGAATTTTTAAAGTTAAATTTCATTAATGTTGGAAGATCTACAAAATAGGTTTATATATAATATAACTCTATTATAAGATAATTAAGTACCCAGGTGGGTGCATTGTTAACATCACAATTACAATATGGATAGCCCTTATGTATGGCAATAGCTTACAACTAAGATTATTGCTTTTAAACCCACATTCCAAAATCTTCATTTGCATGTTTTAGATATAAGGGATCTAGTTTCAATTATGTTGTAAAGAGTGAGCAAGGTGAGAAATTTACCAATTCCACTACTATAAATTTGATTTTATTAACGTTGGTGACTTGAGGTTAGGAAGATTTCTATAAGTTTACACACACATACTAATATATGTTTAGCGCCTTTATAATATGTATGTGAATTGCCTTTATTATTTTAGTTGCTCATAAATTAGTTAAGTTTAGTATACAGTAGCTGGAAGTGGTAGGATCAAAATGTATGTGCCCATCATAACCTGTTTCCTTGGATCATATAAATGTGATAAGATGTTGCAAACAATTTATTGGAACTGTAGTGCTTGAACCAAATAGTTTTGGTTCCTTTCCTTCCATATTTAATAAATCATTACTTCGAATTTTTACTTAAATATGGTATAGTAACATTTAAATTTGAATTGAGCGACCATTCTAAGACTTGAATAAGGTGTTGTGCGACTAGCCATGAGATAAATGATTAAGATGGTGAAATTCATGCTCCCAAATTAGCTTATAATGAGGCATTAGAGGGAAATAACCCATTAATAAGTTTTTAGAGGAATGAGATAAGAAGTGGGAGGATTTGTCTAGTGATCATATGATCAAGTCTTGAGCATTAGGATTATAATTAGTTATAACAATAAGATTGATGAACTCTTGTTTACCACTAATAGAGTGGTAAGGACAAAACTAATCATCATTTCTGATAAGAGCCTAGACTTTAGTATTGAGAGGGATAGAGTTCTTTAGAGTTTGTAAACCTGAAAATTCAAGATTAGTTTGACTAGGATGTCAATAGTCAAACTAAAAAAAAGGTCTACTTCCATCTCTAATCATACGCTTGATATAAGGATGGACTAATTCTCTCAGTTTTAGATGGACTAATTCTCTTAGTTTTAGAATTTGATTGAAAGTCTATGAGTTACTAGGATTAAGCTTATAATTCCAAATACATGTTCCCTTGAGTAGTTGTAAATATGACCATTTCACTTATAAAATCTCATTCTTAGAGTATAGTTTCCAAAGCCTCTTCATCAACTTGACTTTACTCATAGTGTGTATGGAAGTAATTCTCAGACTACTAAACCTTTTAGGCTATCAAACCATTGCCCATTTCACTTTAGGAATCTTATGCTTATTATTGGTACACTTTATAGAAAGTCCCTCAAAACCTTATCTATGTTTTTCATCACCGATTTGGGTAGTGCAGGACGAGATATCCAATAGGTAGATAGGTTGCTCAATATAGATAAGGTTAATTGTAGTCTTACTCTATAAGATAAGATATTGTTGCACTAGCTTTGTAGTTTTCTATTGATGGAGTTTAAGAGAGGAAGGCAAACCCTCTTGGATAGCTTCTTTTCAGCCATGGGTCTAAATATTTAGAGGAGGGATTTGATGAGCTAGACTTTAGGGGAGAGAAGATCCACAACCTAGGCATTATAACCTACTGTAATAATACAAGAGCTTTTTTTAGGATTGAAACCAGTCGTTATAACTCTTTAAATTATTTCAAGGAATTTACGAGAAATCGGACTAAGTTAAAATTAAAAAAAACATAGCAACAATAGGTCATCAACAATTTTTATAAGTTCTTGTATCTTCAAAAAAAAGTAGGTCATGAATAAAAGAAAGCTGAAATAGTTTTAGCTTGGCACATTTGTTGTGATACCTAAAGGAATGTTCTTTACTGATTTTAATGGTAGTAAGTCTACGAAACAATTCCATGCATATCATAGTTAAAATAGCATAGGATAGTGAGGTAAGATAGCTCTTGATCCATGAGATTAATATGCAAGATAAGCCCATGGCTTCCAAAGTTGATATGATAAAGCTACAACTTATCAAATTAAATGCCATCCAAAAGTCAATTTTGAGCGCTAAATGCTTATAAACATTTTGGTAAATATAATATTTGAATAAGTCTTAGGAGATCAAGATGTTGTCACTTATGTTTCTTCTAGGGACATAGGCACATTGACTTGGATTAATGAATGATGGAAAAATAGTTTTCAATCTGCTAGCCAAACTTTTAGCAATGATCTTATAGACTATATTATAGCAAGCAATGGGTATATAATCATATATGGATCAGGGTTAGGTGTTTTAGTATTAGACAATGGTATGTTTTGTTTACCTCTTAGAGTAACTTTCTTAATTTGAAAAACTCTTTGACAACTTTAATCACCATATCGCCAGTGTGATTCCAAGTAGCTTGAAAGAATCTGACATCAAAGCCATTTAGTCCAAGGGCCTTCTTTAGGGGAAGGAGAAGAGAGTTATCTTGACTTCCTCAGAGGCAATAGAATAGAATATGTATTATTTAGTTTGGTTTATTCCTAAGGATTTCTAATGATAATGTAATGCTAATGTTTGGTTTGAAAACATAAATTTGGAATGACAATAGGATGACTAAGACCAAAATATCCATTAGTCCCCACTAATTACATTATTATTATTATTATTATTATTATTATTATTATTATTATTATTATTAGTAATAGTAGTAGTAATAGTAGTAGTAGTAGTAGTAGTAGTAGTATAGCTAAGTAATTGTATCAATCCTTTAAGGATATTTTTGTCTAATAAGTCCTCATTTTTATTCCCAACCTACTTGGAATAGATAAAGATAGGGGAAGGATGAGTTTACTTATTCCCTAAACTCAAGGAATAAGTAAACTCTTGGATTATATATTTTGTATGTTTTCTTCAACCAAACAAAGAAACAACCTATTACCAAGAATAAATCTGGAATGGAATGGTGAATCCAGTCAACCAAACATCCCGTTAAAGTTACTATCCCCTTCCTTTAGCTAATTGGTTTTGCTTGAGTTAAGAATTGTAGGCCTCTAAAGCCATTGTATAATTCCTTAGTTCAATATGCTTTGAGCCCTAAGGGAAGGGTCCAATGGATTAAAAAATAACTGGTCCTGATATATGCTTAGGTCCTTTAATGCCCTTTCTTTGCACCAGTACATTAGATCTTTATTAGTTTCCTATAACTTCTTTAATTTTAACTTAACAACTTTAAGCTTGGACATATATATATGTAAGCATATGTTCCAGTGAAGTAAGCATTTAGTCCATTGTAAAGCACTGAGTTGAAATTTGGATGCTTAATTAAAGAAATGTAAAACTTGAATTGAGATTTCCCCTTTTTTTATAAGGGGAATGAGCATAAGAGAGTGATTAAAAATTAGACAATTGCCAAAATTGACATGGCTAAGAAGTAGTGAGTCAACTATTATTTGTTTACTAAGCAGCTATCAATCTTTTTTGGTTGAAAGCATTCTCTTTAATGCCTATTTGACCAAGTATAAAATTTGTGTGAGGAATTTAGATCAATTAGTTATAGGTTCCTTCTAAGTTGAGTCAACTCTTTTAAGCTAGGGTTGAGATTTCTTTTATTCCCTTGAGATTCATTTGAGTTTAGGATGTAATTGAAATCACCAGTGACTGTCTAAGGTAAGGAGCCTATATTAGCCAAATGTCCAAGATCACTCCATAGCTACCTTCTTTGGAAATTCATATTACAAGTATAGATGACTGTGAGCAAAACGGATGAATTAGTCTGCTTTATTAAGAGTTCATAATGAAGAAACTGATCAAAACATTTCCAACTAAGTAGGTTGAGTCTATTAGGGTCAAAAGAGATAACATATCTCCCATTGTAATGTGCCTCTTGATTAATGATAATAGTCCTACTTTTGTCCCAAAGTTAAAAGCTTTAGGGAACTCTATTTTTGTTTAAAGAAATCCTACAAACTGATGTTTATTTAAAGAGATTAAATCTTTAATAGAAGATTGCTTAGTGGAGCAGTTAGAGCTCATAACATTCCAGATAAAAAATTTCGTTGAGGGGGTAAGGTGAGTTTTTTCCTTCTTGTTTTCCTACCAAACTTGGATTTTCCAATATCTTGTAAAGATTTGAAGTATGATTGCCTTTATTAGCTTCAGAAATTGAGAGAAATAAAGTATTACCTAACCTTGTACTAATAGGATTTGTATTGATTTACTCAATTGACTGATACTGATTATGAGGGAAATCTTTGTTAGAAGAAGAAGAACCAGAGGCCATATTGGAGGATTTCTCAAGAGAACCAGAGGCCATATTCAACCGTTGAGTTGAACATGCAGTGTGGCTCCTCTCGCACGTTTTGTGACGTTATAACTGAAAGTTTTTAAGGAATTGGTTAGCCGGTGTTCAACAGTTATGCGGTGTTCTCCGTGATTCATTAAAATCTCAGACAACCCTTTCGCATCTGTCTCAGTTTTGGTTGTCTGAGAATTCCACTCGTGCAGCAGCTTATCCACAATATCTCCGGCTGGAGTATTGCTGAAATTTTTGTCCGCTAAGGGTGTTTCGTTGAATCCAGCCATTGCCGGTCCCATAAACATGATAATCCCTTTGACAGCAGGATGACTGTAACCTTCCCTCAGGACTTCTTCCAGGTATCGCGCCTGTCCAAAAGTAGGATCAATAAATCTGAAGCAAGAACTATTATTCTAGATTGCATTTTGAAACCACAATTGTGACAGTCAGATTTGTGCCCGTATCAGCTCCAATCATTGCAATAATCTGCAATTGCTGAATAACAGGTGGCTCACTGATTAAAAACTTGAAAGGAACAAAGACGTTAGTGTCGTTGAAAATAGGAGTACCTGATCTGGGTCATTCGCAACGCTCACTTCTGTGAGCCATATTGGCAATCCTGCTGAACCAAGATAGTCTATGGAAGATCTCATGTAAGCTAGATTTGGCTGTCCAAGTCCAAAATGACCTTGTAGGCCAATTCCTGCTGATATTCCCTGGATTCCAGGATATGAAAGCATGTCCTCAAGTTTCTTTATGTAATTGGCAGGACTCACTTTCTCATCACCACAATACTCAATAGTATTATACTCGTTCATGAACATTACTGTGCTTGGATCAAGTTGACATGCTCTCACGTAGAACTCAAAAGAAGCGTTACCGCCCAATTTATCCTCAAAGAAGCTGAAATGTAAATTTTCATTAACTACATCCCATGCAATTAGCTGCCCTTTGTATCTTGGAACCACTGAATTGATTCTCTTTGCTGAAGCTGTTCGCAGTTCGTCTGAAGAAAGATTTACCACCCATTTCGGTTGATACTTTGGATCGTCCCAGAAAACATTGTGACCCCTGATAAAGATGCCCTTTTCTTTGCAAAATTTAAGCATCGAATCTGCAACTGTATAGTTTTCTTGACCTTGTATTATCTCTGTGCTATACCACTTCATTTCGTTGGTGAAAGTAGTGTACTTGAATCGTGAAGCAAACCAATTTTGGTAATCTGTACTTTCGAGAATATGATGATTCATAGCACATCCAAATGGGAAATCTGATTTGGTTTGTTTTGTAGCAACTATAGCTCCTTCAACTGCAGTTCCATTGGCATAGTTAACTTCAATTCTCACCTTGCTCTTCCTTTCCTA
Source organism: Erythroxylum shatona (assembly GCA_027568895.1). Classification (NCBI taxonomy): domain Eukaryota; kingdom Viridiplantae; phylum Streptophyta; class Magnoliopsida; order Malpighiales; family Erythroxylaceae; genus Erythroxylum; species Erythroxylum shatona. Next base: position 39,168,549 of record JAOSBK010000206.1, read on the forward strand.
CAGGTACAATTTGAGACTATCTTTAGAACTTGATCATGTATTTTACACAGATAACAATACTGAATTACCTTTGCAATTATAGCTTCTTGGTGGGATTGCCATTGCTCCTTAGTAAACGCCTGTAACGAGACACTATCTATCCATACTTCTGTTCTCATGTTCTTGCTCTGCGATGGGTAAAATCAAAGAATGCACAATAAGCATACTGTGCTTCTAATAATTGGAAATCCATAAAATGTATATGAAAACTACCTCAAATAGGACATCCACGGAGCTTGAATAATTTGCAGTCACACCACCTTTCAGAAAAGACCAGCATCCATTCCTAGCTATAACTTTGCCAGCTCGAATCAGGTCCTTGCCATCGATTCTAAAGACGACAGATACATCCTCACTTCCTTCGTTGACTTGAACCCAAGCTGGAGATGAGGTTTCAATGGAATAAAAATTCTGGGTAAGAGACTGCTAGGTCTTGACTAAGAAAAAATTTTCTAAGTCCAGGGTATAAAAGTGAGATCATGGAAACAGAAATGAAATGATTTAAACTCGAAAAGTAATAAAACTTGTTACCTGAGAAACTATAAATCTGTCTTTGTTCAAACTGAACCATTTGTGAGAGACCATCTAGTGGCTGTGTTCTGTCTTTGGCAATAATGTATTTGTTTCCATCCTTAGATGTTCCTTCTATTATTGATCCATGTCCAAACACAGTCCACCCATCTATGCCATGATCGAAATCTGGGTTTTTTATTGTACCCCCTCTGTATTGAGCTCTCTGGGGTTCTGTCAAGCACTGTTGGATAAAAGTTTTTGCAAGGAAGGGGGAAAAAAAGAAGAAAAGAGAAAAATGAGACTTTTCACTGCTAGATAATCAAGTTCTCCATAACTGTAGTAGTAGTATAATTTCAGAAATTCAAAGGTTGGACAACTCAGAAAGTCTTGGAAAGTGGTAAGGATGCAGAACTATAGACCCAGTGGAACAAGAATCATGCACGCTTCTGCAGTACATTGAGATCACAGATCGGACATTGTGAGTGGGACTGAATTAACTATATGTTAATAACAGTATCTGAAAATATTTTCAACAAATCAGTAACGGATATATTTCTTGTGAAATCTATGAATTGGACTTCCAGGAACTATAAAAACAATGACAGACAGTATCTGAAAATATTTTCAACAAATCAGTAACGGATATATTTCTTGTGAAATCTATGAATTGGACTTCCAGAAACTATAAAAACAATGACAGACTTGTCTTAAAAGGGTTAACATAGTTAAGTCAGAAACAATATTCATTTTCATGTAGTTTTGATGTGTCATCAATGAATTATAGTTTTCTTCTTGCCTTTGAAGTTGCAGAATAGTCGTACGAGAAGGCCTGGGTTCTATGGACTGCATCAGTTTGTGCACAAATGACCCTGAAAACTTTAGTCAACGAATACACAAAGATAAGCTCCTGTACATGCTTTTCATTGACATTTTTCTTTGTAAATCCTAAAGGAATGGAGAGCAAATACCATAGGATGTTAAAGAACATAAGAGCATGAAGAAGCAAACTTCCGGTGATATCTTCATTTTTTTTTCTCGGCAGCACAAGCAAACAAGCTTTCCCTGAAACAGATGCTGCAATAGAACGAAGTTTCCAATGTTTAGCAGACGAAATGTTTGAGTTTCCTAGAAATAGTTAAGCATCTTCTGGTGTGCAAAGATAACTACAGAATAATATATACAGTACCTCACTGCCTGTGTGTACCTTATTGTATAAGCAATGAACAGAAAGACAAGAATTATCAACACATGTGAAGCTCTTACCTCAGCTGAATCAGTTCTGTTTCACTCTTTAAAAGCAAATAAAGCTTGTTAAGATCGGAACAATAATAGAAGGTATGCCAGACTGTGGACGAGATTAAATGTTATCACTAAAACTACAAATATTTCTCCTTTTGTCCCGTGAACCTATTTGGAGTTACATACGAGTACGGAAACTACCACACTGACTACAGCTACAAGATGTATTAAATAGAAGTGGAGGAAACCAAAGGAACTCCTGAACAAGCTTACGTTATAGAGACAAGGGACAGAATCTCAGCTACATGCATGGCTGTAAGAGTGTAAAGAGAATGGAAGAGTTCTAACATACTCCAAGGGCGAACCTATGTACGTAGGCTCTAGTTGAGATTAACTGTTCCACGGGGTCTAAGCAAAATGCAAGTCTAGACAGTAGGCCCAACAAATGAAGAATTAAGAATTTATTTGCTTAGAGAACTTATGCGGTCTGATGCTGAAGACGCTGCTGCATGTGGAGATAGTGACTAATTAAGCACTGACCTAAATTTTTTCATTCATGGACACGACCAAACAAACATCAGATAATATGTCTTTTCTAACTCAGGCCACTTCCTTAAATTGAATCAAGCATGAAATCCACTATGCATGTCTATCTGATCTGAGATGGTGAAATGGTGTGCCAAATCAGCGAACATATTTGAGGAACATAATCGAAGAAAGCACAGGCATGTGAAAGACAAGAACCACTTGAGAAAATCGGCCAAGCGTGGGTAAACTATCCTCCACTTTCATTATTTTTTTGCAGTCACCGGAATGGATGTATGAACTCTACCCATCAATGTCATTGTCCATTTGACCTGTCCCAAGAGGGTTAATTAATGTTTATGATTGATTTAGTGTTTTTAAAGACTTTATTAAGAAATTGGGTTTGTTTAATTGTTAAGACGGCATAAATGGTGATTAAATTGAATAGAATAGAAGAATTTGGAGGAGGAAACATACTAGTTCATTTTGTTGTTAGCACTTAATGGTATTCATTATTGTAATCATTTTTATATAAATACCTAATTGAGTTAGAAAAAGTTAGGAGAAATGTATACATTTCATAACAAAACATGGTATTAAAGAATTTGGTGGAAGAAACATTTGGATTCATTAAGTTGTATGATTGATAGGTAGTATTTTCCAAATGTAGTTTTTTACTTTACTTGTGTTAATTATGTGTCAAATATGTTTAATTGCTTGATTTTGAAAAGAATTATAGAAAGTCCTAAATTAGTGTTCTAGTAAAGAGGAGATTTGACCAAATGAAGAATAGGAGTTTTCGATCATATAATTACTATTGTGTGTTAGATATGTGATTCGAGGTATTATGGAGACACCATTATTATCTATCTTGTTTTTTGTGATTGCACTTCACAGACTCGATGTCTAATATGTGTGACTGTTTTGTATTATATGATATGTAGTAATGCCTTGTAAGGACACTAATTTGTGTTTATATGATGTGCGGAGATGAGGAATTGTTGGATGAGCCCTGTTAGCTAGCTTCAAATTGCAAGATATACATATCAATCATTTGTCCTTAGTATTTCATTTCCTTAAAGGGATCAAATCTTGGCATGTATGGATTCATTGAATGGAGTGATCAGCAAGTGCCTACCCTAAGTATGTGCATGACATTTTATGGTTGTATAACACCATTTACATGTTGCATTTTATTATGTTTTCTATTTATAAAACATCTACATGACATGTTAATTTTCTTAACAAGTACCTTAGAGATGGTTGTAGTTTCATTAATATTGATATTAATGGATTGTAGAAGAGAAAATGCGACTAATTTATATGTACATATGATCCAAGAAGTATAATTTGGAGGAGAAGAAAGGTTATTTCAAAAGCATCATTTGGAGTCTTATTAAGTGCCTGTTTGGATGTGCTTATATCAGTAGACCTTTTATTAGTAGAGATTTTGTCAGTAGAGCTTTTTTTAGAAGAGTTTTTTTTCTAAAAAGTCAGTTGACTATTTGGCTGTCAATTAAAAAACAATTTTTTTTGAAAGAGTTTCATACAATAGATTATTTAGCAACATAAAAATAAAAATACTTTTATTAATTTTAACTACATTTTATTTTATAATAAAAATTATTTATGCATATAAAAATTATTTAAAGTATATTAAACAAGCACAATATATTAATTATTATATAATTTTAAACCATACGAAACATAAATAAAAATATATCTAATCAAACCTTTTATATAGTTATAACATAAGTACAACAAATATCAAACATAAATATTAAAATATATAAAAAAAGTCAAATAATATTATATAAATCTCAAAATAAACGTGAAGATGAGTTTGTGGG
>JAOSBK010000206.1:39174488-39187288 GCA_027568895.1 Erythroxylum shatona
GACGCATCAAAATTCACTATTCACTGCAAATCTAAAGATGATGACTTGGGATCCCATGTGGTTGAAGTTGGAACGCCGTATGATTGGAGGTTTCATGTCAACATTTGGAGTACAACCTTGTTCTTTTGCAATGCTTATTGGGAGGGTAAGTCCATAGGCTTTAATGGCTTCGACGCCAACAGAGATCTCAGCGGCAGGTGTCCGTCGCAGTGTGATTGGAGAGGCACTGAAGATGGCTTATTAGGTTATAAGGAAGGGGCCCTACTTCCAGATCTTCACTATGTGTGGAAATGACTGAAAAGTATATCTTTTCAAAGTGGAATAAGTTTTCAATTTCACACATTTCTAGCTTTATCGATCACTTTAGAAACAATGTTAATCATTATAATATAAAATAGTTCTAATTATGTTCATATTGGGCCACAGCTCAGGAGAGTTCTGGTTGATGTGAAAATGCAAAAATCTAATGAACTATTTGGTTTAACTTTTGTTTTGTTACTGTGAGTTTTAATTTTCGTTTTCTATTTTCTTATATTTGATTTGTTTTATCAATCCTTTCCTTTTTTTCAATTTCAATAGAAATAAAAATATTAATGAAAAAATGTTGATAGGAAATCAAAATGTGAAAAATTTTAAACAAAAAACAAAACCATATTTTTCAACTTTTTTTCAATTTTAAAGATCGGAAGAAACTAAAAAAAAAAACTTAAAACAAAAAATTCATACAAATAGATTTTTTACTAAATTTGAAAACAAAAAACTTAAATTGAAACAGACATGCCCTAAATTTATTAAGTACATGGTGCACCTAATAAGTAAGCATTTCACATTTAATAACAAGAATTTATATCATAATACCAAGCTTAAAAAAATCAGTTGGTATCATTAATAGCTTTTTATGTCATAACATAAGCTTTCATGTCATGTTATTATTGTACACATCTCACAAAATCTCAAATCATTAGTTAATGACTATAGTAGAATATAGTAAAAATTAAGATAAATTACTAAAATAATTTAAAATTGGTCAAATTTTACAATACTAATTTGAACTTTAAAAATTAATACTAAAATATTTAAAATTTCAATTTTTTATCAAAATAACCTGTCATTATACTTTCAGTTAATAGCACTAATATGATAAGTCACATCAATAAATCTATTGGAAATGTCCCTAATACTTGCCCTATTCATATAAGATATAAGTTTTATATTTTAAATTTTAAATTCCTAAAAATGCAAACCTAACATCTTGAATTTAGTTCGTGATTTTATAGAGAAAATTCTTCTAACTCATCATCCTCTTAACAGAAAGATCAATATGGTTTCATACACCATATGTCCCGTCTTTCGCGATTACAGGATTTACATTAAGGAGATGTGCATTTTCATTGACATCTTCAACTATTTTTGCTTAGTCGAATATACAGTGGAATACTTCTTACCTCTAGCCATAATCACGGATCCTCTACAGAACTTCTAATTGTCACCTGAAAATTTGCTATCAAATTCATCAATACAGAAACGTATTCAAGTGGTCTATCATTAAATCTCCATCCTTGTATCTTAATCCCATCATCTACTTTATCAGGAATAGTTTGTTACTCCATGCTTTCATTGCACACAATTGCTTCAGTTTGTTCCAAAGTGTCTGAGCATATGTCTTCCTACTTGGAACACTTTATCATCTAATGTAGCTACAAACTTGACGGTGTAGCAAAGCCCATTCCTATTATGATTTATTTTCAGGTTTCTCTATTGTAAGCACAGGAAAATAATAATACTTCACACACAGCAAGTCTTCTATCTTACCCTTCCAAAGAGCGTAGTTAGCCCTATTCAAATTAATCATTCTACTTGTATTAACTTCAATTACATGAAAGTAGACCAATCAAACTTGAGCTCTGGTACTACTTTAATAAAGAATCTCTAAGTTGAAACTTTCCAATAAAAAATCAGTAAATAGTAGACATAGTATTTAATATAGAAAAACCTCGCCCTCAATGGGGGTGAGAGTAAAAACCTACGATTAAAAGTGAATTTCACTATCGCCAAAATGATTACAATATGCTCTACTACTACTTTTAATGCTTAACCAAAGGATGATAACAAATCAAACTTCACCCTAATAAATAACTAACACATATACATAAAATAGAAGAGCAAATAGAGCTACTAAGTTTAACTTATTTTGGGTGACAAATACAACCAAATCTGCGTGTGCTAGAGACTATTAAACATCAATTCCACCATATGGAATAAAGACTGATGAGTTGAAAACTTCCGCAAAATTTTTTTAGCGAAATGAGATAACAAATCATCCACTTGATCAAGATTGTTTAAATAGAGCTATAATATGTGCGTAAGATAAGGTTCACAAAATTTGGGAAAAATTGGAAAGCTAAGTGGCCAATATGTCAATTAACTCTGCAAAAACAATTCAGCCAAATTGGACTAGAAAGATACATAAGCCAAATTTTGAAAAATATATGCAAGTGTATATCCCACCAAGAGCAGAACAGGTGCTACTCACTCTATTCTACCGATGTGCAGCTGCAATCAATCAGAGCATACAGGCTAGCTCCCTAAATTTTTTAAAAATTAAAAATATAAAATAACATTATTTTATTAATTGGATTCGGTCTAGAACCGATATGGGATCAAACTCTTCTGAGCAAAGCGACATCTGAGCTCAGGCCGATATATCACTCTGTTTAGAAGAATTAGGTTATTGAAAATATTGAGTTTGGACTCATGAATCAACTCATTGTCATCCCTACAACTACTATTATTTTATTAGAATTTTTATTTTTTAAATTTTAAAAAAAGTTCGGTAAAGCTGGGGTCATTCTCCACGTACGAGTGAGACCCAAAAGGCCTAACAAAACTATGCTACCCTCCGACGTTACTGTTTGTTCTATGAAAATGTTTATAACCATCATAAACTTTTAGGACAATACTTTTAAATTATTTAGCTACTGTATACAAATTACAACTAAAACTAACTAAAAAATTATTTTACTTAAAAGTAAAAGATGTAGATTTATTTTTTAAATTTACTTATTTCTAGATATACTTTCATTGTTTTAAATAATTAAAATATTTAATAATTAAAATATTACAAAATGATCTTTTTATTGAATTTTTTCAAGTTATTTAACTTATCAACTTCTTTGATAAATGTGCAATAAGCATTAATTATATTGTGTTTAATGTATACCTTACATTCTCTAATGCATACGAAAATTTTATTGTACAACTGCATCTAGTTATCATGCTTGAATTAATTGATATGGTTGGAGATCTGATTTGATTGCTGCATACTTAAGTATTTTTCTTCACATTGTATGTTTTTGTTTTTTTGCACTTTATTTTTTAGATTTTTTTGTAGTTCTACTTTATGTTCTTTTTCCTACTTGAAGACAAATAAGAGCTAAATGTGGGAGAATTTGATAAACTCATATTTTCATATATCTTTAGGACTTAATTTAGAGTCATTTATGTTCATTTTATGTTCACCTATAGCTGGTTTATCATGTTTTAGCATTGTTCGCAGTTTGTTGATGTAAAATGCATAAATGAAACAAATAAACTCGAATTACACTGTTTTTTAGTTTCTAGCAGACTTGACGTTTAGTCATTGTAGGATTTTTATCTCGAGATTGGTTTAGCCAAAAATTCTGAAATTTCATACTTAAAATTTTGACTCATTGACAAATTTTTTGGAGACCAATTGCAGATTTTTCTGAGCTAAAATTCAAGAGAAATAAATTCTCAAAAGTTGAGTCAGATTATGGATCACCAGAATGACCTTTCGACGATGTTTTAATCATAACTTTTGACTCAAATGGTGAAATTTCGTGATTCAATTCTCATATTAAAACTAATTCAAAGAAAAGATATTGATAAAATTTGAGCTCATAAATCATAACCGTTTAGTTGTTATGAACTGTCGAAATTGACCTTGAACAATTGGAGTTGTTTTGAAAAATTGGCCACAAGCTCCATACTTCCACCCACGTTGTTGTCTCCACAACACAGTCTCTATTTTTTTTTACTCACACATACAACAGCCCCCACCTAGCTCTATCCTCTCACTCAACAACGGCAGTTCCCACTTGGCTCCACTCTCCACTCATTCTCCAATGCATCACTCACCAACCAGCCAAGGATTCATGCATCACCAGCTGCCACTTAGCTCCCATTTTAACCAACAACACAACCCTACTTCTCCATCAACGCAACTCTCCATACCTCCAGCACGCACAACGCCCACAGTCCATTTCATAACACGTCCATGCATAACACAACCCAACACTTCATTCCCCCACTAATACAGCAGCACCCAAGTATCAGCCCCCACCAACACAGCCACTTCCATCAAACGCAAGCTCCCATACACCCACGCATCAACCCCCACATTTAATGATTTCATGCACATGCAGCACCTAGCTCCATCCTCTCATCAGTCAACAAAGACAACTCCATTTCATTCCAGATTCCTCTCCAGTCTTCCACACAATGCACGGACAACCATTCACTTCAGCCTTCATTCATTCTCACGCTTGCTTTTTACTCCATAACGCCACACTACCCACTCACCACTCCACCAACTGCCAGCCTCCAAGCCACACTCTTGATTCCTCTCACTCCACCGAAACAACTTACTCAACTCACCAACACAGTTGCCTCTGCCAAAAAGCCTCCACATCACTCACAAGCTGCTTTCCACCAAACAGCCAAGGATTCATGCATCACTCAGCCTCCACCAACTTCACGCCTCCATTTCACACACCACAAACAACACAGTCTCCATTTTTTACTCACAAAGAGTAGCAGCAACCCACGCCACTTAGAAGCTTCATACCACATCCACGCAACTGCTTCCACAAGGCTGCCTTGATCCACCCAACCTTCCACAGACATGTAAGCCTTCATACTTCACTCACCTCTTCACCAACGCAAGCCATCTTCTCCACTCATGCACAACATGTCCATTGCCAAACAATACAATAGCCTCCACTGAAGTCAGACGGCCTCACTCACAAAGCAACATCCACTTTCGGATATAAGCTTCCACGCAACACTCACCAACGCAGAATACACGCAAGGAGAGGGGAGAGCACATTATTTTGCTATAGTTTGGAGCTGTGCTTTTTATTTTTAATTAATTCCTTCGTGAGTTTATCTATCATTTATATTTTAAAATTGATTGGCATGATGATTTGTGGCTAGAACATTAATTTCTCTTAGGGATTTGATATTTTTAATGATACTTTAATATTAAAATTTGCTAGAATCCATGACTGAATATTCATATACTTATTGATTTTTCCTCGGGTTTATTAGTTCTTCCTTTGGATTATTGAAAATTGCCTTGGTATAAATTCATATGTGGAAAAAGAGAGTTTTTGCTAGAAGATTGAAGGAAATTTCAACTAGGATTTTTTTATGAGTTGGGAGACCCAAGAAACTTAGGAAGTGAAAATTGAAGGTTTGGGACTTAAGAAACTCTAGGAAGAACTTAAGTAAGGGAATACTAAGTGACGTCTAAAGTGAATAGATTAATTTATCTTTGAAAAAAGGGGGTTAATTACTCTTAAAATTTACCTACAAGGTTAGGATATTTTATTTGTAGAGGATAGCTAATTCAATATTAAAGTTGACAAAAAAATTCCCTAAGAGAAAGTCATCCCCCGTTGAAGTTAATACTTTTAATTAGTCAATTGTTGCAATCTTTTCTTAATTAGTTACTGTACAAATTTGTCATGTTCATAGTAATTTTGGTTGCAGTGAATTGAGTAATTGTTTAGAAATTTATTTAAGTTTTTTTAAAAAATTTTCTTTACATTAATTTTAATTTCCTAAAATTTTACTCAATCCGATTTTAAATACCATTAGCTAGCGTAGAATTGAACTTTCTCATAATCCCTGTAGATACGACTCGGTACTTACCGATTTATTACTCATTTCGACAACCATGTACTTGCTGTTCACGAACACCTCTCTCCCAAGATTCTGTAATTAGAGCTTTTGAGTGTGAAATAGAGCCATAAGATTTCCTTCTCATCTCCTCGTTCAAAACACTACTCTTAGAAAGTTCATTAGATATTATTCCATCATGTGCAAGCGTTACTTTAGAATAATCTAAAAGTCTCCTAAGAGTCAATTAAGATGTCAAGAAGACATAAACCTTGAACTTCTTCATTAAATTTGGTTCCTATGGAAAAGAGTTGATTGAGGATCCCATGAAACATGTTCAAGATCCCATGAAACATGTTCAAGTGGTCTATCATTAAATCTCCATCCTTGTGTCTTAAGGCCATCATCTACTTTATCAGGAATTGTTTGTTACTCCATGTTTTCATTACACACAGTTGCTTCAGTTTGTTCCAAAGTGTCTGAGCATATGTCTTCCTACTTGAGCATGTTATCATCTAATGGAGAGCTACAAACTTGACAGTGTAGCAAAGCCCATTCCTATTATGATTTATTTTCAGGTTTCTCTATTGTAAGCACAGAAAAATAATAATGTTTCACACAGAGGCAGTCTTCTATCTTACCCTTCCAGAGAGCATAGTTAGCCCTATTCAGATTAATCATTCTTGTATTAACTTCCATTACATGAAAGTATATCAATCAAACTTGAGCTTTGGTACCACTTTAATAAAGAAGCTGTAAATTGAAACTTTCCAATAATAAATGAGTAAATAGTAGACATAGTAGTTAATATACAAAAACCTCCCCCTCAACACGGGTGAGAGTAAAAAGTTATGATCAAAAGTGAATTTCACTATCGCAAAAATGATTACAATATATAGTCCAATGCTCTAATACTAGTTTTAATACTTAAACCAAAGGATAATAACAAATCAAACTTCACCCTAATAAATAACTAACACATAATACATAAAATAGAAGAGCAAATAAAGCTCCTAAGTTCAACTTATTTGGGTGGCAAATACAACTAAATCTGTATGTGCTAGAGACTATTAAACATCAATTCCACCGTAAGGAATAAAGACTAATGAGTTGAAAACTTCCACACAAAAATTTAGCCAATTGAGAGAACAAATCATCCACTTTATCAAGATTGTTTAAATAGAGCTGTAGTATGTGGTTAAGACCAGGTTCACAAAATTTGGGAAAAATTGGATAGCTAAGTGGCCAATCACACCTTACAAAATCAAGACCAATATGTCAGTTATCTCTGCCAAAGCAATTCAGCCAAATTGGACTAGAAATAGTCACCCGATTGAAAGATACATAAGCCAAAATTTGAAAAATATATGCAAGTGTATATCCCACCGAGACGCTACTCGCTCTAATCTACAGATGTGCAGTGGCAATCAATTAGAGCATATCCGGCTCCCTCAATTTTTAAAAAATTAAAAATATAAAATAACGTTATTTCATTTAATGGATTTGGATCTGGAATCGATCTGAAATCAAACTCTTCTAAGCAAAACGATATCTGAGCTTAGGCCGATATGTTATTTTGTTTAGAAGAGTTGGGTTTTAAGCCATTTTGGGATTAAGCTGCCCAAGCTCATCCTAATTGAAAACATCTAAGTTTGGACTTATGAGTCAGTTTATTATCATCTCTATAATTATTATTATTTTATTAGAATTTTTATTTTTAAATTTTTAAAAAAGTTTTATAATGCTTGGGTCATTCTCCACGTTCGAGAGAGACCCAAAAGGCCTAACAAAACAAAGCTACTGTTTACAACCATCATACTTAATGAAAATGTTTATAACCATCATAAACTTCTAAGATAATACTTTTAAATTATTTAGCTACTGTTTACAAATTACAACTAAAACTAACTAGAAAAATATTTTAATTAAAAGTAAAAGGTGTAGATTTATTTTTAAAATTTACTTATTTCTAGATATACTTTCATTGTTTTAAATTATTAAAAATATTTAATAATTAAAATATTACAAAATGATCTTTTTATTGATTTTTTTCAAGTTTTTTAACTTATCAACTTCTTTGATAAATGTGCAATAAGCATTGATTATATTGTGTTTAATATGTAGCTTACATTCTCTAATGCATATATAAATGATATCTGTTAAAATTTTAATGTACAACTAAATCTTATCACTTCACAGTCTGTCTTAACCAACACAATTAATATTGTACTCCATTATAAAAGTCAAACGCTATTGAAAGACACTTAAGCCTATAAATTAAAGCTTCTTATCTCAGTAACTAGCAACCAAATCCATAGAAATGAACAAGAAAATTAAATTAGGTATGAATCCCTTGTACACATTTGTGTTGGTATTCGTTTTCATCGCTACGGGAAAATCTACTCTTGCAATATCTGAGCCAGTACGTGGTCAAGATGGGGACCAAACACATTACACCACCGTTATAATTTACAACCAAATGAAGGACGGATCCAACTTCACTATTCGGTGCAAATCTAAAGATGATGACTTGGGAACCCATGTGGTCGAAGCTGGAAAGTCATACGATTGGAGGTTTCGTATCAACATTTGGGGTACAACCTTGTTCTTCTGCAATACTTACTGGAAGGGAAAGTTCATAGGCTTCAATAGCTATGACGCCAGAAGAGATGAGCATAGGTGTAACTGGAATTGTATTTGGGTAGGTTCTGAAGATGGCTTGTCTGGTTATTTAGAATCGTCACCGAATCCAGATCTTCATCATGTGTGGAAGTGACTAAAAAGTATTTATTGTATGTTAAGAAATACAATAAATAGTTCTACTTATGCTCATGTTAGGCAACAACTTAAGAGATAAAAAACTTTCTTATCATCTAATTTATTACTCAACCAGTCAAATGAGAAAAACTTTCTTATACATGTGGACGCAAAGTCAATATAGTTGGATACCCCAAAAAAATAAAAGACATAAATTTTCCTATAGCTTAAGAAATTTTGGAAAATTTTATTAATCTTTATAATTTTCAAAAAAATTCTTTATAGTTTTCAAATTTTTATAAAAAAATTTGTTTTTTAGGCTTCTGTTAAAAAATAATGACGAAGCACATCATTTGTTATTTAAATATGTGATAATTAGACACGAATTGGGCTAAAAATTACAAAAGACTAAATGCTGAAAATAACATAAAGTTAAAAATCTTTATTTTTCTTAAAAATATTTTTAAAAATGTACAATTAATCATGTTTTCTAGGTTTTGTTCTTAATAATATTCTCGCAATTATCCATGAAGAATAATTTTTATTACAACATGTGAAACAATTGGAAAACTTTTCTTTAAAAGAATTATGAGTTATTGCTAAATATTCCCTTTAACATTCCATTATATGTCTCACATCACAAAATTTAAGACATTAGGTAAATTTAATTTAATAATTATAATAAACATCTCTCCAAATAAAGCAATTACATCAACAACTGCTCAATCAAGCTGCTCAACTTGATTTGGATCTAAAAGGATATATCGGCCAGCATTATTGTGGCCTAGGATTCTCTAATAAAGAAAAAGAATCTCAAAAGATTTGAAAAGTTTGAAGGATGAATGGTAAAATTCGTTTTCAGCAAACCTGGAGAAGAATACTCAGAATCATCTGACAAACTCATTTATTCATATATATTTTCATATCAGTTGGATGAGTTTTTGTCACTCAAAGTGATCTTTATGTATTGAAGCAAGAAATAATTTGTTATTTTATTATTAAACTTATTGGTTAGATTTTATTCTTATTCCCTTTTGTTAGCTAGAAAAGTTTGTTTTAGAGTTAGTTAGAAAAGCTGTATAAAACCCATGCTCTCTGTACACCTTTTATCATCAGAAATGAAGCAAAAATATTTCCTTTTCCTCTTCAATTCCTTTTTCTATCTTTTCGATCATAGATTTGAACATGGTATCAGAGCTAGCAAAAACCTTGCTTCCTTGTTTCTTTCAGTCATTTCTCGTTAAATTCCTTCAATCCTCTGTCATATTTCGTTATGGCATATCAAAAAAACACCTTCAACGCTTGACTTCAACCATCCACTTTTCCTCCATCCTTCTGACACTCCCGGTGCTATGCTTGTCTCTAATCAGCTTGTTGGCATCGACAACTACAGTGTTTGGAGCAGATCGATGCGGATTTCTATTTTAACCAAAAATAAACTTGGCTTCATCGTTGGTACATGCAAAAAGGAAGCTTACCCAGATGAGTTCCATTCTTATTGGGTTCGCTGTAACGCGATAGTCCTTTCTTGGCTTCTGAACACCGTCTCCAAAGATCTCTCCGCCGGTATAGTTTTTGCTTCTAGTGCCGCCGCAGTTTGGTTGGATCTAAAGGAACGTTTTGACAAGGTCGACGGTTCACGAATTTTTTACCTTCATCAGACCATTTCCTCTCATACTCAGGGGACTTCTTCGATCTCTGATTATTACACAAAGCTTTGCCTTCTGTGGGATGAGTACGATACTCTTGTTCCGTTCACCACCTGTCATTGTGACAGCTCTCGCAAAAATTCTTCTCATCATCTTCAACAACGACTGTTTCAGCTATTAATGGGTTTAAATGATTCTTACTCGGCTATTCGTAGCCAGTTATTACTGATGCAGCCACTACCGACTGTAAACCAAGCTTACTCAATGTTACATCAAGAAGAATCCCAATGAAAGTTATCTTCTTCATTCATCACTGCCTCGGAGCTTACTGCCTTATATTCTTCTTCATCTCAGAAAGGTTCCAAGAAGAAATTCAGTGGACACTGTGATCATTGCCATATTGAAGGCCACAAGCGTGAAACATGCTATAGGCTGATTGGGTTCCCACCTGATTTTAAATTCTCGAAGAAGAAGCATGCTGCAAACAATGTTATTTCTTCTGAGGCTGCTGTTGACTCTGCTTCTGATACTGTCAAGGCTCCAACACCACCAAGTTTGACTGCTGCACAATACCAGCAACTTCTTCAGCTCTTACAGAAAGAACCAACAATTTTAGCAAATGTAAACATGGCAGGTATAGCTTCATCTTCTGCCAAACCGACAGTTGGTTGGATCCTTGACACGAGGGCCACCAACCACATGACTTTTGACTTTCTTAATTTGAATGATTCTGTTGTATCTGCATCTAATCACTCTTTTGTTCAATTGCCTAATGGTAGGTCAGCCTCAGTCACCCATATTGGCAACCATAAGCTCTCTCCAACTCATACCCTTACCAATGTCCTATATATACCTGATTTCCATTATAACTTGATCTTAATTTCCAAACTGACCAAAGATATTAATTATGCAGTGTCTTTTTTCCCAACTCATTGTGTTTTGCAGGACCTTTGTAGTGGGAGGATGATGGGGATTGGTAAGGAGCATGGAGGCCTCTACTTTCTTCAACAGTTTGGTGCATCATCAACCTGCACAACAACTACCGTGAATACCAAAATTCCTTATTCCATTAGCTCTTTTATGCCTTTTTAGCATTCACCTAATGTATGGCATGCTCGGCTTGGCCACACCTCTGTATCCAAAATGAAAAAAATTAATGGATTACATTACATTTTGAACGTGAAACATGATCTTCATTCTTGTCCTGTTTGTCCATTAGCCAAGCAATCTAAACTTCCATTCCCTGATAGCTTGTCAAGAGCACCATGTCCATTTCATTTGATACACATTGACCTATGGGGACCTTATAGAATCTCAACCCACAGTGGCCACAGATGCTTCCTAACCATTGTAGATGACTATACTAGAATGACCTGGATCTACTTGTTACAAACCAAACATGACACATGCACCACTCTAAAACAGTTTCTTACCCTTGTCCAAAACCAATTCTCAACCTCTGTTAAGCTTGTTAGAAGTGACAATGGGACTGGGTTTTTAAATAAGGAATGTACCCCACTTTTCAATACCCTTGGGATAGTGCACCAAAGTTCTTGTGTTGATACACCACAGCAGAATGGGGTAGCAGAAAGGAAACATAGATATTTACTTGAAACTGCCAGAGCCTTAAAATTTCATTCAAATTTACCTTCTAAGTTTTGGGGGGAAAGTATTTTAGCTACCTGCTACATTATAAACCGTTTTCCATCCTCAGTCTTGTCCTGGAAGTCACCATTTGAGATGTTACATAAGAAGCCACCACCACTACAACACCTTAGAGTCTTTGGCTGCCTTTGCTATGCTAGTGTTCCATATTATCATTATAAATTCTCTCCAAAGGCAATCCCATCTGTTTTCTTAGGTTACTCCCTCGTCCAAAAAGGATATGTGCTACTTAACCTTCACACCAAAAAGTTGTTTGTCAACAGAAATGTGGTCTTCCATGAACACATATTTCCCTTCAAACTCAAACCTTCAGAGCAACCTATGTTCCCTGTTACAAGCTTTGGTCACATAGAAGATCATTACTACTGGAACATTACACCAGAAATTACCTCACCACAACAAAATCCAACCTCCTCAGCACCTCCACCACATCCTGCCCCTCTAGCTCCATCAAATAACCTTCCACCACATCCACCTGATCCACCACCTTTCACCTTTGACAGTGCCTCATTTCCACCTCTTTCATCAGCAACCACAAAGAGATCAAGTAGAATTTCACATGCACCAGCATGGCATAAGGATTATCATTTCACTAATCCCCTATCAGCATCATCCTCTTCGCTTGCAATAAAAGGTCAGTATCTAATAACCATATCATATGCTCATTTACCTTTAAAAACTCAGTCTTTCTAAGCATCCATTTCCCAAATAGTTGAACCAAAAACATATTCTGAGGCAATTAAGCATAAGTGTTGGATAGATGCTATGCAACAGGAAATTCAAGCTTTGGAGTCAAATGGCACTTGG
>JAOSBK010000206.1:39197990-39222990 GCA_027568895.1 Erythroxylum shatona
CTTATTTTAATTCCCTTTTCTTACACAATCGCTAGTCCAATTAATTGAGTGATCCAAGCCTAGTACTTACACAATTATTCCCTGTGGGACGATATTATACTGTACTACTTGAGACCCGTGAACTTGCGGAACCACATCAGGTAAACACTTCCATTACCAAGGTAAATAAATAAAGAGAAATTACATCTGTTTACCTTAGTCTCTAGGTCCTTTAAAGAGGTTAGTTGGATCACCATTAACAATGACATTGTAAGAAACCGTAGTGAAGCATTACTCAATATGTCCAATAAACATTTGAGGAAAGCCAAAGGTTCTTAAGGCGTTGAAGATGGAATTCCAACTTATTAATCAAAGGCTTTTTAGATGTTTATTTTGATGGCACAATTCTTGCTTTCATATTTTTTATTATAACTCTTAAAAAGTGCATATACAAGCAAGATATTACTACAGCATACATCTTCCTTTAATGAATGCACACCTTGAAGCATTAATATAAGTATGGAGGATGTGTTTTTATCCTATTTTCCATAATCTACTTTAAATTCTTTCATTGAGCTAAGGACTTAACCTTTAGGATAAATTAGGTGAATGTTTTTTTTTTCTTTTTCAACATCCTTCTATTGCTAAAGAATTTGAGTATAGCTTCTGTTACTATTTTCTTAGCGACTTGCTAAATCTTTTGAAAGAATAACTAATTGAATTCATTCAAACTTTATTCCTTTTAAGGACTGAGAAAGAATAAGACTGCCTCAACTTTTTATTCAGTTACTAGTTTAAGTAATATAGAAGCATGCTACTGATTGATATGTTCTTTAATAATTAATTTAAAGATACAAATTAAGGAATTCCCTTCAACTAAAGTACCTAAGATTTAGAGAAATAAGAGAAGGCTTCTCAAAGTAGATCCTCCTGTAAGATAGCAATTGAATTAGTTTCATGTGCTAATGAAACAATCCTATTTGAGTTCTTTCTAGATAATAAGGATTTGTGAAAGAAGTTGGAATTTCCATCCTCATTCTTTAACCATAATACTTTTGATCTTTATTGAATAATGGAATTATTGATGAATAAAGCTTGTTCATAATCCTACAAATCTTCCTGTTCATTGTGTTAAAACTGAGGATCAATTGGAAACTAATAAAGTTGAGATTATATTGAGGTCAATTTCTCTAAGGTATCTCTCAAAAACTTTTAAGTGCTATTGAATTTATGTATGTTAAAGGCTTTCAATTCCTCCTTCACTGAGTTGAGATTCCTTATGTATATAAAGGACTTTATTCCCTTGAATCTCCCTATTAATGCCTCTCAAAATTGATTCATGAAATCCCTCTACTTTAATTAACTAGTTGTTGAATCTCAAAAGGAACTTTTTAGGGATTTTGATGAAAAGTCTTGAAACACAATTGGTTTATGGTTTAAGGAGTGTCATTGAAGCAAGCTTTGCTTTTAAGAAAAGTAGATAACCAGTCATATTTTTTAAGATCTTAATTAATCTTCTTTATTATAAATTAACTTCCTTTTTGATTATTGGATTATGCATAAAAATTCCTAATTGTTTTTAGATCTGTCATTTGGATTTTGACTGCATATTTCCTCAAATCATTTGTGTGATTTCTCAAATTGAATACATACGAATGTATTGTGCTATTAAAGTCTCTAAGTAAGATCTATACACCTTTTAAGCTACCTATAATTTCCATAATTTTGTTCCATAGTGATGTTCTCTGAAAACTTAGATTGTAGACAATTAAATATTATATACAATTCGACCATTTCTTATTTTAGCCTTGCAAAAAGTGTACCATCTGGTATGTGATTGATGTATTCAGGATCTATACTTTAATAACATTAAAGAGTAAAATGAACCTACCAATAGAACTTCCTATTGGCCTTTCATGAACTTTAATTTCTTACCATTTATATCTTTTAACTTTGTTTGTAAAAGCCCTATTATATAAGAGAACTACTATTAGTGATAAAATTACTAAGTGCTCATTGTTTAGAGGGACAATTGATCCATTTTACAATCAAAGCAATAATCTTCATTATTAAAGAATATGGTTAGCACCCTTTCTCTTTCTTTTAAATCTCCTCCTTTCATCTTTTTTGAAATCTTGTATTGACACAGAAGTAGATGCTTTACTAGTTTTAGGGTTTAGAGCTACACTTCTTGATTAAGTGTAGGGAGAGGCAATATCTTTACGGAGTTAGGGGAAGCATCTTAATTTTAATTATAACTCTACTCTAATTCTTTTGAAGGCTTTATTCAGTAAGCTCAAGTTATTAATAACTTTTGGAAGTTCCTTTGGGTTATCTGTCTCTTCTTGCTTAAGTCTATCCTCCTTTGTAATTGCTTCATTATTTAATTATATATAAGCATCATTCTTACTATCCTTCTCTATTACTGAGTCAGGGTTTTATTATTTAAGATTTGCAATAATTTTTAACAGTCTCCTCTAGTGAATCTCCTTCCTTTAGGCCTACATTTCTCCTTGTTATTTAGTTATTCTAGTCTCTAAGAGTAAGTTACTATAACTACATCCTCAAGGAGCTAATCTTCCTCTCTTATTTGCATAAGAGGAATGGTCTAATCTTCCACTCCTATTTGCATAAGAGGAATGGTGTCAAGTGCTTGATGTTTGAATCCACTAAAACATATACCCTAACACAGTTAATCCTCTTGGTTATTGTTGTGTATTCATTAAGGTAGATATGAACACCCAGATGACTTACCAAATAGCTCAAGCCCTTCATTGTCTTGTACTCCAAAATGATACAATAAATATTCAACTATATGAGAACGTGCTTTTGCTTAGGTTAATGAAGTTGGAGTCTAGATTTTTGCATCTAAATGAATATATGCTTACTATTTAGGTTTTATGGTCTCGCTTTAACATTGACAATAACCTGTTATAACATATATTGTTTTCAATTCGAACAAGCCCAATTTTTCACAACTTGATAAGATGGTCTATAGTCTATAAAGAAGCCAAAAGGGTAGCTTCCCATCTATTAGCTCCTTCTCTAAGTATCTCTAATGGAGATGCCACTATTGGAGCCTCATTCTTATCCTTAGGTGGACAAAAATATAGCTTAGTATTAAGAATACCATCACCACCTACTGGAAGCTAGGTTCTCTTATTTTTTATAGTGCTTGAATAGTTTGGTTCCTTAAAGTGGTGCAGAGAAAAAAGGTATAAGGGGAGTTGGAGGAAGAGGATTACTCGAGATGAGAGGCAAGAAAGCTGTACTATTTTAGGGCTCAAAGCCTAACATTCCCAAGTATAGCGTGTGGCAATAGGTTCTGATACTGAGATATAGCTGTACCAAGCAACCTAAGACAAATAAGGAAATATGAAAGAGAGAAGACGAGAAAAGAAAAATAAATGGGGAAATTTGTAACAACAATAAGGGACAACGAAAAAGTTGGAAAACATTGAAGATAACGAAAATAGGGAGATAAATGGGGAGAATGTAGAAGGAATAAGAGGAGAGGCTAGAAGTAGGCAAAAGGTGAGAAACGTAAAAAGGTGAAGTGGAGTTTAGCAATATAACAAAGAGACAGGCTAGTGCAAGAATTACAAGAATAAAAGGAGAAACAAGGTTCAAACTCTATTAAGAAGAAAGGAATCTAGTGGTGGACCATACAAGCTTAAGGAATGCTAGAGAGAAACTCTCTCAATTATATGCTAAAGAGAAGCTAGTTATTGATATAATCTTTATAATCTAAAATAATATTTCTAACTCTTTAAAAAATTAAATTATATTAAACCATTGATTCTTAAGTAAATCTTAGTTTGATTTGAAAATAACTGGAAAGTCTTTTATGTTACTTATTTGAAAATTAATTTCTTAATTAATTAGAAAATTATTCCTTAATAAATTAAAATACTATTTTCTTATGTATTAAAGAAAGCCAATTTGTAATTAATAAATGAAAAAAATCAATTTAATTAAGAAAATAGCTCTTTCTAATAAATTAAAAATTTTATTGTCAAATTAAAAAGAAATAACTTTTAATTCAAATAAAATAATAGTTCTCTAAAAAATAATAAACTTAAATGCATTTCAATCAAATTGAAACTTAATTAAGAAATACCTTTCATAATTAACTAACAAAACAAATGTTTTAATTATAAAGAAGTCTAATTGATTATTAATTTCAATCTAATTGAAATATAACTAATATCCTTTCAAAAAATAAATTTCTAAAATATTAATTAGGAATTAATTTAATCTAATTAATAAAATAAGTAATTTAATTTTAGAATTAATTTTGAATTTAAAACTATTTAAAATTATATTTAGAATAAGGTTATTCTTGATTATGGGTAACGTATTCTAATTTTTAACTGTTTACAATTGGATTACTTTTAATCCAAGAATCAAATGGGCCAAAATATAGTTGTAGAATACACTATTGCTATAGCCAAATAAGTTAACCCTATCATAGTTTAAGTCACACTAACACTTATAACCAATCAACCAAACACTCCTAATGCAACTAGAATATGTTATCCTAGTTGGCAACTGATGGGAATCAAGCATTTGCTCAACTTACATAAGCTTCTAAGCCAGGAGAACATTGAGAGGGGCTTATACATGTTACAAATAATTTAAATCAAGCACTAAAAGTTATTAGAGGTTAGAAAGGAGAAAATTGGAGGATTAGGCAACACCTAGTTACACAGTTTTGAAAACAAATCAATACTCGAGATGAACTTATAACTGGTGTCGAGCTCGTGATTTTACTAGTTTTTTAATTTCAAACTTCTTTTTAAATATGGATTGATTTATATTTAAAACTTTAAATTTTCCTAATTAGATTATGCAAAGATTATTATTTATTCTTAGTTTTATGTTAATAGAATTATATTCCTATAAAAGGTTATCATAAACGTAAAGAGTGGGATTTATCACTATTATTGATCAATCAAAAATCTTAGAGATATTTTCTTCAATCTTTTAGAGTAACTTTTGTTTTAGCTTGTTTAAAGACTTGTGATCTTATCCATCTTGTTAGTGGTAGTCAAATCTTGTAATTTTATCACTCCTAATCTTTTATTATTTTTAATGAATGTGACGATTCAAACCATTCTTTATGTTTTATGTTCGAGTTCTTAAATCAAACTTATTTTAGTAGAAAGATCATTAGTCCTGTTTATATTGATATAGTGATGAATCATACTAGGCCTATTGGTGAGAGTCATATCACAAATAGGTCCTTTTAGTCAGGACACTCTAGTCACCATGCTCTAAACCTAAAAGTTGCTACCCTTAACCATGCCATTAACACCATCTTTATAATTCCAATCCCCCGTAACTATCCACAACAAAATAATGGTTTTCAAACTACCACTGCCCAAGTAGCTACATCAAGTCATTAAAAGCAACAATTAACTTTGCTTGACTATCAGGTTCACTGTTTAAAGATGTTATAGACCACCACAAATTGAGTTTGTTGTCATTGCTACTACATAGGGACTTCTCCAACATTCTGTTATCAACATTTATTTCCCCTTTCAACTAGTACCTAAAGACTTCTTTGAAGTCTCTAATAACCATATAGCTTCTCCAAGCTATCTATCAACATACTAGTCTAGTAATCACTCCAATGTGCATCCATAAAAATAACTCTCGAAGCTCTACTGTAATACTATTATAAGAGGCCATTTGTTACTTATTACCTCATTGTGATCTTCATGTGGTTCTCCTTGTCTCCATCTAACCACTAATTAACTATATTAACCTTATATCATTAATGACATTTTTTGTGGAATTTTCAGTTTTGGGTGATCAATTGGGTTTCAAAAACTCAACTATTTTTGAAAATTTTCAATATAGATCATCAGATTATTTCTGATTGGTGGCATAAGGAATATGTCAAATATCTAGTTTTCAAGTTTGCAACAATTTTCAATTTTAATTTCAAAGTTAATATCAATAACAACCAAACACATAACTAAATTATAAAATTAAAGAAAGTTTAGATACCAGCTTTGAAAAATCAAGACGAGATCTCATCCTATGTACAACTGAAAAAAAAAGTTTTTAATAATTTTTTGAAAGCCAAGATCATTTTAATATATAATATAATTAATCTATAAATATAGTGAAGCATACATTAGAAATTGTACCTTATTATAAATCTTAATTTCTTTTCTTGCACCTCCTTCGAATCCACATATTAAGTGAAAACTACCATAGTCAAACAAGCGTTTGACTTATATCTATCGAATGAATTGAAAAAACTCTATAAGTGGTATATAGAGGAGTAAGCTAGGAGTGTTAGCTCTCTTACAGAACTTATGTCTCTTTATAATAAAATTTGAACCTTTTAGTAATTTAACTGAATTATAATTATAATTTTAGCTAACTTTATTAGAATTGTAAATAATCCTAATTATATATCAATTGTGTTCAAATAAGATCCAAATTTTAATATTGGTCCTATTGTTATCAAATATTTTATATTTAATATTTGAGTATTTTAAACTTTACAATCAATCCAACTTGATTAAAACTCATTTTGTTATCAAGCCTATTAGGATTTAAGCTTAGATAACCTTTACTATTCTTTATATTATATTAATGTCCAATATTGGTAATCTTAATATATGGTAACGATTAAGAATAATTTAGGGATAATATTTAAATGAAATAAGAATATAATAATTTTAATCTTATTACAATTTTATTTGTAAAGTTTATCATACAAAGTTTATTTTATGTGTTAATTAATTAAACAACATAAGATAAATAATCCATTTAATTAATTATGTCATGTACACGCCAATTGATTGGCGGTAAAGTATAAATCAAGAAATATTATATCAAAATTTAAATAAATCAAAACACTCTATCCTATTAAAATTGGCATTGAATCAAAAGAAAAAATAGAGAAAATTTATGAAAAATGAAAAAAAAAAGACATACATAACACGGAGTAATAATCCACTAGGTAAGTTGGAGAAGCAACGTATTTTCAGAAGCATGATTTGGAGCCACCTTAAGACTTTGAGGGAACATTGAAGACCTGGATGAAGTGGTGGAATGGTCGATTATTTGGACGTGATAGTCTCCATGAAAAAGCGAGATATCGAAGAAACCATCGGCGTCTGTAGTACCAAGCAAAGGCTTCCTAGCTCCCCACTCGTGAAGCAGGCTGTCAACTACATCACCAGTAGGCAAGTTCCTGAAATTGTTATCAGTTAAGCACATCCGGTAACACCCCTTTGGATCCCATGCTGCCCATATTACTATTCCAGAGACTTTTGGGTGAGAGTATGCCTCCCTTAGAATTTGCTCCAAGTATCTTGCCTGCACTGCATGCAATGTTAATCAAAGCTTTCAAAGCCATCAAACAGTCCATGCAATTTTCTTTAATACTAATAAAAGCCATTCTTACTTCATAAATTATTTAGATTAATGGAAAGAATTCTATGAGAATAAATATGTTATCTGATAGAAATAAAAGTAATTATGTAATTACCTGATTGGGGCTGCTCTGAACATCAACCTCCGTCAGCCAAATAGGCAAATTAGCAGCAGCAAGAGTATCAATTGAAGCTCTCATGTAAGGAAGGTTTGGAACATCGAAATGCGACTCTAACCCAATCCCCATATGCAAATTCCTGTTACAAGGAAAACTTTTGATAACTCTTAACATCTGAAGGTACCTGGCTGGCGAAGACAAAGGATCTCTACTGTCTTCAATGGTATTGAACTCGTTCATAAACATTGTGGACTTTCTATCGATCGCATGAGCCAAGCAGTAGAAAATAGATGAAGCCGAAGATCCTATCTTGCTTTCAAGGAGATTAAAATGTAGATTTTCGTTGATAACGTCCCATGCAATAACTTGCTCTTTGTACCTTGACATGATAGAGTATAATCTGCTTTTTGCAGCCTTATAAATTTCAGATGGAGAGAGTGAATTGAGCCAACTAGGTTGGTATCTAGGATCATCCCAAAAAACATTGTGGCCACGAACTTCTATGTTGTGCTGCTGAGCAAACTTAAGCATGGCGTCTGCGACAGAGTAGTCAACGTGTCCCCTTGAGGGTTCGTCGCTGTACCACTTCATTTCGTTCTCGAAGGTTGTAACTGTGAAGGGGTTGGAAGTGAACCACTTTTGGTAGGCAGTGTTGGAGAGGATGTTCTTGTTTATGGCACATCCAAATGGGAACCCTGGTCTGTTTTGTTTGATTGAAATGGTTGCATTTGGTAGCGGATTTCCTTGTTTATCAACTGCCTGGATCCTGACCTTGGCCTTTCTTGCCTGTCAAGGGACTTGCCATCAGGATATGCAAGGAGTTATATAGCTGAAAGATCGATGAAAATTGCGTACCTCCTCAGTGCTTTGATCTTGATGAGATTTCCATTGCTTTTCAGTGAACGGTTGTAAAGAAACGCTGTCCACCCATATGTCAACTGGTGTTTTTGCTCTATATAGAAGATAAAAAATATATATACTTGAGCCTGAAATGGAATATAGCTCGTAGAATCTTATGCTTTGAACTATAATTAACAAAAGAATAAGCCCTCAAAACTCAAAAGGGTTTACTCAAAATGGAGATCAACAGGGCCTGATTCATCTGCAGTGAAACCACCTTTGAGAATAGACCAACACTTGGACTCGGCGATCACAGCCCCAGCATATTTGAAACCGTTAGTTGTTTTGAAAATAGCTGTTACATGACTACTTCCGTGGCTCAGTTGAATCCATGCTGTTCTAAGACAAAGTCATAGGTTCTCTTGTGAAAATTAAGAAGTAACTTGGAACTAAAGTTATGTCCTTTCTTTGGCGTTTATGTGCATGCGCTCTGCTTCAAAATATGTCAACAGGCTAATGTAAGACGTTGAATCAATGAAAAAGAAAAAAGTACCAGAAAAGGTGTAGTGTCTATTCTTTCTCAGGTAGACATTCTGTGAGACACTATCATATGATTGATTTCTGCCATGGGCCACGATGAATTTATTGCCATTCAATTCCCTATGCTCTATTTTGGGAGCTCCAAACGTTGTCCATCCCGTCAGCCCATAGTTCAACTCTGGGTTCACTATTATTCCTCCGCCGTACTGCGGTTTGAATGGACTTCGTAGGCACTGAAAATTTCAGAAACTTAAATTATGCAATACATCATCGACCTAAGTTCTCGTTGGAAATGTGTCTGCGTTTATTTCCTGTGACTTAAGCATGCACCTTTAGCAAACCCTAAACCTAGTGGAAAACTTGCCTCAACAGTAGCGGTATAGTCGTAGGACAAAGCATTAGCCTCCAAACCTCCAAACCTGCAAATAAATGAGAATATCGAACCTGTTAGAAGAAGAATCCACGACAGGCGTAGTAGAAGCATGTCACTAGCTCTCTCCAGTTTCTCCACAGAATCCTGAAATCCAAGTGTTCATGGAATGAGAAGCCATGCACGCATCCTGGGAAGTGCTCGAAAACACATAAACTACGCGTATGCCTTATGATATTATATGGTCCAGAGTCATGTTTATGAAGGAAAATACTACAGAAAGCCATAAATATATACATTCACCAATGAAAGAGAAAGGGTTGAGATCTTGTAGAAGACACTGACACCACAGTGATTTGGAAGGAAACATATCAATCGCATTTATAGTGAGCGATTTACATTGATTGGGTATATTTGGCATTAACGTGTATGTAATCATAGAGATTTGCGTTTGTGTATATGTGGAAATTGGAACAGATCTTTCTCTAAAACCCCCCAAGTTAAGCATCACCAACTTGTTTTTTTTTTCCTTTCTTGGAGCAAAGAAACAAAATCAGTTGAAAAGAAATGTAAACACGCATTAAGAGAACGGGGATACGCGAGATTCCAAGTTTTCAACCTAACAAACTCTCCAGAAATTGGGGTGATATGTTCAGACTTATGCGACCCCATAGTCAGAAGTTTGCGAACCAATTTGCACACATATATATCATCTCCCTTAAAGCGTGGAAAATCTGCACTTCCGAAGCTCTTGCCATTACGACAAATAAGTGACGTAAGTTCCTCCTGACTCCAATCCCACAACAAGAATCATATGCTCCATAGTTATATACAAAGTAATGAACAGTGCCTATTTTCCACACAAAGGCCACTCCTATCATTAATTTTATAGGGAAGTGATTAATTTCTTCTTACTATTACCCCACTAAAATTTTAGCAGCAGATTTGAAAATTTTTAAAATACTAAAGCTTTATAATTGGGCACGTATCTATAACCATTTTCTCAGATCAGGAGGTAACAAGTTCGAACTCACGATACATGGGTATGTTATTATTTTATATAGTTCAAAGTCCAAGCTCTTATACGTGCCTGAGAGGGTTTCCAGCCCTTTTGCTTGGAGGAAATTGCAAAGTGATTTTAGTCTTTTGCTTTGTTATAGACAGGATTTCCCTTGAAAGAGAGGACTATAGTAGTAGGACCCTGTGCATAGATGAAGAACACACACTTCAAGCAAATTTTGCAACTCTATCACTCAATATCATATAGAAACACCAAGCACAGATGTTGGGAGTTTTCGAGCCGACCATTTCTCTAGATCTTAAGTTTAAACGATTTTCTTCTACACCTAGAAATACGTATCACTAGTAAATCTGTACAAGTTTTGAATTCATTAAAAATTTGTATAGATTTCTAGCAACTTACACTAAACAACTCCTTTGTAAACGGTTTCGTGATGACGAACAAAAGGGTTAGCCAATGGGCTCCGTAAGGAAAATAATTACTCTGCAAGTGTTTGAACAATTTGGGAACAATCAGCAATTTTAGAATGAACAAAAAATTCTAATACCTCAGTTTAAAACCATTTTTCCGTTGAGAACTCAGAATGGATCTTTTCCATTAGATGAATGAACACAAAACTTAAAAAGAAACAATAAAAGCCATAAAACCTGCATATAGCCTGAATGGCACGAGTAAAGCTTCTTTGCACTTCAAGACTTCGGGAGTTTGCTAGCAATTGTCATTGAGGGAACCAGCGGGCTTGTTCATATACTTTGTGATAACATCATATGAACAATTGGAGGACAATGTTATTGTTGCACTAATACTTAATAGACCCAATACTGCCACTACTGAACATGCAATTACACTTTCCTCCTCACAAACTGTAAAGCTAAGCTAAGCTAAGCTCAAGCCGATATGGAGTACAGATAGTTGGATACTAGCTAATTAATCAATCAATTAATGTACAACCAAAAGGCGTTTCAAGTAGCCGGAGGTCAAATTTCGGAAGCCTGTAGTTTCCTCCATTGCCTTCGAAGTGGAGTAACGAAGGGATTGATGGCCAAGTAAGTGATACCAAAGCATACTTATGCCTCAAGATAACCTTTTGCCTCCAAGTAACGTATCACTTTTTCAGCCATTTCGTACGGGGAAGCACAGTCTCCTACTTTGCATGTCAGAACAATCTACAAAAGCATCAGATGAAGAGAATGAAAACTAGTTGAAAGCCTAGACGAAAAGTAACTCCAAAGTTTAAATGTTGAATAGTCATAACAATAACAGCAAAATTACATTCAGATCGATTGTCATCAAAAGTTAAGCAGATGCACTCAATATTTGTTTCTTCAAACCTAGTCCGCAAAAATCTATTGATGCAAAAGAATTTGAAGTCTATAAAAGAGAAGAAGTTAGTCAATCACAAACTTTAATTTGGTAGAATAAGATTGAGAATTGAATTGACAATAAAAACTGAAATTTAAATTACTTTAAGATTCTTTATTAGGTTAGGAAATAGTAATAAATTAAATATGTTATTCTAGTTTTAAATATAATGTCCTAATTGTTTAGGAATTAAACTTATAGAACTTTTATTACAATATATTTAAATCTTTAAGGAACCTTTTCTTACAAGAATATAGATTTTAAAAACTTCTCTATAAATATGTATGTACTCAGCCTTTAAAAAACAATTAACAACATACCATGAATTTTCTTCTACAAATTTGAGTTTTTAACTAAAAGATGTGATACTTTCTTTTTGGAGTAATTCTTAAATCCCATGAGTGATTCCTAATTTTCTACCTTCATTATTTGTTTTCCTCACTATATTCTACCAATTCTAACCTAAAGTTCTAGCAACTAAAATCCTAAATTCTACTCATATCAAACGTACATTCTAGTCATATAAAACCCTAAAATTTTAGTCTAAAATTTTCAACAATCAAACCTTAAAGATCCAATTATACCAAATATGAAATTTCAACATTACAAGTTGAAATTCAGACCTGAAACTTGATATTCCAACAGCCTAATATTAGTCGTATTTCCTAAATTTTGTGAGTTTAGCTACTAGTTAATATTTTTCTATTTGTCCTACATCAATTTAATATCAGAGCTTTGGTTCATAATGGCGATACGTAGTGGGAGGGCATATAGAAAATATTTAGCGCCCAAAAGTGAGATGAAATACTTATCAGAGTTATAGAAAGATTGGACTTTAAAGACCCTTGATCACAAGATGCTCCAAGAACTAGTCCAAAAAACATCAGATAACAAATTACATTGGATGTTGAGGGTCAAGAAACTGAAATCCAATATGAAGAGGCTGAAACTAATCAACAACACGCAACACAAGGGTAAATCTTTATTGAAAAACCATGCACTTTGATTCCTTAAATTTAACAGGCATTACCTCAAACAAAGTGTTTGTTATGGATGGTGAAACTATTGACACTTCTCCTTCAACTCATTAATTAAAAATCTTCAAGCCTACATGTAGAAGGTGCTCAAATACTTAATGACGTAGAGAGTTTGGCAATTGAAGATGATCATGACATGGAGAGTTTGACAGTGGGGGATGATGAAAGGATTAAAGTTGAAGAAAAACATAAAGAAGTGGATTCTTTGGTGAATCTTAAAGTTGAAACACACTTAAACAAGAGGTTAATGCACCTGAACAACAGGTTGAAACTTGAATAACAAATCAAAACACAAGACTAACAGACTAAAACAATAGGGCAACAGGTTGAAAGAATAGGATAGTAAGCTAAATAATGGAACAGGGAGGTGATGAAGGTGAAGTAAACTTGAATGAAGATGTGAAATTAACACAACATATGAATAAAAGGGAATTATGAGTGCACTTGCAAAGTCAAAATTCAATAACAGAAAGTTAAATGATTTGATTACAAGAAGCAAAAATAGTTATGTTCTTGATGCCTATATGATAGAGAAGCCACTTGGTTTTATCATGAAACCATCTACAAATATAATGGTTAACATTTATGATGCTGTGCACACTATTAAACTATTCTTTAAATAGGTTACACGTATCCATAGATTACATTTAGCCATTATCTTTGATCATGAAGTGAAGTCTATGAGCTATTCTTGGAGAACTCTATAAAAACATTGAACATTAAGCTTCAATTTTCAAACTCTTTTTATTTCTAAGCCGATGGACAAACAAAGGTGGTTAATAGAAACATAGGAGACTTGTTAAGATGTTTAGTTGAAGATAATGTGAATAATTAGGTTACGACAAAATTTGTATAGAACTATGTTATAATAGATTAATGAACTAAGATGCACAGACACACGACACGACACGACACGGACACGGACACGGACACGGGTACACACCAATTTCTAAAATTTGGTGGACACAGACACGACATATATATATATATATTATAAAATTTAGAATTAAGAA
The DNA here is from genome assembly GCA_027568895.1 of Erythroxylum shatona. Taxonomy (NCBI): domain Eukaryota; kingdom Viridiplantae; phylum Streptophyta; class Magnoliopsida; order Malpighiales; family Erythroxylaceae; genus Erythroxylum; species Erythroxylum shatona. The sequence goes on from JAOSBK010000206.1 coordinate 39,211,669, forward strand.
AAAAATTCAGAATTCATAATATGATATATATTGATTGATGTGTTTCAAGACTTGCAACATCTTGATAGTTCATACATATTTGACACTTTATAAGCTCCTCTTAAAAAACATGGAGCATATATTCTATGGAGCATATATTCCATTAAGCAATGTCCGAGCGGTCTTTAGACGTGTCCGAGTCGTGTCCACCGCGTGTCAATGGGTGTCGGACACGTATACGCGGACACGGCTCCATTTTCCCGTGTCCGTGCTACATAGTTAATGAATAAGAGTCCTTTTGAGATAGTTTCAAGAGTTCAACCAAGAAAGCCTATTGATCCAGTTCCTTTAACACAAAAAATACGAGTTAGTGTTAAAGCCCAAAGTTTTGCACAACACATGAGGGATATCTTTGATAAAGTACAAAAAAAGAAAATAACAACAACTTTACTAATAAAGAACATGTTGATCAATATTGTCAATTGATGAAATTCAATAAAGAGGATATAATGATGGTAAGGATTCATCCAAAATATTTCCCAAATGGAAAATATAAAGAAACTTTATTTGCGACGTGCTAAATCTTATTAGATCCTTAAGAAGATAAGTGCTAATGCTCATATTTTGGAATTCCCAAGTGACATAGGAATTAGTCCTACCTTCAATGTCACGAACTTAACTATTTATCATGAATATGATGATACGCAGTCTCCTACTGCAACTATTAAGAATTCTGGCTACTCCTTATCTTAAAGAGTAGATAGATGATGCTGAGTAGATAGATGATGTTCTTGACGAACATAGCCATAAGAGTTGGAGGATATTGACGGTTTCTTTGCATGTGGAGAGGACAATCAATTTCTGACAGTACTTGGATTTTAGAATCTGAATTTCAAAAATTGAATCCAGACATATGATCGATATTTTCACATTCTACGGCAAAGACAACTTCAGATAAGCTAGGGAGAATTGATGCAAAAAAGCTTAAAGTCCATACAAGAAATAAAAGATAAAAAAATTAGTCAACTACAAGCTTTAATTTGGTAGGATAAAGGTTAAGCAATGAGTTGATAGCAAACACAATAAGGGAAGAAATTTAGATTATGTTAAGATTCCTTATTAGATAAGAAGTAATAGTACATTAAATATGTTACTGTAATTCTAAATATGTTATCCTAGTTGTTTAAGAATTAAATTTATAGAATTTTTATTACAACAGAGTTTAAATTTGTTATGACTTGTCCTATTAAAATAAGGGTTCTAAGAACTTATCTATGAATATATGTGTACTTAGCCCTTCAATAACAACATATCCTGAATTTTCTTTCACGAATTTGAGTTTTCAACTAAAAGGTGTGATACTTTCTTCTAAGAATGATCCTTAGACCCTAAGAATGATTCCTAGTTCCCTACCTCCATTGTTTGTGTTCCTCACGAAATTCCAGGAATTCTAGTCTAAAGTTCCAGCAACCAAAACCTTAAAATTTAGCCATATTAAGCCTTGAAATCTTAGCCTAAATTTTCCAGCAGTCAAACCCTAATGACCTAGCTATACCAAATCTGAAATTTCAGCATTCCAAGCTGAAATCTAGACCTGAAACTTGATATTCCAGCAACCTAATATCAGCAATATTTCCCAAATTTTGTGAATTTAGCTACTAGTTAATATTTCTTCCATTTGTCCTATATCATCCATGCTTCCATGTAGCAAATTCAAATCGAACTGGTTGCTGGAAATATTTTCGGGAACCAGAAAACCCTAAAATTTTCATGTTTATGTTCATGAATTTTACAATTTTCAGTGAACACAAACATCATCCAGAAATGGCAATTCAAATGGCCCTTACAACCATGCTTATCTTTACACATTTTCATAAGGAGCCCAAAATTGGATCTAGATTTTAAGAAACATCAATATGTTGTGAGAAGACATATGCAGATGTCAAGATGCCTAGAAGATATCTTTGAGCACTTGTGTCATCCATAGACTTGTGTTTTTTGCATCTGTTATCATACTTTACCTCACTATCTTGTGGTCGCTCATAGGGATCATCAATGCCAGTAAAGCCTGTAAAAGAGAGGACATATCACAACCTAAATGAAAAGCAGGTTCCATGACATTATTTAAGACATTCGATCATAAATTGCAAATTCATTGCTCCAAACAAATTCTTCAATGCAACATCTCAATACCCACAACTTTGCATGTTTTGGTTTTAATAGGTGCAATGGGGCTAAATTGCCTCTCCCATCAAGATTCCTTCCAAGAAATCTTACTGATGTTCACCATTGAAGGCAAAATCAGTGTAGGATGTGATTTGCAACAATGATAAGACCTCACATGATAACTTTGCTAAGAGCTATCTGGTAAGAAACCAAAACAAGAGTCACATATACTATCAAGATTTGACAAAGTTTTGGATACTCATTAATAAAACTCATAAGGTGTGAAGAATATAATAAGAATGCAAATTATTAAACTCGAAATAGGCCATAACTTTTCACCAACCATCACCAAGTTGTCCTTATCAACTTGCAACATTCTATATTAAGTCAAGAGAACTAATAGACTGAGCAACATCACCATATACAGGATCTAGGATCTTGTAAAAGGATAACTATCAACAAGGGAAATCCAAAGAAACAACAAGGGACGTGAAAAATGACCCATGATTAAAAAAAAAAGATATTTCATGGTCTGTAGGAGTACCTTTAATCTTCCCTTCACGAGCAAGCTTATAAAGTCCCTTAGGATCTCTAGCCTCGCATATTTCAAGTGGCACATCCATGAAGACCTTTTACAGGGAAGGTTAATCAGTTCAATCATAACTAGTAACATATATGTCGAAACATATACGATGTTCGATATCCTATTAATTAAAAAAAATAGACAAATGACTAGAATAAAAAAGTAAGCCACAGTTATGGTAAGAAAAATTTTCATAAACAAATCATAATCTACAGAAGGACCAACCTCAATGAAATCCCCCTTTGGTAACATTGCACGACATGCTTCTCGATCTCTTTCGTATGGAGAAATGAGGCATGCAATGCATATTACTCCAGCATCCGCAAATAGTTTTGCCACCTCACCTAAACAAAGGAGAAAAAATAAGAAAAAAATTTGTAAAATGCTTTCTATTGTCCAAAGGGACGAAAATGCAAAATATTGCATTGCTTAGGTGACATCAGCATTGACAATCAAATTGCCAACAATTTAATGTACCCCACATTGCAAGCATTGGAAGCAACTAATTTAGTACCTACCAACTCTTCTAATATTCTCTGCACGATCTTCTGCCTTAAAACTAAGATCACGATTGAGGCCATGTCTGACATTATCTCCATCAAGAATATAAGACAACTTTCCTCTTTGGCACAAAATTTGACTTAATGCGCATGCCACAGTGCTCTTACCTGCAAGTTTTTCCAAAAACATGACAAGAACTGTTTAAAGAGCTAAACCGATCATGAGCACTGGTGCCCATCTGAAATTGCAAACAGATAACCCACACATTGTTCATTTCAAATTTCAACAAAGTTTCATGCAAACCCGAAAAAAAAAACATCATAAATAGATAATCACAATAACAGAAGGAAAATAGCGGCGCAACTAACCTGAACCGCTGAGACCAGTGATCCATACGACACAACCCTTTTGATTAAGTAAGCTCTGCCTTTCAGATTTTCCAACTGAGCACTCGTGCCACTTCACATTTGTTGAATTCCCAACTGTAGACAAGAAGCTAGGATTCCCATTTTTCCCTATCCCGAACAACCCGCCAAAATGAGAGAGTAAATAGATATCCCCATCCCAACAAAACTAATTTTTCATGAACGAAAATACCATGCTAAGATTAGAAAGCAAACCAAGAAAAAGAAACGAAAGGCAAGATTATCATATACCAAAAAGGAGGAAGCAAGTACCTTGAACCTCATTAGCCAACTTCAAGTCCAAGCACGACCCATTAGGACCAACAGTCTCCCCTTTCCCGTTCACATTCACTCGCAAATGTGACCCTTCCATGGCCTTAATTCGCAAAAATCCCTTTTTCATCATACAAATTATATGATCGCCATCGCTGTAGCTCCCTAGCCCCACTCTCTGCGTCCTAATTCCTGGTACCGGTTTCAACCCAATCGCATTCATCTTCCCAGGAGTCAATTAATTTAATTGATCACACAAAATTTAGCAGGCGGGTAAATTCAAAAGAAAGTGATAGAAAGAGAGGTGGAGGCAAAAGTTGAAAAGGTACAAAGGAGAGAAATAGAAGGCGTATTTAAAGAGAAATGAAGAGTAATTTGGGGTGGTTAAACTAGTGACTGAACTCTGAAATCGTGAAAGAAAAGGCGGAGAGGTTTAAGATTAGGAGGAAGAAAGCCTAGCTGGCCACCTTACTCGATGGTCATGATCCAGGTCCAGTCTCCAGGAATGAAACCAAATAGTGAGTGTGGTCTCAGGTAGGGTGAGGCACTGAGGTGGCCTATATGCGGCTGCTGTTTTGTGGGAGATTATGCCCTTTTTTTGATGGATTCTACGAATAGAGACCATAGTCTACATTCCCGTTAGTCTTGATCCAAGATCGTAGGAATAAATATCTTACGCTGTCGGTGTGCATTTTGCATATTCTGTTTTCAACTTTCATTCGGTTGGCCAAGTAGTCGACGTAATGCTTCCAAGACACGTTTCAGTGATACAAATGACCAACTCAAAAATATATTTTTTATTAATTAAATTTAAAATATTATTTAATGTATATCATTTATTGTTTTATATCGATACCGGTATCAAAAATGTCAGCATCATATTACCAATTAATTTGGATCACATCGAATAATTATTTATTTTCCATTCGTGAGGCGGCGGAATTACATATTTGCCTCTCATTTTTCCTCTCAGTTCCTTCTCTCCTACAGTTCTACTCGGCGTCGTCCTGCTCCTGCAAGGATTTTGAGTCCAAAGATCTTAGAGAGATGGAGAAATGTGAAACGTCTTCCGAAGGAGGGGGGTCTGGACTCAATCCAAGGCCGTGGCAATCTTATCACACAGCTTTCACCAATGCTAAAGCAGGTAATCCAAACCTGAAAGTTGTTACCTTTGCTTTTCTTTTTTTAAAGGTTATGATGTCTGTCTTTCCTACACTCTTTGATTTTAGGACGGCCCAGATCTAGACCCAGTATTGTTTTGGTTTTGAGACTTTCATTTTCAGGTCACTTGATCAGTGATTCACTTCTTTTGTGAATTGCTGTTAACTTATTTTTGTCAAATTTGTTGATTTTTTGTGACGCAGTGCTGCGTTTTGACTTAACTGAGGATGTGGATAGCTAAAAAACCAATCTTTATATGTTTAAATTTTGTTTATAATAGGATATTGCCGAGACTTTAAAATCTTGTTGAATTCTTGTGTTCTTGTCCTGGAGAAGTACTTGTAGACAACTTATTACTGAGTAGCTTTCCCACCTTTGTTAGTGGAGGCATGGTGCTACTCTTTTAGGACTTCTTTCTGATGATGGTGTGTTGCTATATGTTTTAGGTATGGATGGAGTAGATAAGGAGAAAGTACAAAGAGTAGTGTACGAGATGAGCAAGGGATCAAAGTATTTTGAAAATGAGGAAAGAAAAGAGGAAATGATGAGGCAGAAGATGGAGCAAATGCGTGCACAATGTGCAAAGCTCACAACAGCTGATATTTCTCACTATCAGATGGTAAAACTGATTATTTATTGTTTTATTCCATTAATTGCCTTATCCATTGCCAATTCTATTTCTAGTATGAATTAATAACTACCGTTATAGCTTGAAACATAGATGTGAATCTTGTATACCTAAGTGGGAGAGCCGAGGTGTGGGACAAGGCTTTTCTATCTTTTTTCTTTGTGCATTAACTCATAACTGTTCTGCAGAGAATAATGTTTGCATTATCGTCTCAATGATGAACTGCTAAAAAGTTTATAATAACACTGGATTACATTTGGTCCATTCATAAAGATATCTTGTGGTTTAAAGATGTATAACTAAGATAATCGTTCCGCCTCGCTAGCTTTATTTCTGTTGTGAAAAGCAGTCATGTCTTATTGCATAATTTAGGAATTGCAAGATTCTTTTGCACTTTATCTGACCATCTTAAGTCTTAGACTAGACCCGTGTGTTTGCTAATTTAATAATTTTTTGATGCAGAAATGCAACTTGGACTTTAACATTTTTTATTCTGTATCGTTGTAAATATTTTTCAAGTATATTGCTACTTATTGCTCACAATATTCACAGTTAGCAGATAAAAGCATTTTGGATCTTGAAACCACACGCAACCTGTCTAGAATTTGGCTACATGTAGATATGGATGCTTTCTATGCAGCTGTTGAAACATTGAGCAATCCTTCGCTAAAGGGAAAGCCAATGGCTGTTGGCGGTATGTCTATGATCTCCACTGCTAATTATGAGGTTGAGTTTTCTGCTCTAACTTCAAGATCTTTTTTTCCCCCTTTTTTCTGCTCCAATTTCATGTGCCACATATAAAGATTCGCATTCCTTAGTAATGATAGTTTTGACTAAGGCCAGGAATCTCTGGTACATTTATAACTGTCATTTCACTTGCATCCATCACTTTCACACTTCCTTTTTCAAATAGTCTTTGAAAAAAATGTTAGGCAAGGAGGTTTGGAGTTCGTGCTGCAATGCCTGGTTTTATTGCAAGAAAGTTATGTCCAGAGTTGATCTTTGTTCCCCCAGATTTCAAGAAGTACACTTTTTACAGTGATTTAACCAGAAAAGGTTAGTTAAAGGCCTCAAATTCAGATTTGGAATTCAATGTGTCATCTGAAGCAAATACTTTGACTTGCTCATACATATTTGTAGTTTTCCAGAAATATGATCCTAATTTCATGGCTACCAGTTTGGATGAAGCGTACCTTGATATTACTGATGTTTGCAAAGAAAGAGACATGACTGGTGGAGAAGTATGTTGATACATTTTTCTTCCTTAACGTTAAACATTTTCTTCCCCAAATGCGTTGACAGTTTCCTTTTTCTGTCATGAAAGATTGCTGAAGAACTCAGAGCTGGTGTTTACAAAGAAAGTGGTCTAACATGTAGTGCTGGTGTTGCTCCAAACCGCTTACTTGCCAAGGTTCTTTTGGCTATTCCACTGAAATGATTCTTGCATATATTACTTATGTAATGCACTCTTTCCTAATTTGTGCGAGATGGAAGATGTTGGGTTACTAGGTCACATTTTGTAGAAGACAGATTATTTAGAATTGATGGGGGTTAAATATCTGGAGGTAAACTATGGAGAAGACTTTGCTACATGTTTAGTGTTAAATCAATTAGAAATTTTGAAGGAGCCAATACACCACTCCAAAGTGGTAGTAACTTTGTTGAAACCAAATATGAAGAAGCTATTATAATTGTACATACTGTCCTGTGATTGCTCACATCATGGTGCATGCTTACTGGTCAGACACAAAGTAAGAAAGTAGGTCAAATAATTTGAAGGTATGCTAGGTTAACTGATGAGAAATTCAAATAATTTGAAGTTATGCAAGATTAACTGATGAGAAATTCAAGTCTTCAGAAACATAACATCGCAGCCCCCCAATTCCCTGCTTGCTTGAATTAGAAAATAAAAGAACTCAAATTGGATTAATGGTCAGGGGAAGTAGGAAAAAAAAGAGAGAGCAAAGTATAGATAGGTGCAATGATCAATGAGTTTACCTTGTTTAGCATTTGAAAGGACTATTTTGGCACTGAATCATATATGCCTCCCCAGGTTTGCTCTGATATTAATAAGCCCAATGGACAGTTTGTTTTGCCAAATGACCAGATGGCTGTCAAGACATTTATATCTTCACTTCCTGTAAGAAAGGTATTGATGCCTTGAGCTTTGGCTCATATTTTGGAATAGCATTTTCAAGATATTATAATCATCAGTTTCTTATTTTATGTTTTCCCTTGATTGAAACTTGTTCAATTATCTATGAAGATTGGAGGCATTGGTAAGGTCACCGAACATATTTTGAGGGATGTTTTAGAAATAAACACCTGCGAGGAAATGCTGCAAAAAGGCGCCCTCATCTGTGCACTATTCTCTCAATCAACAGCAGGTAGATCATTGATTTGTATTTTTCTATTATTCATGGTTATCAAAACCACATGCCATCTGCGTGCATAATTGGAGATTATAGGGTAAAAAACTTGGATCTCCCCTATGATTTCATTTATTTCAAAAAGACACTCCTATGGTTTCAAATTACACAAAAAAAAAAAAAAGTTGTGTTATTAAAAAAATATTAAAGTAGAACGTTTTACTGAGTTCTGTTGAGTTATTTTAAAGCAAACTATTATTTTAAATGACTATTAGGCATGTGACAAAGTATGTATGACTGCTCGAACCAAAATTTAATGACAAATTCTATTAAAATAACCCAACAGAAATTTGGTAAAAGGTCATTTTTAGTATTTCTAATACCACAAAGTTATATTTTGGTAATTTTAAACCAGAAGAGTGTTTTTCTTGGAATAAGTAAAAATGTAAGAGAAGTTTATATCTTTTCTCCGAGATTATAGTATTATTTCAAGTGGCCAATGGAGATTCTAAAATCTTAGCAACAATTCCTATGGAAGAAGAAAGCTGAGTAGGAGTTTTGAGTTAGTCACTATGCAGTAGAACATTAAGAGAAGGTTAATATTTTTTGCAATAGCTGAGCAAATTGACTCAAAGAGGCCATTCCTGGGGTGAACATTTAGCACGTCAACTTCTTTTTTCTATATCCAGTTATCAAACTTATCGAAATAAGCTTGAACCACATGCTTATATGAACTGGCTATAATATTTGGTCAGTTGCTAATTTCTTTTTATAATACATTGCAGAATTTTTCCTCTCTGTTGGACTGGGGCTTGGGAAGACAAGTACTCCTGAAGTTAGTGTTCGCAAAAGTATAAGTAGTGAGAGGACATTTTCAGCCACAGATGACAAGATATTTCTTTATCAGAAATTAGGTGATCAATCCACTACATTCATTGTGATAAGGACTTACAGACCATTCTATGCTCTCAAATGGAGCGGCATTTTCCTCTCTTAGAATTTTTTTTTTTTTTTAGCTTTTGTTTTCCTTATGGATTGCAAACCTTTTAAAAGGTTTTCAAATCATCAAATTAATAACATATATATAGGTCCATGGTATTGCTTGGCAGTTAAGCCTTTTTGAATTTTATTTCAGCCGATATTGCCGAGATGCTTTGTGCTGACATGCAGAAAGAAGGTCTTTGTGGTCGAACATTAACCCTCAAATTGAAAACTGCATCTTTTGAGGTAATGTGTGATGCTTTTGTTGCTTTTCATTGTCTGAATGTTAAATTAAGGTGAATTACAATGTGTAATTGATGGAATAAGGTTTAACTTCTGGGTTTCCAGTGATGCTCCTCCATTAATCTTTTTGGATAATACTGCTCCTGTGAATTATACTAGCTAGATATTGCTTTAATTTTCGTTGCTTAGGTACACTAACAAATTCTCTTGCTTAAAATTACCAAAACTTTTCTATCACAGCAGAAAAAGGCCGTCTGCAATAGATGATATAAACGGGAAAGTTGGGTTGACTTGTGGCTAATTTTCTTAACACTGAGTATTTTTGTTGCAGACAATACCAGTGGTATAGGGATGATTTAAAGGTTTTTCTTTCTAGATAAGGAGACATATCTGCGATTTTGGGTTTTTTTCCTGGTTCATGTTGTAAAAGGAAAACTCGGGGTATGAATATCACTGTAACACTTTGTCATATTAGTAAAAAGAAAGTAATTGTCAATGGTTAGACACTTGCAAAACCAATTAAAATTCCATGCTCTCTTTTCTGTTTAAATTATCTGTGTTTGATTTTATATTTATTTCCTAACATTATGAGCCTGTTATTGGGCTCCTATTAAGGATTATTGAATGTAGTTTTCATTCTGAAACTTTTTGACATTACTTAATCATTAGGTTCGAAACAGAGCTGTTACTTTGCAAAAGTATATTCACTCAAAGAAGGATATTTTGAAATATGCTTCAAAGCTGCTCACGGCTGAACTTCCCGTCTCGTTGAGATTGATAGGTACTATACTATCTTTATTCTTTGAACTAGTCTTTTCTGTTACGAACATGCTGAAATTTGACAGTTTTACATTGTCAAGTATATGTGCCTTTTATAAGACTGTATGGATATGCTTGTTAGCATGCACTTTTGATGTAGAGGCAACGGATGAACTTCATTATACACCTCATATAGATTGTCAATGACAAAGCATTTACACTATCCAGGCCTCCGAGTTTCTCATTTCAATGAACACGAAATTGGTACTCCATTTGATCCAACACAGACAACTCTTACCAATTTCATTCTCTCAAGAGATGTGTCCAGGAAAATATTGGGTGATCAAGCATCCTTGCGCAATGAAATTTGTGCTAAAGTTTCCAACGATAGTTCAGAAATTTCTTGCTCTATTGATAGCTGTGAGACTGGTCATTATGAAATTAGAGATCTAGAAGACAATGATCTACAGGATCTGGATGACCACCGCCGTGGCATCTCCTCTAATGACCTTGATGTGAAGAAAACTTATGAGACTAGCAATGGAACTTTAGAGAAGGTAACATCAAGAACAGGGAGTGATCTTAGATATTGACTGAAATTAAATACAATCTTGCTCTTTGAACCTTTTTTGCCGCTTATGGTCTTTGAATATTTTTACTATACTATATAGCTCAATTATGCCTTTCGACCTTTGCCTAGGTGAATGCTAGGGATACCATGGGCTCTGGATCACTCTCAGAACCTTGTCAAACCGAGTTGTCAAAGTCAAGGGAATTAGAATCTTCAGTCCTTCAGTTAGAGAGGAGTGAAGAAGACCAAGTAAACAAGGTTGTCACTAACGGGGCTGAGATCTTCTGGGTGGATGAATACAAGTGCTCAATATGTGGCATTGAAATCCCACCAGATTTTTTTGAGGAAAGATTAGAACACTCAGATTTCCATCTTGCAGAGAGGATTCAAAAGGAGGAATCTGCATTTGACTCAAGAACTCCTGTGCTGAGGCAAAGGTGCAGTTTATGCATTTTACAATAACTATGTTTCTAATAATTCCAGTGAACAGTAGGGGAAACTCTTCTTATGACGAGGCAAAGGTCTGCTGTTTATGCATTTCCACTAACTATGTTTATCATCATTCCACTGAACAGTAGGGGGAAGCCTCTTCTGCATCCATAACCATCTCAACTGATCGCTAGTCTCAGCTAGGATTATGCAGAACCCTAGCTTAAACTCTTCCAATCTATTTCAGCTACTTGAATACATTTAATTGAAAAAAT
>JAOSBK010000206.1:39227990-39229432 GCA_027568895.1 Erythroxylum shatona
TCAAAACCTCAGTATAAAACTTTTTTTTCAAGCGTACGTGAAAATCAATAATCGTAAATTTGGGTCCACTTTTATTCAGAAACATTTTCATTTACAGTAGTTGCCAATTTTGTTTTTCACATACCAGAAGTTCGATTAGCCCATTCCAAAAACAAAACATATTACACTTTGATCAATTTCTTTTGCAAAACCTTTTTCTTTTTTTCCAATCGGAAAGTTATACACAAATAATATACGCAAATACACAAAATACAATGATTTGCGGAAAATACAATTCAGTGCGAAAATAAAGAGACACAATGCAGACGCGAACTGATCCCAACCTCTTCTTTCTCTCACATGCAATAGATATACTCCCGTTGCCTAACGGGGTATTCTTCTGAGTCCTGAAAAATAATTGCAAATTTTGGGTGAGTTTTGCGAACTCAGTGAGTGACCATCATCGATGGCTCACCCAGTCACACAACACATAATTTACACATCTCACTCTAGTTCACATTTCACATTATTTCACATTCACATTATTTCACATTCGATACACTTAATCAGTCATATTATGCATATGCAATGCACATGAGACTCACTTTTCATTTGTTATTTTGTTGTGACCGAGTGCCTAAACTGTCCCATATAGGGCTCATTAATAACTTTCCCTTATCCATTTGGAGGATACATGGCTCATTAAACGTTGAGTCTGAGGCTCTGAATCACTTTTGAGCTCAAAGCTCATTTTCACTCGTTGTGTTGGGACCCGATCTCAGAACCGGACCCCAACCGAAAAAATGAAAACAAAAACAGAAACAAAGCGAAACAAAAGAACGGACAAAAACAAAAGCGAAAGTCAGATCATAATGCAAAAACAAAATCTCGGAATCATAAATCAAATTTTAGAATCGAAAACAAAGCAGTAGCAAACGAAGGAAATCGAATGGCTCGGAATCGAAAGCAAACAAATCGTTTAAGACCAAAAACTTACTCTGACATCCGAAAACAAATAGCGTATAAAACTATCGCGTTGAAAACCTTAGACTAAACCAATCTGAAACCGGTGCAAATTTTTTTTCTTTCTTTTCATTCTATATTCATTTTATCTCATACAAAGCGATCTAATTTTTCATTTGGAAATTCATCCTCAATCAAAAACTCAATTTATTCGATTCTTCATAAACAAATCATAACCATCAATTTACACAAAAATTTTATTATTTCTTTTTTTTTGCAAAAAGACACTTAACACACATATCCATACACCCATGATTCATACACAATAAAGCCATACACCAATAAGCACTTCAATATCTCAATCCCAATAACACAATTCATAGGACCTCCTGTCTGAAATCCCAACACAAACAAACACAATCGTATACCTATAACACTTCAATAATTCTCAATCAATAATCAGTATCATCGGACCTCCCGTCCGGAATCCATATCACAAT
>JAOSBK010000206.1:39229532-39250697 GCA_027568895.1 Erythroxylum shatona
TGTACACTTTAATGTGTTTATTATCAAATTTGAATCAATTTAAATTCTTTTAATTATATATCATCATTTAATTTTCTAATAACATAAATTATATATATATACAAATTAATTTTGTATCTACAGATTGGTGAAAACTCTTGCATATTACTAGACTTGTTAACAAATTTCTTCAAAGTTATTACCGACGGAATCCAACAGACCGTCGGTGAAAACAAATTACATTTACCGACGGAAACTAGTATACCGTCGGTGATAACAAATTGACTGTACCGACAGAAAATGTTATACCGTCGATAGTAATAGACGATATACCGACAGTTAACAGCTTTCTTTGCCATCGGCAAATCTCACCGACAGACTATATACCGTCGGTGACGTTATCTTAGCCGTCGTAATTCACCGACGGAAATTTTTAAAATTTTCGTTACAAAATATACCGACGAAAAATTAGCGGTCGAAAAAGTTACTGTGTCGCGTCGTCGTCAATACACCGACGATTCCGTCCGTCGGTATGTATTACCGACGACCATTTCAATGACGATATCGGCTGACAAAATATTCCGTCGGAACTTCTTGTACCCGACGGAACTATCACGTTTGCCGACGGAATATTCCGTCAGTAAATGACCTATTTCTTATAGTGAAATTAGGAATGTATTTTTGTGCATAATTTTTCTATATACTTCAATCCTTTAAACATACAATGTTTCAATTAGATATAAAGTATAAAACCAATATCTACACTATTTGAATTTAATTATATTAGTTCCTACCATTAGTAATTAATTCTATTAGTGACTTTCCAAAATTATTTTTAAAATGTCATTCCAATTTGGGTAAGAATTTTTTGAATAAATAATAATCAATAATATCGAAACATTCTCCCTATTTATTTTAGGATGATGAATCCTATATTGATCACTAAACTATCATCATATAGTTTATGTTATATTCAATGACTACTAATTGAACTACCTTTGACTAGAATATGTTATAAGTAGTATAAAAAACACAGTAATTCCTATATGAAATGCTTTAGAAATCTCAAACCAAATAATCATTTCTACAATCATTATATTGAAAATTTCTATATACATATCAGTAATGTTTCAAATAGAATTCCCATATCAAGTTAGTTCATAGATTTTTTTTTCGCTAATTAGCACTCATATATTTGTTTAATTATCTCTATAATTTAGTTAATGGGATCGACTCTTTTTTTTATAAGTAAGGAACAAATGTGCTAATATCTCTACTATATTTAATGTCTAGTATCAATAGAACCATTACTATGAACAATTTAAAAATAATACATAAATATAATATAATCTCATTATTATAGTCTTATAGTAATTTCATTTGTAAGATATATTTATTCCATAAAATTTATTTTATACATCAATTGATTAAAAATATGTATGCATAAGATAAATAATATCTTTAATTAATTTTATCACAAAAACTAAAATCAACTAACTTACTGTAGGTTATAAACTAACAATCTCACATTTGTATGTTTAAGTATCCTATATCATAAAATTATATAACAATCATACCACTACTGACACAACGATTTAGAAAGAGAATTTTATAAGATTCTATATAATGAGTACTTGCTTAAATTTTACGAGTTTCATCTCAATTATCATCAAAATTAAGAGAAATTGCCTAAATACTTAGATCTTTAATGATATATTAGCTCATTTCACATGCTTAATGATTCTAGTGTTCTACATCATATTACTTTTCTAATAATGCAAGAAACTATTTTAATTTTATTAAAGAGCTTTAGTTGAGCTGATCTACAAGTACATAGAGTCAATTGTAGCAAGTTTATAAAACTAGAATAATTCTAGAGTATCGAATCCTATAAAGAACTATGTCACTATAGTTATTAATCCTAGTTAGACAAGTAAACTAAATAAACAAGATTTGATGAAAGATAATTAAACTATTACTATAAGAAAACAAAGAAAAGTTAACTAGATGAGAAAAATTAAATAAGTAAATATTAAGGCTTCGGAGCTCACTTATAAGGAATTCTAATTATCATATAAGTTTGATTATCTAGGTTGAAATAATAATTAACCTAAGGTATATATGAATCAAATTCATCTAGTATAGTTAATTGATTGGTTAAAGTCTAAGATAATATCATTCTCTAGCTATAAAGTGTTTTCTTTCACTACAACCGAAGACACTTTTAGTGACAAAAAAAATCGTTGCTAAAACTAATAAAATCGTTGCTAACAGTCATTAGTGACGATTTACATTCGTCGCCAAAAACGTCATAAAATTCCTATAGCAGAAAACTATAGGCAACAATTTTCAAAAATCGTTGCCAATAGTTTTTACTACTCTTTATTTTCGTAGCAAAAATTTATAAGTGGCGTTTTGTTAAATCATCACCAATAACCTTTTGCTACACTTTGTTTTCATAGCTAAAATTTATTAGCTGCGTTTTTGAAAACATATCCAAATATTTTTAGCTAGTATTGTAAAATGTAGTTAAATTTTTAATATACATTATAAATAAATGTTAAATCATGTAATTATAATTGTTGGTGACTTTTTTAATCCATATTATTGTATGTAATATTTAGATTTTTTGTTGTACAATTTATTATACAAAAATATAATAAAAATTGAAAATTAGAAACATTGTATATGAAAAATAAAATATCATTAAATTTGATAATGTACAAGATGTTAATTACAATTTCAAAAATACTTATATACAAAATTAAAATACAATAATTAATGACTAAGACTTGTTTTTCTTTTGACTGCTTACATAATCTGGGCCAACAGAGATGACGGAGAATTGGAAACGATAGGCGACGAATAACGAAGATTTGAATAATATAATGATAACTCATTAGAAGTTGACATAATAAGTTTTAATTCAAACAAATAATGAAATTAAGCTTGCTAAGAGTAAGAAGCATGAACCCAATATAAAAGTCATAACATACACATGTGAATACAACCTAAAGAAATTAGGTAATGTTGTTTTTAGATATACTTTATATTTTAAAATTGATATTAAAGATCCTTATAATTCCATAATTAGAGCTAAAGCAATCGCATAAGTAAGAGATTTTTCCTTTAAAAGAAAAGTGGAACAAAAGATAAAAATAATCACGTAAATTGTTAGGACTCAAGTACTGAGGTATGGATGTGAGTTAAACACAGTGATGTGGAACTTTGAAACAAGTTTTGGGATTTAGGGAACATGTCTTCATAGAGTTCAATGGCAATGACATCTCATTCTGGTATGGTAACTAACATGAAATTTTTAACTAAAAGCAAATGCATATATTAGAAATCACAATGCTAAAATCATCTCTAACAAAACTTTTATCAAACACTTAATAGGCATTACTCAAACAATCTTTCTATCCATATTCAGCTTCAATCAACCCGTTCTGGATGCACTACCCATCTCACCATCTTTATTATTATGACAACACACATTAACCATAAAGAAAACCACAACACACACAAATTGAACACAAAACCTAGTAGAAAATAACACCCAAATATAATAACATCATCATTAGAAGAAAAACTAGAGTGCAAAGGATGGAATACATATCTCAAATGAAGAAGACAAAGATGGCAGGCAATGGAAGAAAATGGTGACCATGGCAGACATAAGGAGAGAACACAAAATGCAGAGGAAGATGACAACAAAAGAAAAAGAATAAAAATGGAGTTGGATTTTGTTTAAAATGAAATGAAAACGATGTCGTTTTTGTTTAATTTTTAAAAATGTTTAAACATTTTTCGACAATTTCAGAAAACATCGCCAATTGTTCATTAATTGACAACAATTTAAGGCAATTATCTCCAATGTACACAACCTTTAGCAACGACCATAAAAAATCTTTAAAATCTTTAATATCAATTTTTGACGATGATTTCCAAATTCATCCCCAAAAGTATAACTTTTAGTGACAATTATAGGAATTGCTGCTAAAGGTTTTGGCAACAAAATCTTCAAATCGTTGCCAAAAGTTTGACATTTGGTGAGGAAATATTCAAATCGTCGCCAAATTCAAACCATCACAAAATGTCTCTCCTTTTGTGACTATTCGGTAAAACATTGTGAAAAATTGGACTTTTTGGTGATGAATTTGGAAGTTGTCCAAAAAAAAGTAGCTAAAAGTCAATTTTGTTATAATGTTTCCTAATGCATGGATTCTACTTCACTTATTAGTCATTCATATAAGCCCTAAGAGAGTAAATTTAACGAATCAAATAATCAAATAATATATAGATAATTGAAAAATCTCTGACCATAAATAAGGTTTCTAGCTGCTAAACATAATAAAATGCAAAATTTAAACAATTCAATCTCAATATAAGTGACAGAGTAGAAGAAACGATAAAGAGAAGTTGTCACTAGCTCCTCAACTCTTGCTCTAAATCTTCCTCTAACGCTAAAAAAGAGTAAAACTATATAAAAAAGACAAGGTGGATTTCTAACACCTTCCAAAATTTTCATAAGTTAAATCTAATACAAGTATTTATAGTCAAGATTACACAATTAGAGTCATAGCTTGCTTAAATTTGAGAAATAACACATCCTTCTAAATTTGGTACATTAACTAGTGCAAAATTAGCAACAACACCGATGTCTACCTTGTTCTAGAACTTTTAGTAATTATAAAGCTATATGTAACTAGTTCTTATAATAAGTTCTAATGAATGTTGGTTTTGTATTATTCCTTCATTCTTAAGATAGTGATGAGTTATATATTGATCCATAGACCGCTTTAGCGTTGGTCTTGTTATATTTCTTAACTCTTTAAACCTTTGCAAACGATAGGCTCCTATCATATTATGCCTTGCTTTATGTACTACTCTATTTTTCAATATATTTAAGTTAAATTTGACTTCCCATATCTTCTATAAAGTTTTGTTTTTGTAATGTATTCCAAAATTAAGACATAGACTTTCAAAATTTACAAGAAGTAGCAATATGTGACAGTTTATTGTAATGCTAGTTAAAATAAACTAGATTACTACTATAGTAATGGTGAGTTTAGGTAGATCCCACATAGAATGTGTGTAAAGTTATTGAAATAAAATTAAATGGTGTTTAGGTTTAGGGGAGCTTTTAGTTTTAGAAATAAGAAAATAAAATAAAACTAACCTAATGAAAACAAATTAAAAAATACAAAAAATATAGAAAACGGTGAATTCGTTGGGAATCCGGTTCTTTGATTCAATCTCGGCCTACACCCAAATTAAACATTTTTCAATGATTTGTTGTTCTCAAATGTCTTCTTAAAACTATTAATCGTGGGTTAATAATTAACTCGATTTTTTCCTCAGGTAGTATTTAATCAAGATACGATCGTTAATTAAACCTAACTACCGAATAACCAAGGATACGATCTTTAACTTCAATTGGGTAGTAGTATTATGAATTAGGAAAACCAATTAATCAAGGAAATAATAACATATGTATCATTTAACCTAGGTTATGTTATTCCTAGTGATTTCAAATCATTAGTCGCTACATATGAATTTCAACATAATAATTACATATTATATATAAATTCTATCAATGGGTTTGCAAATAAACCATCCAATGAACCCATTAAAATCATCTTTTCACAATACTCAATGAGTGTATACACAAATAATTGAATAATAACAAGAATATGATTATCCATACACAAAACCCAAATTAATTAACATAGGATAACACAATCAATTTCTAAAGAGAGAAAAACAACAAAAACAAAGAAAGAGTGCTTAATCGGGTCATCAACATCGACGTCACCTCCGAACTGGAGTCGGGAAGCTACCCATCCATGGGTCTCCTCATGATGGAGAGCTTGCCTCCATCTTCATGCTCTCCTAAAGCTTTCGAACTCCTTCAATCGAAAACACCTATTTTACTCTCAAATTGCTTCAGCTGAAAGTCACTGCCTCCCTCTCCACTCTAGCTACTGTTTTTTATTTCTGTCTTATTTTTATAAAAACCCACACTATCACCCAACCACAATGTCTTGCTCCTTCTGCTGTCCTCACATTGCATCTTGGTGTGAAATGTTTACGTTAACACAAATGTTGTTTGCATGTTTATGTAACAACGTGGAAATGCAAATGTGGTTTGCGTTTCCTTACTTCCTTTTATCATGCTGCTGTCGTTTTTCCTTGTTGTTGTTTCCATTTGCTTCATGCTTACGACGTTGCTGCGTTAGTTTATCCCTTGGTTGTCCACCTGCTGCATCATTTTAATCCATCATTTTGGTACTGCCTGTTCACATCACTCATATGTGCTTTCCATTAAATATGTTGTCCATTAAATATGATATCTTGCATAGATGCCATTAAAATCATGTACATCTTTGCATGAAACATGCACCACTATGAGCCACATTGATTCATCTTCTTTTTGTTTTCATTTTTCTTGTCTTCTTTTTGTCATTATTTCTTCTTCTTACTCCATAAAGACAAGTATGCTTCTTCGAAAAATGATCCAAGTATCATGCTTTCAACTCACTTTAACTTCTTTGCTTCCGAATTGTATCTAAAATCACATATGAGTCAAAGTGAATATCTTAAGCAATTTCATGTCATTAATCGCTAATTGTTATGAAATAATTAAACAATCAATTAAGCACTTATCAATTTCTCCCATATTTAGTTTTGGTCATCCTTAGGCAAAACATCAAAATTAAGCTTATAGACCTAAAAACATTGACTCATTTCCTATTTGTTCCAAGAATACATAATCATAAAAAAGATTAATGACTTTCAAAAATCATAGTAAGAACTTAGCATTCCAAGTTTTTACTCACGATCAATCAATGTTCAATACCTTTAAAAAATGAGCAATCTAATGGTAGACTCGGAAAATGTGTTTAACTAAAAAATATCTATGGGTACACTAAACACCATTTATGATCATGACAATCTATAACTTTGAATATCATTTCATTTCTCCACCACTAAAGGTCACATGCGAAATCATGGATCAAAGGACTTTTTAAGGTTATAATGTGGGCAAAGGTAAGGTGAGATGTATTTAGGTCAAGTGGCTTGAAAGTCATTAAAGTGAATGAAACAAGAAACACTCAATGTAACATCAAGTGCAAAAGCTAACATTCAATCACAATTGTGTACATCAACTATGATGAATGCAAAAATAAGTTTCACAACTCAAACTCGAGCTCTCATACACAAACCGCATGAAGTATATACTAATTTAAAGGGATCACTCATACAATTGATGACAATACATTGAAACTACAAAGAGTGACCCTTCTAAGCCAACATTTACCTCATATTCAACATACTCAAATAACCCATTAATATAACTTTATAAGGATGCATTAACTATGAATAACCTTGCAAACCATATATGCACTTCCTCCTAGATACATTTATTTAAACATTTTTCTTTTTCTTTTTCTTGTTCTTTTCTTTTCTTTTGCTTTTCTCTTTTATTTCTTTCTTTTCCTTTCTTTTCTTTTCTCTTATAAAAATTAAAATGAACTACATCAACATGGGAATTTCAACGATAAGACATAGAATAACATTCCAACATTATAACCAACTCATACATATACATACCCCTATACTTGGAATTTTATACATCTAAAAACTCAAAAATCAACAAATGTTCCACTAGCTTCAAGGCTTGGGAAGGACATTTGGTTAGGTTAAAGCATGTAATGTGACTAATACACAAAGAAAAGGCAAATAAAGCTCAAGGGGGATTATCAAAAAGGAAAATCATATAATGGGTAGGCTATTTGACTAATTTAGTTCGAAAAAGCAAAGAATGCCTAATCATATCCATGTTAATGCATATGATAAAAAAGTGATCTCGAATAAAAATTCAAGGCAAAATCAAAATGTACATCTCATGAAGGTCGCATGTTATCAAAAGACAATGAGATTGATATGAATGTGTCAGTCTAATAAGATTCAAAATCTCACTGGCTTTGTCTACCACTAATCACTACTCTTCTAAAGATAATGCACATCGACCAATCAAAAAATTAAAGGTACATGCTAAAGTTGCTATGAAATTCTCTAATAAACTCGTTCTTTAATCATAACCATATAGTCCTAGACTCAACAGAAAAGAGCAAATGTTTGTTTTGTTGTTTTATTCTTTCTCTCATTTTGATTGAAAACTTAAAACAAGTAAAACAAGCAAATTCAAAAACACACATACATATAAAAACTAATATGAAAAGGTAAAGGAAGAGAAATTTACTTCCTTTGGGTTGCCTCCTAAGAAAAAAGTAAAGGAAGAGAAATTTACTTAACCTTTTTCTTCCTCATTTAATTCCTATAACCTGCTAGGTAAAAGTAAAGATTCATTCTTAACAACAAATTGGAACTCATTATTTACCTTCAAGTTTAAAAATATAGCTTTTTCTGCTTTAAGCTCCTCTTTAACTTCTTCACACATAATTCCTTCAGTATTGCTCTCAAAATTCTCAAACTCCTCATCACTTTGTAAGGCTTCTGCACTAATGTTTATTAGGTATATCTCAAGTTGATATAGTTGTTCATCTTCCATTTGTGATTCTAGGTAGTCGATCCTCACTATTATCTCACCCATTTGGCTTGCCATGTTATGGAGTCTAGATGTTGTATCCTACCGGAGATGTTATATACCCTATTGAAGCTGCTAGAACTGTTGATGTACATCCTGTTGGAATTGTAAAGTATTAGCAGCGACATCATCAACTAATTCTTCCAAGGATGTACCTAAGTTTTGTTGGCTCCCCTAGTTTTAGAAACTAGACCAAAATTGGATTTCATCATGCTAGAATTATTGGATATCATGTTAGGTCTATTGTATACTCTCTCAAAGCTACTGCATACCTTGTTGAAATTAAAGATTGTTAGCATTATATGTCTTGATATAGTAGTCTAGAGATGTACCTGGATCGTGATAAGAAACTTCTGCTTTGTATGAGAATTACTGCTCATCCTGCAAACTATCATGGAAGTAACTTTGTTGATTATCCCATCCATAACTAAAGTTAGATTGATCAGTCCAACCTTGGTTATAGGATTGAGAGTAAGAGTTAAATAAAAAATTACGTTCATCCATGATTTTTTTAAAATCACAAACACGAAAAAAAATAATGAAAGGATTATGAAATAACTGAAAAGAAATCAATTACGAAAATATATATATAAAACACCAATTAAAATCACAAAAAATTAAAACACTACACTCCCTAGCAACAGCACCAAAATTGACAGTGTGTCATAACACTAGTTAAAATAAACTAGACTACGACTATAGTAGTGGTGAGTTTAGGTTGATCCCATAGAGAGTGTGTGTAAAGTTGTCGAGATGAAATTAATTGGTGTCTAGGTTTAGGGGGTTTTGGTTTTAGAAATAAGAAAATAAAATAAAACTAACCTAATGAAAACAAATTAATGAGTTGAGAGTTTGTCATATTTTCCAACCTAAATAGTTTAAGAGCTTTGAGTTAATCCTTTGTAAGGGTATGGAATTTGTGCTTTTGATTTAAAAAAGATTATCAATGTGAATGCTATAGATATTGACTTATGAAAGTTGGTTCGAGGAAAACCTGAGTCTAATTGTCTATTTATTTTATTGATATGATATGATGATTTAGGGTGTGAATGGATAAGTTGAGGTTATTAAGATATGGATGTTTTTAAGTTTAATGATTTGGATTATAACTTGCTTGAGGACAAGCAAAAGCTTAAGCATGGGGATGTTTGATAAACGTTTAATGGACTATGTTTTTATTCTTATATTTAGTGTGTTTTTTGCTTACTATTTGAGATTTTTATGCTTTTTTTGGTACTTATTTTGTTTTTAGTGTGATTTTAAGTATCAATTGCTTTCATCGATTAAAAGGAAAAGAATTCGGATGAAAATGAGGCAAAAAATGAAAGAATTGGAGCTATTTTAGAGGTACATGCTAATGTGAAAATGTACAAACCTGTGTGAGTAACATACACTACTGTGTAAGAGACCATGTAAATGACTATGAACATTTAAGGATTTGAAGATGTTGTTTTTGCCCGTGTGAAGATACACGCTTATATAAGTTACAAACATGGCTGTGTCCTATGCCTATGTAAGCTACTAAAAAAATGAGTTCATTTGTAATTATGAGGTGATTTGAGATACATGATCACTCATATGACTATGTGAATGACTGTGTGTATTTCAAAACCCTAATTTTGCTCTATAAAAGGCAATTATAAAGAGGAGACAAAAGAAAGAGGCAATTATAGTCAGTGTCAGAGATAAAATTTAGAGCTAAAGACATAATTATGAACCTATGATGATGAAAATATGAAGATTACATTAGAGATTTGATAGAGAACAAACCTGCATCAAAGTCTCAAGGGGATTACATTAGAGAAAAGGGGACATGTATATCTTATGTGTTCTTTTCTTTTTAATTATTTTTTGAACTTTTAATGTTTGTTTTGTTTTCTATGTTAAGGAACTAAGTTTGTTTAGACCCTAGGTAGGATGAATCCTAAGTTGGGATAGATATTATGATTTAATATTTTATTTAATGCAATTTAATTGATTGATTCATTGTGATTCAATTATGCATTTTTAATTCTTGAATTAATATGTTCAGGTTTACGCTAATTCTCCATTGTCTTTTAATAAATAAGAAATTATGTTAATGTTTCTCCTAGAAAGAATGTACTTATGAAAGAAACTTAAGTTCTTATCTCTATGCTTGAGCTATTAAATTCTAGATTTTAGTTTTAGCAAAGAGTTATACACTTCAAAAGTTTAAACATAATCATTCATAAACGATTTTCTTTATTAAGGTTACCTAGGCATATGTAAATATCATTTTGAATTTGGTTCAGTTTTGATTTAGCTTCCATCATAACTATTCGAACAGTGCCAACCTTTTATAGTTCAAATATTTGACTTCCTTCTTCACCACTTAAAATGCCCTTATGAAGCATAAGATTTGCAACTTTGAAAGTTAGAAGTTAACCCCGTAACCAATTCTTTTAAAAACCGTAAACTCTTAATATATAGTTAATAAAAAGGAGTTCTTCTCTAGTAGTTCGTGCATAAATTATGAATGACTATAGGGGTATGATCAGAGAAACGAAAGTTATTGAAACTCACCTTGCCATCTGGAAATCGACCTAATCATTATTCATTAACCAAAGCTTCATCTAGTTTGTTCGTAATGAACTAAGAACCATTTTGTTATTCCAAGAAAAAAAGTTCCCTTTATACTTTAAATGACTTCTATAATTTGTACAATTCTTAAGGTCCTCATTGTAGTTACTTAAGCTTATATTTCCTTCATCTTCTAAATGTAAGAGGGTGGTATTAAAGTCTCCTATAATTATCCAACAGGTATTAATAAAAGAATGTATCATCTTCAAATTATTCCAAAGATAGCATTTTTAAGAAGTAAGATTAAAGGCCAACACGAAAGATATTTAGATCCTAATCTTCACCTGAAATGAACTTATTGAGAGATGAATTAGTTAGTTTATGATCATGTAGCAAGAAACTTTAATTTTATATTGATCATATGTAATAATTATCCTCCCATAGTTATGAGAATGGTAGTTATTAATAGTTTGCCAATGTTTTCTTGGAAAATCAAGCCTTTTACACTTGTTAGCATTTAGTTTTATCTCAAAACTCCTATTATCTTAGCTTTTATTTCATTAAGGTAGTCCCAAAGTATCTGGTATTTTTTAGGGCTATTGAGCCCCCTAATATTTTATGAAAGGACTATCATAGAAAAGGTTAGATGTTTCAAGATTTTTGCTTTGTTTCTCCTACTTGATCTCATCCTAATAGCCACTTTAAAATCATTTCATATGACTTCAGGCTCTATTTGACCTGATTGATAGGGATATATTTGCTAGGCAAACTTGGGGGTGAAGTTTTATCTGAATTAATGATGAGTTGACTGAATGGATTTCATTGAATATATAAAGTGGTCCTATCTACTTTATTTTCCTCATAAGGGGGATTCTCATTCACTATGTTAAAGCACTAAGGATTATTCTTACTTGGAGTATACTTTTCTGTCCTTTGGTCTTCCATATATATCTCTTTCTCCTTTTATTTTAACATAATTATTGTTTCATTATTCCTTTGCGGTTTTTGTATGTTCTGATTATTTGTTCTTCCTTTATTAGTCTTGTAATCATCTAACATCTCTAATCCTATAAGCTCATAGTAGTATTCTTTCTAGAAAGTCTTGCTTAATTTCCTCTATTGCTTCCCCTAGTTTCTTAAAGACGGTCTCCATTGATTAGAGACTCTAACCATTGCTTCAAACATTTTATAATTATTTATAACCTCCTTAGTAAGAGAAACTTAAATAGTTCTTGATGCTTGTATACAATCATATAGAAGTTGGCATAGCCTGTTCTTTTTGTTAAGGTCATGGGCTTAAGCCTTTAGTTAACCAATACTTTAAGGGGAATTGTGTATGTTGAACCGCAATAGAACTTGTTTCTAATTTTGCTTCTCCGATTGGATACTAGGTTTTTAATGTTGAAGAGAAATAAGCATGTTAAAGATATATCAAAGACCAGCTTCTATGGTTCTCCAAGCATTCAATTTTAAATCAAAATTAAATAAGAAAATACTTCCTTTATTCTTCAACACGTCCAACAATCCTTCTCTTTTTTCTAGTTATATATATCCTAAAAAATTTATCAAAGGGAAAGTTGGACATTTTTACCAACTAATGTTGGTTTCCATTTGTATGTACCATCTATAAGAACTTTTATAAATGGTATAATAATGTAACTCCCATCAACTTTTGATGAAGGGAAAAATTAAAGCTTCTCTATAGGAGAAAAGTGTCCAACTATTTGGTGCCAACTTAAGAGGGAATGGGGTTAGGGTTCCAGAGTATAATAGGTGGAGGAGAGATCTGAGAAGTTTTAGATTGTTAAAATAGTTGAGGCAAGGTCAACAGCGCTAAGGTGGGAGGTTTGAAGATTGAATGTGAAGTTAAGGAAAGTACATAATACACTAGAGAAGTAGAAAAATCAAAGGCAGGAGGCTTGATGTTTGAAAAGGGATTCAAGGATGGAGCAGGGATTGCTAGAGAAGAAAAGAGGTCTTTGAAGGGCTTAAAGGGAGGAAAGTTAGATTAGCTCAGTAACTCAGTCTAGTTAGGAACTAACAATGAAGTAGACATGATATTTAAAAAGAAAAAGGAGTAAACCAAGAAATTGAAAACTAAAAAATAGTTCCTAAAACGATAAGAAGCAAAAGGCAAGAATAATCTCCAACTTTTGGAAAGCATAAGAAACAGAAAAAGGACCAAAAAAATTATTGGAGATCCACTTAAAAACTAAAAGAGAGTTGAACACAACCAACCAAGAAAAAAGAATGCCATATAAACAAAAAAATAAATGAAACAAGTGTAGCCAATAATAGAGAGAGATTAGTATAGTTGCTAAGATGGAAGAGCATCTTTAGCTTCCCTCAATACACATTTTTATTAAAAGAGGATAAATAATAGGTTATATGCTATGATAACCAAAATAAGGGTAGGATTTTAACAATATATTAGTTACTTCTACAATTTTATTCAAAATGATAGCTTTCACTATTATTTTGAAAAGATTACTCTAATATTTCTAGTAGCTAGGATCCTATTCAAATTTAGATTATCTTGAGTTTTCTCAACAAACTAACTATACTTAAATTAGGTAGATAATAACTTCATCAATCACATCCCATATGACTCCTAGATATACTAGTTGATTGCTCTTGTCAAAGCATATCTTATAAGTTTTTCCTAACCCTGCATCTAAATTTATATGATTATGAGTTTGCTTATCTAGATCATACAAATTTAGTTAAGAAAGACTTTCATTCTTTTATTTTAATTTAAAGAATCCATTAACTTAGTAATTGTGAGTTAGATACAACAAATCAAGCTAGAAATAGGTCAATTTACAAATAGAACAAACAATATACCATTAAAGATCAATACTACTACTACTCCAAAGTTACAATGTTTCCATGTTAGAAATGTACAACTAGTTTACTCTACCTTAAAATATCTTTGGGATTATAATGGACTAGGAGAATGCTCTTATGCTAGTTTGAAGAGGTAGTAGAGAAATTGCAAAGATCTTTGATTGAAAACCAAACAGCTGATGTTATAGGGAATTGAAAGAAAAGGTGTTCCATAGATTTTTAGTTATTAAAATGGAAGATACATACATTACAGATATTGAGAAATCTACTTAGCCTATCTAATGTGTTAAGTTTCTTGTTAATTTCTAACCAAAACATAAAGGAAGCTCTATGCCAAAATTGAGTAAACCACACTATTTTATGCTAACCAACCTTAGAAGCATAGTCCCTTAAAAACCTGATATATAAAGTTAGAAAACTTAAAGGATTCTAGCATTATGTTAAGCCCTTCCTTAATTATGGCCTTATTAGGTATGGTACTTCTTAGAGAGCTTAGCTTTTATAGCCTACTTGACGGACCGTATATTAACCAATTATCGTGCCAAAGGTAGGATGAGTGCCCATTACTAATCTTTTGTTCGAAAGTCGACCTTGCCTCTTTCCTCAACTTGAGAATTTATACCATAATTACTAAGAAATCACTATTAGGATTTATAGACTAAAAAATAGAATTCCTTAAGTGGTTTACATGCAACCATCTTACCCGAAGAGCCTAGTTATCTATGAAAGGCCTCCAATTGCATTTGATTATAGAGAACCTTATTAATGGTCCCCATAGGCAGGATTCTTAAGCCTCCCTCATCCTTAGGCGAGCAAAGCTCTATCCATTTAACTTTGGATAGAGCAGTCTCTAGACTAAAGGTACTCTCTCATGATTCTCTCAATGGCCTTAATGATTTTTATAGGAAAGAAGATGAGATTTGACTATTATATATTTAAGTTGTTTAAGACTAAGTTTATTAGTCAAAATCTCCCTACCAATGTTAGGCTTTTATTGCACTAATAAGAAAATTTCCTCTTAATTTTGTCAATAAGTGGTTTGTAACCCAAAGAGGAAGGTCTAACAGTAAAGATAGAAATGCCAAGTTATATGATAAGAGGATCTACAAACTTTAAACTAGTTGGATTGCACAAATAGTTAGCTAATTGTTAAGCACTCTTTGACACTATTATGTGGCTCTCCTCTTTGTTTATAAAGAGACCTAACATTGGATTGAACGGATTTAATGAAAATATGAGAATACTGATTGAAGTAGTGTCAACATTGGAAAATAGTAATAAATCATTTGCAAATGTAAGAGTGCTTATTTCCAATCTTTTACATTTACAGTGATATTTATAGGAATGCTCATGATCTAGAAATTTACTTTTATAACACATTTCTTTCTACTATAATGCTTTAAAAATTCTTATATGAGTATGATATTGTCCCGAATATTCCTTCCCTTAATAATGGCACCTTAATATTGATTAGTAAGTGAAGTAAGAGATTCTTAAATCATGTTTGCTAGAGCTTTAAAATGATCTTGTACAAAATATTACAATAAAAAAATAAGCCTAAAATCCTTAAGGAAATTAGGATATTGTACTTTAGGAACAAGGAATATGAGTGTTTTGTTGAGATCCCTCATCATTTACCTTACTAGAAGAACTTAAGCACATTTGATGTGATCAATAGTTTAGTAAGGTACCATATTTTTAGGGAAAAAAAGCAGTCATATCATCTGGTCTAATGGTTTGTGGGGATTAAAGGTAAACAATGCTACCTCAACGTCAAACTCATCAAATGGTCTAACTAAGGAATATACTACCTATATTGACATTTTATCTTTAAGGACATAATTCAATAGTTAAACAAAGGAAATATATTGCACTGGAGAGCCAGGTGAGATGGAGTAAGACTTAAAGACTTCCCTCTTGATCCTTTTATGAGAGGTTATCAAGAAGCCATTCTCCAACTTCCAAGAAGTGATGCTATTAGTGTTTCTTTTTAAAGGACAACTTTATGGAAAAAAAATCAAAATTTTGTCTTTATCTCTAAACCATAAGTTCCAAGATATCTACCTTAAAAGGGAATATTTTATTGAGAAAACCTGATTGTACCTTATTAAGGTTTGCTTCTCCAATTCCTAGAGATTCTTATCATGATGGAAGTGATAGAGTGAAGCATGAATGCTTGAAAGCTTATCTTTTGCTTAAGAAACCAACTGAGAGGTGTTTTTTAACCTCTTTTATTAAGTTTATTGAGTATCTTTAGCTCATTTTTAATATGTTATATTTTCATTATACAAATAAGCATTTAAAACCTTGAAATTCCTTTCCTAATCCCCTTAAGATGGCATTCTCAAAGCCCTATTCATAAACTAAATAGTTATTAAACTTGAACGAGGTGCAACTCCTTTACTCTTTGTACAAGTTTTGTACTAAGATTAAGGAATGGTCTTAGATTAAAGGATTGCCTAAACTTGAACGAGGTGCAACTCCTTTACTCTTTGTAGAAGTTTTGTACTAAGATTAAGGAATGGTCTTAGATTAAAGGATTGCCTAAATTTTCCTTATTATCTAGAAAAGAGGGCATATAATGTACATTAACCATGGATTTATCAATCTTCTTTCACAAAAACCAGCTCCTTTCCTGTTTACTGCTCCATGTGAGGAAATCTCCCTCCATTCACTAAAATCAAGGGTGTAGTTCTTAAGGTTGGCATTACCTACTTACTATGGAAAAAAACATATTATTAAAGTCCCTTAATATGATCAAGGGAGACAATTGTGACACCAATCTCCTTTAGCTTGCTTTAAAGTATCATCCTTTAGAAAGTTTTTTTTAGCATAAAACAAAAATAGCATAGAACTTAGTGGCTTATTATTTCAAATTGATCTCTAAAATGGATCAACTAATTAGTAATAGTGACCTAATGTGCTTCCAAACTATTCATATTTAGAGCAAGTATTATCATACCATAGTGATGGTCGTGATGATTAGAAAAGATGGACCAAGTGCTTATTCACAAAATTTGTGCAATTGCTCTTCTTAAGCTTAGTTTATGTTAAACCTAAAAGAAAAAGGTTTATATTCTTTAATGAAATAACGTAATACAAGCTGCTTATTAAAGAGATAGACATTGCAAGATAAGATAGACATGAAAGAGATATCAGTAAAGTGCCCTTATACTTCCTTATTGATTTTCTTCTAGAAACATTATTAAAATCCTTATTTAAGGATGAAACTTCTTATTCCTTACCTCTTCCTTATTTGTTAAGGCTTATGTTAAGGAGTTCCTTTATTATAGAGATGTCATTATAAGAAACATGAGTCCTTGGCAACCCCACTTTTGCACTATAATCACCCCTTTATTATGGCTAAGGGAGCTAGACTGTTGAATGGGCATGAATACTAGATTAAGCAAGATCATAAAGTTATTAGACCAATTTCAGTCTGAAGCTCAAAGTTAACACTGTGAGCTTTCTTTTTAGATTCATCTTCTGTAAACACATTTTCCCAAATAATAGAGGCATCTTTGTCTTTCCCCTTAGAAAAATTGTTAGTTTTAGATTCCAAATCCATTTGCTCTATAAAATCTCTTTTCAAAAGTCTCTTACCAATAGGGCATCAAATTTTAGTTGGTTGGTAAGCCATTAGTTTCCAGGTGTAGGAAACTCTCACCTCATCCGGTTGAAAGGTCTTTTTAGCTTTCAACAAGCATACAAGTTCTTATATAGTTAATTCTCCATAATGCAATTGTAACCTCATCCAAACACAAAAGTTGTCTAACAAAAATAACAATATGACTAAGCCTTTTAAATTCAAATATTTTAATGGAATATTATGTATGTTAATCCAAACAAGAATATGGCTATACTTGAGGCTTTGCAGTTAAATCCTAGGTCTCTTCTTTTGTACAGATAATGAATTATTACTTAAATCCCAATGCCCTACATCTATGACCATTTGTACTTGCTCTAAAGTCTCAAACCTGAAGAGGAACAAGGTCCTCATTAGCTAACACCTCCTTTAAACCAAGCACCTTCTATTTCATCTATGCCTAGTGATACATGATTAGGAAAGGAGGACTTTTCTCTAAAAAAATGTTGAATATAGTAGACTCCCATCTGGAGACTCCTTTCAAATGTCAAGTGTTAGAGCCACTATGCTTCTACTGTCAAACTTAGAAGGAGGGAATAATGTAGCTTTATAGAAGGAGAGGAGTCCCCCAAAACTTGCTTCTAAGTCTTCTAGTTTGAGGCATATAGAATAACCTTAGTTGTATAAGGGTTCAAGGAAGTTGAGGCAGGTTGAATTAAAGAGGGTTGGATGATAGGAGAGGGTGTCTGAGATGACATGCCAAGAGAGAGAACTAGCAAAGGAAAGTCTTACTACATATGGGGCAAAATGCTCAACATTTCCAAAAATGTAAAAAAGTTTAGCAAAATTAAAAGCAACAAAGACAAAAGGAGAGGAAATTAAAGTGGGAAAAAATAGGAATAAAAAATAAATAGAAGTAATGAAGGACAATGCTGCAATTAGAACCAAGTGAAGAGACCTATTAATGGAGAATGACATAAATGAACCATCTAAGTAAGGAATGAGAAACAGGTAACAGGGAAATCGTAGAGAAACTAAGAAGAAGTGAAAGGAAGAATCAAAAGAAGAAGGAAATAACAGATAGAGCAAGTAAGAAGAATATCATAGAGAAGGGATGAGATCAAAAGACTACAAAAAAATAAGCAATCTAAGGCAATATGAAACTATCAACATGTAAGCCATACATCTAAGCTCTCATAGATGATATCAATTTTGATAAAACTAAAAACTATTAACCCTGGTCTATTATTATAGCAATGGAAGACAAAAATTATATTTTAAACATACACTTAATATGTTAGAGTGAGATTTACTATCAAAGGGTCTCATAAAGCATAAATTACATATTAGATGTTGCTTATTTAAACATACAATCAATATGCATACACAATATATCAAACATAAAAAATACAATTATGAAAACATAATGAAATTATATGCATAAAATATCAAGCCTTGTTTGATTTTATTTATTTATATAGTCTTCATAATGTAAAATAATTTTTCTAACTCTTTGTATAATTAAATTATATTAAACTCATTAATTTATAAATGAATTAAAATCTTATTCCAAATAGAAATTTTAATTAATTTGAAAATAATTTTTAAATTCAAAATAGAAATTATTTCCAATTATTTTGAATCTTTAATTAAATTTTAATTGGAAATAATTTTTAAGAAATTAGTCTTCTTACTTATGATAATTTAGAAATTTTGCTTTTTCAATTAATAAGTAAGAAATTGTAATCTAATTATAGAACTATATTTTTTTTAAAGGTATGAATAATTAAATTAAGCCATAAAAGATAATAAAAAATGAGAGTTCTAGTACATAATAACTTGTAAATTACAAAGGAAACCACTAACCACAAGTTGAAAACTTTTTCATCGTAACGATTTACAAGTGGAAGTTATACTCCCCAATATGCTTTGAGAAAATGAAGGTCCAGTCCCTTGTGTATGTGTATGCCAATATGTGTTCTTATCCTTTGCATTAGAAGGATACCAAACTTCTGGTTAGAAATGTTTATCTCACGAAAAATTCAAGTATTTCTTTCATCCGATATAGCAGTAACAAGAAATGATAAGGAAATGCAAAAAACTATCTTGTAATTCTATTTTGGAATCTTATATCAGTGCACAACTTCTTGATCTAGCTAAGATTTTGTGGGATTTCATAGAATAAACATCTATGCAACTAAGCTTCCCAAATGTTGAACATATAGCTACACTTGAAAAACAAATGGTCAGAATTTTCCTTGGCCCTCTCACAAAGAATACACCAACTACAAGTTGTGTGAATTTCGCGATTCAATTAACAGTTGGTAGCTTATTTAACATAGCCACCCATAAAGTTATAGAATTTAGAGGATGGTGATGATCAAACCAAATCAAATATGTCTAAGGATGTGTTGGAAAGTCACCCACAATCACCTTTCTACAATTTGAAATGGTGAATCCTCCATCAACATTATATTTCCATATTACATAATACTCATTTGAAGTAAGGGAAGTCTGATTAATTTCAGTCTTCAACTTTGTAGGTATACTAGCATATATGATATGATTCCTCTCAATAAGAGCTTGAGCTACTGAACTCTATAAATTAATGAAAGATTTAAGATTTCAACTTCATATAGTTTAATTAGAGGCCTAATAGATAGCCAATTATCAAACCAAAAGAAGGTGTTCTTCCCATTTCCAATTAGATGATTAAAATGAAGTCTCATCTTATCATACTCATACTAGACTTGAATGTAATGGACGTAAGAGATTCTATCTTGAAGTCCCACAAGTTTTTTATTTATAAAATAGGTTTGAATCCATTTGCACCATAAAGTCTACTTATATGTGAGCAATCTCCATAATCTCTTCATAAGCAGAACATTATTGAGTGAATAAAGAGAAATAATTCCAAGCCTACCTTGTTTTTTGGGAATACAAAATCTTTTCACCTCATCTTCACCTTGCCACCAGACCACAAGAATCTATTAAGGATCCTGTCAGTAGTTTTCAATACTTTAATAAGAAAAGCAATATAAGCTGCCCAATACACATTGATAGAATGCAAAGTGGATATGATAAGTTGAGCTCTGCCAACTAAAGAAAGGTATCTAAAGCTCCAATAAGCAATTTTGAAATTGATTTTGTCAATAAAACACATAATCCCTGACACCCATCCTAGCATCTGGCATGGGAATGCCAAGATACATAAAAGGTAGTTGTTGTTTAAAAATTCCAAAAATGGTGGATAAGGTTACTTCTTAACTAGAAGCCTTATGAGATAAGAATAAACCACTTTTTAAGCAATTAATAATAAGACCAAACATCCTGTTGAACATTTTAGGACCTTTTAATTATAAGCATTGATATATAATTAGGATCAACTTTAGAAAGCAATATAAGGTCATCAATAAAATATAAGTGAGTTAGTCCCAATCTTCTATATTTGGAATAAAATTAAAAACCTATACTTTTTGAGGTAACATGTTGTTGGACCCGAACTTTTCGTAAAAGATCATAACTATTGAATGAGAAATTTGGGTGATTAGTCACGAGTTAAGAGCTCATGAATGAAAGTTCTTGAACCAAGAAATGA
>JAOSBK010000206.1:39265893-39276048 GCA_027568895.1 Erythroxylum shatona
TATATGTTGATGCATATATGTAGTTTGACGAAATGACAGGTACAAAAGGAGACAAATGCAAAGTCTCAATTATTGTACTGCATGCATGTTGTTTTAATGGTTGTTGTGATATTTGAACATCTACAGGACTAAATCATGTAGTATATATGTCCTGTCGATAGATATTGCATATGATTTATTTGATTGCTTTTAGATGATGGAGATTGATATGGTGGTTTGATTATATTGTTTAAGTGGGAGAGTTTTAGCCCCTTCGCAAAAAGTCCCACCGAATGATTCTCTGGTAGTGACAGATGATTTGAGTAACAATCAAATTTTGCACAGTATTCCTATACTATTCTATCTTGTCTCAATTCCTTTAAATCACCTATTGGATCTTTGAAAATCTCTTTATAGAGTTGTTGTTTGAGAGTGGTTGCAAATTCCTCCCATTCGGTTGGCTCCACCTTTTGTTCGATTCTTCAAGTAAAGATGGTAGCACTCTTGCGCTTGTTCCTCCAAATGCATCGTTACCATTCCCACCTTTAGATGATCGATTGTTAGTTGAGAACAAAGATTGCTCACACTTGTATAACTATGCCTTAACATGAGCTCCAAATGCGGAACAATTGATTTTACTGAATCTGTTCAGTATGGTGTGCTTGTCATTCTCGTTAGACTAGTAGATGTCCCTTGATTCGTTCCAAATTTCTCATGAATTAACATAAATTTGAGCTACATCATCTCACACTCTTGCTTCGTTCCAAATTTCTGCATGAATTAAAATAAATTTGAGCTACATCATCTCACACTCTTGCTTCGTCATTCTCGTTAGACCCCTTGGTATGGCTCCCATATTTTCCTTGCCACCTGTAGATGTCCCGTGTTTCACTCCAAATTTCTGAATGAATTAATACAAATTTGAGTTCCATCATCTCGTGCTCTTGCTCATCTGTTCTCTTTTTGACTTTCCAATAGGATCTCATACCTGGCTTGTGTTTCCACCAAGGTTTGAATATTTTCTTCAATCAGGCGCAGCTCTACGCCTCTAGTTTCTTTTGCTATAGTTTCTCCAGTGCTAAGGTTGAATTGCTCTGATACCAAATGTTTTGGTTGAATTGCCCTTTAAAACTTAGTCACTCCCAAAAGAAGAACAATCGAGAAGAGAAGAATCAGAGAAGGATAAAGGGAGAAACTAGAGAGAGAGAGAGAAACAATTTTGTTCTCTTATGGCCAGAGGAGATCCATTACACTTTGCATACTTTTAACAGAAAAAAGAAAACCAGCACACTGGGGACTCGAAGCATTGTTTGTTGTTCTCAGAAACTTATATAAATGGTGTGTATAAGTAAAATTTGTAAATACAAATGTTGTGCTATTTAAATTTGGCTGCGATCTATTTAAGTTTGGCTCTACTTTCCTGTGATTATCGTCGATTATTATCTGCATCAGTTTCCCATATATTCCTTTTGAATCACCATCATTTAATTCTTTCTTTTGGAAATTTTAGAGCATAGATCCAAGAATTTGAAGGATGAACAAGACAAAAGGACAACAAACAAATTGGGAACCCTCGATTCGAGGCAAAGAGAGCAGAAATCAGAATCGAATGATCGCAATGGAATGTGGGGCCATGATGGTTTTCTAAAACTGGAGACTGAACCTCCATCGCCTGCGAGAAAAAGACCTCCTTTTAGGGAGAAAAAGGTACCCATGGACAACACCAACAATGACAAAGTTATTGCTAATCCTGTAAGGGTGGGCAACTCAGTACGACCTGTGTCTGGTGGTGAGAAAAGAGATGAAAAAGACCACAATCCCCGCTATTCAGACAAATCTGAGAGGTCATTTTCTGGTAATAGTGGTGAAGCACAAAGACACAGCCTTCTGCCTAGAGAAAGGTATAGAGGTGGAGGTAGCATCAGCAGCAGTTACAAGGGAAGAGACAGACTCAGTGAAAAGCAAGGTTACCGCCCTAGGGGTAGAGGAGAGAAGTGGAAGCATGATTTGTTTGATGAAGCTGATAAGAGCCAATCCATAAAGAACGAAGAGGATCAGATTGCAAAAGTTGAAGCACTATTGGCTTCATAGGAGCAGTGTTAAGAGTTTTTATGAATGCGTTCAGCGTTTGCTGGGATCCTTGACAAAAAATGTTATAATTTTATGTTCAATATCTTACCTTTCTCTGAATATATTTTGTTCTCAAGGGTTGTCAAAATTGGATTATGATGTGCTCTTGGTAATGCAACTTTGATGAATTTGTTTCTTATTTGATATCATGAATTTTCTTTCTGTTACAAAAACCGAGCCAGGTGATTATACGCCGGAGAGGATGTTGCCAATCGGAACCAAAGCTGGCATTAAATTTGATATTGTTCAAAGCAATGCTTGTGCTGTGGCTGAATTCTGACTCATCCTCATAATCCAAGGTTTGTTTTCCTTCAGCATTATGGTTCTACTACAATTATGTTGCTACAAAGATACCTGTCCCAATAATTTATAAACCATTCTGGTGGTGTACTCGTAGTTATTGGACAAAACTAAAATACAATTCTGATTCAAGTTCCTCAAATGCCCAATATGGTTAACTGAATAATTGCTACAAGTCGTCATACCTACCACCAAAAACATGGTTTATCTTGACGGACCAAGATCTTCAATGTCAGTTGATGCATCCAAGGTCTTATCAGATGAATTCACCACCAATTGACCACAAGCACCACTTATGTCTTGGCCCATTTGCTTGCGAATTGTAGTCCGTATATTGTATGTACCTCTAAGAGTTTTCTGGAATCTTGACACTTTTTCTTCACTACTAGTTCTGTATCGACTCAAACTGCCAATTGAGTTGAAAGGTATCAAATTCACTACCTGCTTGGAAATTAACAAATACGTGAGTATCCATTTCTCTTGCCAGCAAAGAAATGCATTCAAATATGCATTGACATCAGTAAATAAAAAACAGGCAGGTCGCACTGCACTACGAGTTGCATAAGAACTGCGCAAGTCGGAGATGTTTTGAACTGACAACTGAAAGAAAAATAATGGATGTGCCTGTCAAAACAACCACCATTGAACGTGTGCCTGTCATCAGTTAGCTCAACTTCGTAGACATTGCAAATTGAAACCAGCTATCAGACCATGGTGTTGTCACTTCATCCACATCTGACAAGTAACATACTTATCAAACCAACCATTGGACCATCGTCTGATGACCTCTAAATCATAGTTTTGATTTCCTCCTTGTGCTTCAATCTTAGACCATCACATATTTTGCTAGCATCAGTAAAACTAATTACCTTAGGGGTTCTTGAACCTAAGTATGGATAAGACTATAAAATAAAAACTTGAACTTGATACCAAAATTGCATATTTTGACAAATTATGTGAAAAGCTGAATTAAAAACGAATGGGGTAATAATATTCATAAACAATGAGATATCAGAGAAAAACGTATATTGGTCAGACTAGAGCAGAAATTTTGCAACCAAAAGGAAAAAAGTACATTAGTTGACAACTTTTTGCTGGACAATCAAAACTCCACCCATAAACACAGAACTGTTATTGGAAGAAGAAAATATTGGCCTAAATTAGTAAAACTTACGTAAATACCCCTAGCATTACCCAATATTTTAATGCTTCATAGGCTTCTCATAGATAATTGACGCAGTTTGCCTTCAAGATATTCATTGGTGCACATATAAGATCACCTTATGGATTCAAAGGTCAGTAAAGTAGTATATAGCTTGAAACATAATTCCATTTCTGCAATCAGGTTTGAATTTTTGAGCGCTCACCACTTCAAATGACTCTAATAATTTTCCAAGCTGATGGGCATGCTGCTCTTCATCATTGATCGCATCAAGCATTATGTACTCGACAAAAATTTTCTGTTTACTGTGGATTAAGACAATACTAGATATCTTATGCAACAAGTCCCAGAAAACACAAGTAGATCTTTAACTGCAGACACTTGAAGAATGAGCATATGCACCTGTTCTTTTGATATACTTGTAAAGTATCCATAAGCTTTTCTAAAGGAAAAGCCCTAGCAGCAGGCATAATATGGCAGCGTATATCTTGAACTGGTGCATGCAATGAGACTGCCAAGTTCAAACCTGGTAGATCTTTCTGAAGCTTATTAATTGCATGAATAACCCCAACCTACAAAACAATATATTTTCCAGCATATGCTGTAAGTCACTTTTTCCCGCATTCATGAACCAATTTAAATTTCAATTTATCCCTGTTTATTGAACCATGCTTGTGAAAGTGGTTGACCATGACAACAATTCATTCATAGACTAGCAATTGAAACAGTAATGAACTTATTTTGCATTAAATCACACCATTTTCATTCAAAATTTCAACCAACACATTTACTATTCTTCTTTTTTAACTTTATTTTGAGGAAAGGTGGAGGGGTATGCAAGGAGCCGTGATTATAAATTTTAAGTGAAACAGTAAAGTACGTACGGTTGAGACGGTAATTCTTTTTGGTGACAGCCTAAATGGGGATCCCAACATAGTACGTATTGCTTCAACCACAGCAGTATAGTTGTTCAAAGGTTCTCCCATCCCCTGATAAACAAAAGAAACAGAAATGAATAGTTTTAGCCACATCGCTAGATTGATAAGTACACAGACAATAAAGGAAAAGGTGAAACAAAGAAATGAAAAAAGGACATAGAATCAATTGCTTGTGTTATATATAGGTACTCATGTCTGACATTCAATCTTTATAAGCTTGTGCCCAGACGTAAATGGATAAAAACAAAGAAATGAAAACTTTAACAGTAATTCAGTCACATATTCTTGCAGCTGAAATAAAAGAGGTCTCCTTTTTGTTTCACAAAACCATCACAGAGATCACCAATTCAATCGCCAACATTCTCAAAAGAGACTAAAAAGAACCAATTCATTATTAAAGTTGGCCCTTACAGCAATTAGTGGAACCCTCTCCACATTATGAAAAGGTGTTTTGCCTACCATCTTAACGAGTCCTGAAGAAGGAGGTCATTGTAGCACATTCACGTTGAGGAGAAAGTTTAAAATGCAGAAGGCAAGTAATAAAACAAAGCATTGTCAGGCTGAAAGGTGAAATGCCCTTACCATAAAAACAACATTCCGTATCTCTGAAAAATGAGAAGCATGCACTAATTGTTCAACAATCTCACCCGAGGATAGGTTGTTTTTAAACCCCATACTTCCAGTCGCACAAAACTTACAGCCCATCTTACAACCAACCTGTAACAAACAAAAAAGTTGAGGAAGACATCTATATATAACCTGTGTAATAGATGATATGTCTTGGTCAACAGTAAACACAGAACAAATTATTAATACTCTTGGAATGATGATAGCAATAGAATTACTTGTTGCCCAAAGTTGGATTCACACACGTAAGAGCAGAAATTAACTGCCATGAAGATTATAAGATACCTGTGACGATATGCATAGCGTTGACCTTGGCCCACCAGAACGAGGTTTTCCACCGTATTTGCCCAGCCGAGTGTCATATCTCATAATTACAGCCTCCACGAATTCTCCATTCTAAAGATCATTCAAAAGAGGCAGGATAATAAGTAGCAGCCACACATAAAGAACCATCCTTTGCACAGGTGAGCATGCACTCTCTCTCTGTAACTGTATCAGTGTTTACTATAGAATCATATAAAGATGTGTATTTAGCTAATATAAACCCTAATTGACGATCAAAAATGGATTCCTAAAGTAGGATGCAGATAAAAAAGCCAAGAGAAGTTCTTAAATGAGCATTAAAACATGCAAAAAGTCCGTCATCATTTTAGAAATTGGAGCACTAGATAACCATAAACAACAGACATTCAAACTCAAGTTCCCTTTATAGTTTCTCTAAGGAAAGCACAAAATTGAACCGAATTTATAAAATTAAACAATCCTACCTACTCATACATAGGCTAATCTTTCGTCTGACTTCCATAGTATTAATCATATATTGGCCAATCTTTCGTCTCACTCCCATAGTATTAATCATATGTTGGCTAATATTTCATCTCAGTTTCATATTATAAATAGTTTAAGAGGAGTACCTGGAGCTTGATGAGGAGCTTAGTCGTGACCTCATCACTAGAATCAATGACAGAGTGCACATTAGAAGTTAAAGTTTTGAACTTTGAATGCAGAAGTGGATATGCAGATAAAGGCAAACTGGGTATTTCATTCCATTCCAGATTAGGATTCTTAATCACAAACCTATCATCCACAATAAGAGAAAATCAGCATAAATCAACCAATAAAGTGAAAAGCAAAAAGACGTGTAATCAAATTTGTAAAAAGTCAAAACTTTCACACACTTCCAAATGACGGGGATGAAGTTGATGTTAATTCCTGACTTCTCAAAGTTGTCTCTGAGATGGGCAGCGTCAAAAATCGACCGTGCGGACATCCTTGCGGAGTTCTGCGAGTGCAGATGCTAGATGTCTCCTCTTCATACGAGACAACGCTCTTGCGTAGTTTTCAGTTTGGTTTACACTCTCTCCCGCCTCGCAACGACATCGTGTGCTTTGATTTCAACTCTGCCCTTTTGTCTATAGCTTTTATTAAACTAAGGATGTTAGGAACAATGAATGGATCTGGACCTGGTAGCAAATATGCTGCACATTACTTGACTAGCTATCAAATTACAATTTACTGGACTCAAATGGAAAACTATCTATTATTTGACTAGCTATCAAATTACAATTTACTGGACTCAAATGGAAAACTATCTAGCGAAAATGTTAGACTATCAAAAATTAGTTACCCGGACAGGGCTATCTTTCATATAATTTTTTAAAGATGAAATGAGTTAAAAGGGAAAAGTATTACATATATTTCAACATATATATTAAAAGAATCCAAACATTTCACGTATATTTAAAAAGGATTCTATTATTTTACAAATATTTATCAAAAACTCCTACTAAAAAAATACATTTAATAATTTATGATTTTTTGTGAACCCTTATCACTTGTGTATGGGGTATAAGCTGCTTAGGGAGTGATCGAGTTGGTAGAGCGGGAAAGAATAGGGCCAAAAGGTTCTATGTTCAAATCTCCCTATCTATACTCTCTCAATCGAGCTTGTCGTATAAGGCTTGTTTAGTACGAAGCGCTAAGTTGACGTGATTTGCAGACTATTGCGTTAATTCAGAAATTTATTTAGTCTGCATCTAAAAGATAACAAGCGCATATCCATTTGTTAAAAAAAAAGTGTATGGCATTGGCATATGACAAGTGAGCCCAAAATAAAAATTTTTGCGGCTAAATTTTGTTCTGATGACAACGTATAGGAGTTTGATATCAGATGTTGCCTCTTAAGGTGGTTGCTGATCATTTGAATTCCACTCGTCATTTGATGGAGAAACTGTACTCTACTAGCTAGCGAATTCTATTTGAACAGACTATGTCAGACTTGGTTCATCGGCTACAGGTTCATTGAGTTGTGTGATTATTCACTTCATTTCTCTTGGTTCATCAACTACAGATGCATTAAGTTGTGTGATTATTCACTTCATTTCTTCTCATAGTATGCAAAGATAAGTCCCTATTGTAAAAGCTTGAGAGCAACTCGGTCACTCTTTCCTCAGTGACCTGGAATTGAGTCCTATAACATCTTGTTGTTTGTAAGTAAGCATGGCTAAGAATACTAGTAGAGCTAAAACTGAAGTTACACTAGCAATCAAGAAGAGACTTTAGAAACTTTTGATACCAAGACTATTGGATGAAAGAAAGTTGTTTGGATCTGGATAACTTGCTTCTCTACCAAACCATTGTTTCTCCTTCTGTCATGCCTAAAATTGCCCTGGAAACATCACTTACTAGTGGGGAACCTCTAGGAAACACATAAAATAATGGTACATAGTTCAAATAATAAACCAAACCTATATCAAAAAATAAATACAATATGAGAGGGAGTTGAATTTACGAAGACAAGACCATCAATTTTAAATTTAAGGCTCAACACTGATCTATTTGGAGCAATACTTTGCTAGAAATAGTTTTACACATTTGGAGCAACCGATAAAGCTGATTCCCAAGTCATGAGCTTTATAAAAATAAATAAAAAGACTATGTATATTATAACCCTCTTCAAATCTCGCAAAGCAGGGAGTCTTATATACTGAATATATTTACTTCATCAAATGCTATAGCTATACCACTGTTGCCCCTTCCTTCGGTGAATAGTGCGTCCCATTCTTGAGTCATAAAACGAATGAACTCATCCTAATAGAAGACCTGATCCTCTAGCCCAAGTACTTTGGCCATAACCTGTACTAGAAGATCTAAGTCATCCATTTAACTTAAATGGATAACTTAGATCTTCTGGCACAAGTTAGGACCAGAGTACCTGATTAAATGATTGGTTTAAATTCTCTGACACAGATTAAGGTTAGAGTACCTGAACCAGAAGATTTGAAACAAACAACATAAGCAGCATTCCTCAAAAGCTCCTTCACGTCAGTAATTGTCAGCTGAAGCTTTTGGACTAGTGTTAGGCATCGAGGTGGTGAGACTCCTTACTGTTGACCACCTGCCTAATCAACGAGTCCTTGCCGATTGACTTTCATAAGCCATTTGCTAACTGACAATGTTTGTGAAATCCTATACATTGTCATCTAGAAAAACTTATACTGCAATTTTTTTAGCCCACTTATCATATGCCATACGTATGTGACAAGGGCCCATAAAAATAGTAAAAATTATCAATTGTGTTTTTTTAGCCCTATATTGATAGAAATTTTAAGTGGAAGTTATTAATAAACATTTATAAAAGGATAGGGCTATTTTTGAACTTTTTTAAACATTAAAATTCTTTATGTAATTATTAAGACTTTAAAGTTTAAATTAAATTTTGACGAAAACTTTAGGATCTAATTTGACCATTTCACCAATTAATTAATTCAAAGCATTAAAAAACAAGTAAGATAGTTCTTTGTTACATGACAATAAAGATATCGACTAAAAGAATCCAGCATTATAATAAGCCTCAAAGGAAAATAAACACAAATACAATATGAATACATCTTAAAGCTAAGTTCATATCCTCAAAAGCAGCAGTCCATGCACTAAAAGGAATTATGTCTTTAATGATCTGTGTCATTTAATCGGCTTATCATAATGGACATTGCATAACAATTGGACTTTGTTCCACGGTTGTCTGGTAAATTGACAATTGAAATATAAATGACTCACTTTTTTAATATCTTAATTTCAGACAAAATAGCTTGAGCTAATGTGGAGAAAATAAAAGCCTATCTTTTATTCTAAGTTTGTTCTTGATAATTAGTCAGAGGTTAAATGAGGACTTCAAGCTGGCTTATGCCATAAAACATTCCGATGCAAAATTATGAAGATCTCTATACAAGATTTATTTTTGAAAGTAAGAGATTTATGATGATGCCAAGTTAGTTTATCCTCTTCTTCCACTCCATAATTATAATTAGGCATACCATCTTTAATTAATGAAAAGTCTCTCAAGGAATGAACTAGCCATGACTAGTTTCCCTTTTGAATCACTAATTTTACTTTGGTTGTGTCTGATTCACTTGCTCTTAGAGATTTGTAGGTAAATAGTTTTTGTGAAGGGCTTAGTTGGTGCCAATTATCAAACTAAAATCAATCGGATTTCTCATTCCATATAATGCACTTGAATTCTTTACTAATTGTGTTCCTCGTATTTATGATTTGTCTATGTGGCTATAAGGTTTTATTTTTAATTTTGCTTTTTAAATATCTTTTAAGAAGTGAGAGTGCATCCTTTTGCCTATAAAGACTCCTTATTTGTCAAGAGTTTTTAAATTCTCTCTGTCAGTAATACTTTATTCAGATCTAGTGTAGTTTTCTTCCAGAGATGGAGCTGTATTATGCTAGGTTTTTGTTCAAGATGACCGGCCCTCCTTCGAAGTATTTTTTCCTTTGTTTCCTCTGGCTTTACCACGGTGCTTGTACTCTGTAATTTAAGCGCCAGAGTTATCTTGTTAGCACGGCTTTTATGTGCTCAACACTTTTTAGCAAGAGGCACCACGGTCTCTTTTGTGTCTCTTTTTTTTTTTGCAGGAAATAACCTCTTCGAGCCAGATCCAGATGCTGAAGTGATTGCGTTATCACCGAAGACCCTTTTGGCCACAAATAGGTTCGTGTGTGAGATCTGCA
>JAOSBK010000206.1:39313285-39325125 GCA_027568895.1 Erythroxylum shatona
CATAACTTTCACTCCC
The DNA here is from genome assembly GCA_027568895.1 of Erythroxylum shatona. NCBI lineage: Eukaryota > Viridiplantae > Streptophyta > Magnoliopsida > Malpighiales > Erythroxylaceae > Erythroxylum > Erythroxylum shatona. Next base: position 39,313,302 of record JAOSBK010000206.1, read on the forward strand.
GATATCGAAAAATATCAAACTTTATGGCGACAGAAAGCTTTCAACATAAGCTACAAGTTTCCTGAAGATCATTTTCTCAAATTATGCCTAAATCAAAAAGTCAACTCTCTATGGCCAAAAAGTCAAACTTTTCTCAATTCTTCAAATTTTCACACTTTTTTTCTTTATTTATTGCTTTTCAACTCTATTTCAATCAACTTATTCACTTTTGAGTATTTCTAATTTTCAATAAAAATTCGGGGTCCAACAATTAGGATACAACCTCAATACTTAAAAGATTATGCTTGTCATATTAAAGTCCCTGAAAGCTTACCTACATCTGTGTTTGTTGATTCATTTACAGCCACTTCTTATTCCATACCTAGTCATCCTTCTTTTAATAATAATGCCTCACATCATTCTATTTTCAATGTCATTGCTCATACTTCAACTCAACATTTATTTGAACCAATGGATTATGAAGAAGCTGCTCTTATTCCTAAATGGCAGTTTGCTATGCAATAAGAGTTTGATGCTCTTATTGCTAATGATACTTGGGAGTTAGTGCCTTTGCCAACAGGTAAAAGGTCAATAGGGTGGGTGTACAAAATTAAATGTAAGGTAGATGGGACCGTAGAAATATGTAAAGCTAAATTAGTTGCAAAAGGTTTTATACAAAAAAAAGGATTTGATTATATAAAAACTTTTTCTCTAGTGGCGAGAATGACAACAGTATGGTGTTTAGTTATTGTGGCTATTAAGAATAATTGGTCACCTTTTCAATTGGATGTGAATAATGCTTTTCTTCATGGTTGGTTCGATGATGAAGTGTACATGTCACCACCACTAGGACTTGTTTTGTCTAATCCACAAGAAGTTTGCAGATTAAAGAGGTCTTTGTATAACCTTAAACAAGAATCTCAGCACTGGAATCAGAGGTTAAGTGATTTTCTATTATCATTTTTCAACAATCTAAATGATTACTCATTGTTTATATAACATCATAATGGTTGTTATTTTTCTGGAGACATATGTGGATGATGTCATTATCACAGGGAATAATACCGAGGGAATCATTTCTATTAAACAACTACTTGATGATACTTTTAAGATCAAAGATCTAAGAGTTTTTAAATTTTTTTTGGAATGGAGTTTTTGTATTTAGAGCATGGAGTTTTCATTCATCAAAAGAAATATGCTCCAGAGCTTTTTGACAAAGTTGGTTGTATTTCAACTAAACCTTACATTAGTCCCATTGATACTTCTCTGAAGTTAGGGGCTAATGTTGGAGACATTTATTTAGAGATTGTAGAGTGATATAGACATTTAGTTGGGAAGTTAAACTACTTAACCAATACAAGACCTGACATAGCTTTTATTGTCCAACAATTAAGTAGTATCTCAAAGAGTTCCTCATTTTAAAGCTGTGGGGCATCTATTGAGATATATCAATGAAAGTTTGGATGTTGGGCTTTTTATTGATAAAGTTTATGATTTTACTCTTACTGCTTATTCTGATTCTGACTAGGGTTCTTGCATTGATTCCAAAAGATCAGTTACTGGTTATTTGGTGTTTTTCAGTAGATGTTTGGTTTCTTCTAAATCAAAGAAGCAATCAATTGTTTCTCTCTCTTCAGCTAAAGCTGAATATAGAGCTTTGAGCAAGACTGCTACAGAAGTAGTATGGTTGAGTCAATTAATTCAAGAATTTTTTGTTTCAATTACTTTTCCCATCATTCTTCATACAAATAGTCAATTAGCTCTTCAATTAGCTAAAAAATCTAGTACATCATGAAATAACAAAACATGATGAGCTTGATTGTCATTTCATTCGTGAGAAGATCACTTAAGGGTTGATTCATTTGGTTCAAGTTTCTTCCAATCATCAGCTTGCTGATATTCTTGTATATAAACACATGTGGTACACATTTTTATGGGTAAGAAAAAACATTATGCCCATTGCTGATAAAATTTTATCATTAATTTTATGGACTAGTGTAATAAACAATAAACATAATTTTTTGTACAAACCCTAGTTAATTAGATGCCAATGGTACTTCTCTCATTCGTGTCATTGGATCTATATTCATGGACCTATATTATGGGAGTTATGTGTCGTAATTCGGGACCTTTAGGTAGGCTTGCAATTGCATGAGAACCCAACTGTGTTGTTTGCCCAATTTTACTATATGTTGATACATTTGATAAATCTCTTGCATTGTATCAATTTCTAGCTTTGATTTCTTTGGTTAAGCTGAATGGGACCAATTATGAGGACTAGCTTGAATCGTTGAATCTATTTTTGACTGTTTCTAATATTGATGTTGCTCTCCTTGAGGATGAGCCTGCATAACCCACTACTGAGACTTCCATTGCAGATAAAGCTAAATATGATAAGTGGGCTCGTTCTAACAAAGTCTGTTTGATGACCATCAAGGACACAATGGAAAAGACTATTAAAGAGAGCATCGCTGAAACTGATAATGCAAAAATTATCTCAAGGCTGTTGGTAAAAAAATTCCAGAAGTTTGATAAGACTAAAAAGTCCAATTACTTGTCTTCTTTGTTTAAGACTAAGTATAATGGTTTAGGTGGTGTTCGTGAGCATGTAATAAAGCATGTGAACTAGTATAACAAGATGAATTCTATGAAAGCTGTGCTGGGAGAGGGTTATCTGAGCTGGCATGTGTTTAAATTTCTTCCATTTGAGTTTGATGTTTTTAGGACTACTTACCATGCTTGGAAAGATGAATGGAGCATTGATGACCTTATTTCCATTCTTATTCAAGAGGAGTATACTATGAAGAAGGGAAAGTCCCACAGTATTTATCACACTTCTCATAAGAGTGGTGACAAGAAGAAATTTTATATAAACAAACAAGGTAAGCCTTAATTTAAGAAGAAGGGGAATGATAAACTTGCATTACCTTCTGGGCTTAGTGAGAGTTCTGGTGCTAAGCCTAAGCCTATTTTTAACGGAAATTGTAACTTTTGTCATGAACTTGGGCATAGGCAGCATGATTGTGTAACTTTAAGAACCGGTTGGAAAAGAAGAAAGATATAGCTCAACTCTTTGTCTGTTTTGAATCAAATCTTGTTAATGTTCCTCCTAATTCATAATGGTTAGACACTAATGCCATTATTCATGTAACGAACTCATTGCAGGAGTTCAAAAGTAAGCTGAGGCCAAATAAAGAAGAGTTGATGGTGCAACTAGGATATAGATTTAATGTTAATGTTGAGCATATAGGAGTAGTTTCTTTGAAGTTGAGTAGTGGAATGATTTGCTTTTGAAATATATTGTTTATGCACCTTCTATGAGAAGGAATTTGATTTCAGTTTCTGTTTTATACAGTTGTGGATACAATTTTCATATAATCAATAATGGTGTTATTTTGTACTATGATTCTACTGTTGTTGATTCTACAATTATGCGTGATGGATTGTTTATGCTAATTGCTAATTATTCTTATTTTGACCGATCATATGATGACGTTAATGCTATTGTTGGAAAGAAATGTGGGAAAGTTATTGAAATATCTTCTATGTTATGGAATAAATGATTAGGACATATCTCTAAGGAGAAAATGGAGAGGTTGATTAAGGAAACTATTTTGCATGATTTGGACTTCTCTGATTTTGACACTTGTGTTGATTTCTTAAAAGGGAAGTTTACAGCTAAAGTAAGAAAGGAGAAAATGACTAGGAAGGAGGAACCATTACAGATAATTGACATAGATATCTATAGACCTGTTACTCCTAATGTTATGGGAGGCTACAGGTACTTTATCACCTTTATTGATTATTTTTCTCAATATGGTTGGATTGAATTATTGCATAAGAAATCTGAATCCCTAGATGCTTTTAAATCACTAAAAAATGTTGTTGAATTGCAACTTAGGAAGTAGATTAAATGTGTAAGATCTGATAGAGGTGGTGAGTATTATAGTCGGTATGATGAAACTGGTAAAGACTTTAACCCTTTTGCTAGATACTTGCAGGATTATAGAATTGAAGCATGATATACCATACCTGGAACTCCTCAACAAAATGAGATTGTAGAGAGATGAAATCATACTCTCATAGACATGGTTAGGTGCATGCTTAGTCATTCCACCTTAGCAGAGTTCTTGTGGGGAGATGCTTTGAGGACTGTTATTTATGTTCTCAATCATATGCCTAGTAAATCTATACCAAAGACTCTTTTTAAGCTTATATCAGGAAAGAAGCCCAGTTTGAAGCATTTCCGTGTTTAGGTCTATAAGGCTAAGGTAAGGACTTATAATCTTCAACTGAGGAAGCTTGATCCTAAAACTATTTCAGATTACTTTATTGGTTATTGTACTGGCTCAAGAGGTTCAAGATTCTATTGTCCCAATCATGCTACTAGAGTCACTGAATCAGATCGGGCTCTCTATTTTGAATGGGACATGGAACATAATGAAATACATGAATCTCTTGTTGATGATTTCAGAGAGCATCGTATTGTTGTTCTTACACCTGTTGTTTTTCATCCTAAGGCAATTTAGTCTCCTCTGATTCATGATGATGTAGTTGATCTAGGAAATGATGTCAATATTCCTTAACAGGTTGACATTGATACTCAATTCCTAGATGTGGTTGTAGTTTCACCTGGGAGATTTGAAAGAATTCCTAAATGCATTGAGTCTTCTAAATTTCGTGACAATTATATTTACTTAGAGGAGCATGAACTCAATATAGTTGAAGACTTAGATCTTATTTCTTTTTAGGATGTCATTTCTTGTCCTCATAGTTCACAATGGTTGGCAGCAATGAAAGATGAGTTGGCTTCTATGAGTATGAATGACATTTGAGATTTGGTGGAATTACCCAGTGGTTGTAAAACTGTTGGGTGTAAATGGGTCTTTAAGACTACACGTGATGCTAGAGGCGAGATAGAAAGATACAAAGCCATACTTGTTGCAAAGGGATATAACCAGAGGGAAGGTATAGACTATAAATAGACTTTTTCCTTGATCTCTATTAAAGATTCATTACGTATTATGATGGCTTTGGTTGCTTATTTTGATTTGTAGCTCCATCAAATAGATGTGAAAACTGCTATCCTAAATAGTGATTTGTATCAAGATGTATTCATAAATCAGCCTGCTGGTTTTGTTGAGAAAGGTAAGGAACACATGGTACGCGAATTGAGAAAATCCATTATGGACTGAAATAAGCCTCCAAAAAATGGTACTTGAAATTTGACCAAATTGATTGCTCCCTTTTCTTTAAGGAAAATGTTATTGATCAATGCATTTACTTAAAGAATAGTGGGAGAAAATTCATTATTCTTATCTTATATGTTGATGACATTCTTTTAGCCAGTAATGATATGGGTTTTCTTTCTGAGACTAAATAAATATTGACAGCTCATTTTGATATGAAAGATCTTGGCGATGCTTTTTTTTGTTTTGGGCCTTAAAATTCATCGTAATAGATCTCGTGGTGTTCTTGGTTTATCTCAAAAAAGGTATATTGTAAGGATCTTAAATAGATTCAACATAAAGACTTGTAATCCTTGCAGTGTACCCATCCAAATGGGTGACAAACTCTCCAATAGCCAGCATCCTCAAAATGATAAAGATAAGTTAGAGATGGAAAAGATCTCATATGCTTCTGTTGTTGGCACTCTTATGTATGCTCAAGTTTATACACATCCTAATGTTGCTTTTGTTGTTGGTGTACTTGGGAGATACTTGAGCAACCCTGGTGTGGGTCATTGGCAAGCTATGAAACAAGTTCTGAGGTATCTATATAAGGTACTAAAGATTACATGCTCACTTACAAGATCTCTGATCACTTTGAGGTGATAGGTTATTCTGATTCTGATTATGGTGGTTATCCTAATGATCATAAATCTACATCAAGACATATCTTTATGCTTGTTGGAGGAGCTATATCTTGGAAAAGTATTAAACAAACACTTACAGTAACTTTAACTATAGAAGCAGAGTATATGGATTGTTACGAAACTACTCGACAGATAATATGGTTGAGGAATTTCATTTCTGAGCTTCATCTTATAAAAAGTGTTTCAAGATCTTTAACCATATATATATTGTGATAACTCTACCATAGTGAGCTTCTCTCAAATTTACAAGAACTCCAAGCTTTCGAAACATTTTGATACAAAGTATATGTTTGTTAGAGAGAATGTTAAGGATTTTCAAACCCGTATAGAGCATATACCCACCGATCTTATGGTGGTAGACCCTTTAACCAAAGACTTGACTATTAAGACTTTTATAAATCATATAACCCGTATGGGTTTATTTAGATCTTTGGATGCCTTGGATTAATGGGAGTCTGTCTTTTATTTTTATTTTGATAGCAATATTGTATTTGACTATTTTGTTATTCTGTCTAGAGACTTTTGCTTATAATTGTTGCTATTATTATTACTGCCATATATTTGCTTGATATACTGCGCAGATTTGTTTAAATGTTTGTATATATATGATATTTTGTTGGAGACATTTTGTACCTGATCTCATTTTGTTGTTTTGAGATATTTTGTTAAATCTCAGTTGGCATCTTGGGTAAATGCCTAGGTCATTTTGTTTGGAATTGCACAATTGATTATCATTTTGTGTGCATTTCCTTATGACATATTTTTTTAAGGTCATTGAGGTATGGGTATCTTGCATATATGCTATCAGTACTCCTATCGGGTCTGATTTCTGTATTGTTAAGGTACTTGTAATATAATTTTGGACTTATGATTAAGAGATTGTCAGCTCTGCTTTGACATCCTATTGTGGTCAGATATTGTTATATTAATTTGGGGATTTGTTTCCGTTATTCATTGATGTTGGTTATATTGTTTAAGTAGGAGAATGATAAAATTTTATCATTAATTTTGTGGACTGGTATAATAAACAATAAACATAATTTTTTGTACAAACCCTGATTAATTAGATGTCAATAAAACTTCTCTCATTCATGTCATTGAACCTATGTTCATGGGCTTGCTATGATGGGTAAGCTTGATTCATGTTTTGTAGTACATAGGAAGTCCTACTGCTAGTTAACCTTAAAATACAGTTACCCCATTGAGAACTATAAGGTTTTTATTTTTTCTACCATGGTTTAGAATAGCAATAATTAATCATCTGCATCTCTGTTGTTCCGCTTTATAGAAAATAACAATAGACTTAATTATTCTTCAATTTTTAGGTATTTGTCCATCCAATTTTTAAATCTAGTATGTTGCAATCATAGGGTTAGTCTTATTTATTCTTCACTTACGTCTCTCGATTCGTCTTTCAATTCTCTGGATTCTTATACTGTCAATTAAACTACCGGCGACATCAGTTAGAGCCGGCACAATGTAGTATTCTACGCCACTCCGTATAGCTCGCCCTTCCGTGTCTAGAACTGCAGGGTTCTGAGCTGAATTCCACGCCAGGCCCTTACATCAGACTTCTCCCTTTATAACGATTCCTCTTATTTTTTATTATACTTAACTCTCTTTCTTACTCATGGTGTTCTTTCAAACTTGTTCATTTATATTCTTCAACTTCTTTATTTATGCTCTGAAGTGCGAACCCTAACGTATATACTTATTTAAGGTTTTAACTAATTAAGAAGTTATTATCTTGAAAGTAAATAAGTGATTTAATTTAATTTGAAGTCAAACCATAAATAATAATATCGTAGAATATGATGCGGATGAAGATAGTAATTAGTAAGTTATTATGGCTCCTAATCTGGCTTTTATCATCTTTTGGGAGTGTCTGTGAGACTGTGACCCAAACAATGAATAATTTGTCTTATCAGTCCCAGAAGAACCACCAGAAGATAATACTGGGAACATATGAAGCTTCCTCTACTTGCTGCTGAACTTCAAACAACCTTCCCTATATAATCAAGATATATGCTTGCTGTACTTGGAGCAATCACTGCATTTGCCGTCTCCAGTATCTTATGAATAAACCTCACTAACTCACAAGGGCGATTTTATGACCCCAGCTCTCAGCTTTTCATTCTTGGCCTCCAGGGCATTTAAATATTCGTAAGTCAATCCTTTCGGTACCCATAACAAGGCTGTAACTGAAGCCATTGTCTTGTGTCAAGAGACAGAACAGAATATGAGGGATTCATTTTAAGTGGCACGAAGCCTGCAGAAGGGTTATCCAGCATGTCAGCAGCACTTATAGGCAGTCTCTCAACCTACTTAGATGATGAAGATGATGATTGGCAGCAAACTAACCTTGGAGCTCATTTTAACATCCTCGTGGACAAAACACCGATTAGTTGTCCTCTGCCAAACTGCATGCCACCACAGCCTTTCTTTATCCCATTCATCCGCTGCATACAAAAAGTCATTAATAGCACCCACAGAGGATAAGATGATCAAAGCTTCTTCGTCCTCCTCAAAGGAGTGAACATATTTAACTTCCATACGATTTGGACAGAAAGTAAAGAGCTTTCTAACACTTCAAATTCAACAAACATATCCATCACATTAGTCATCCTAATCCTAAAGGGCATAGAATCCCAAAAAAAAAAAAAAAAAGGCATAAACTATTCATAAAATAACAACTTTTAACTTTGAATGAGGACTTCACTTTGAGTTAACCATTGAACAGAAGACCAAATAAGCTCTGGCTCTTGGAACCGACCAGTATGATCTCTAGAATTCCAATACAAGTGAAAGTGCCTGAACAAAATTGGAAGCTCAAAATTTCTTAGACTATAACTCAACAGTAAAAGTATTATCTGGTTATGAATAAAAAAAAGTAAGAATGTAATAAAAAATCCCTACTGGCAGGCTGCAGCTAAACAACCACCTGGTTCAAAGATCGTTGTGTCACACGTGACACACAAAATTGCATCATACGGACAAAGGTGAGCACAAGTAAAAGATTAAAAGGATTGGATTTGAACTAACGAGGAAAAATTAGATAAAAAAGAGACAGAACCTATCAAAACTGAAGAGGATATGGATTAAACTGGAACAACAAATTAACAAAAAGCCTCACTACAACACTACAACTGAACAGAGCATTAGCTACGTTTTTTTTGACGATGAACTGAAAATCATCACTAAATGTTGACTCCCAAAGTCGACGTTACATAATATTGTCGCTAAACATAATATTGGTGATTTTTAGTGACGCTTTTCTATAGCTGTCGGTAAAAGCGCCCAACATTGTGACGGTTTGCGTATTTCGTCAACAAAGGTCGAGCAATTGGTGACAGAGAATTTTAAATGTCACAAAAAACACGATTTTTTATGCGACAATAATTCGTTGCCAAATGTAGACTTTTGGTATATAGTTAATGAATTAAAATTTTATAAATTATCTTTTTGGATATAAAATAATAAATATACCTAAAATTTTAATATTAACAAGATAAAAATAATAATTTTAAGTTGACTATTATTCTTAATCATTAATATCTATTAACAATAAAATAATAATACATAAAAATATTGAAAATGGTAAGCAATTTAATGATATATAAAAGATAGTACTACAAAATTTTAATTAAAAGTTTAACAATTTTTATAGACATACGACAACATCATCATCATCATCATCATCATCATATATTAATGACAATGATTTAATAAATGTAGAAACAAATTTAGTGAACAAATATATATTTTAATAATTTTTTAAATATATACGATTTCATAATTTAATGTGGTCTCACAAAACTATATTTATTATATATAATTTCTATAATAATTTATGTTTATAATATATTTAAAAAATTAGCAAAATTTAAAATCTATAAAAAATATAGTATTGGCGATTTTGTAAGATTTCATAATTTAATATGGTCTCACAAAACTATATTTATTATATATAATTTCTATAGTAATTTATGTTTGTGATATATTTAAAAAATTAGCAAATTTAAAAGTCTATAAAAAGTACAATATTGACAATTTTTTTATAGACGATTTCGTAATATACGATTAACAATTTACAATGATATTCTTAAAAATCAAATTTAAAATTATTCACAATGATTGTAAGTATTAAAATAAATTTACATAACAACAATGCCATTTAAAAAATTAATAAAACAAAACAACACAAAATTTATGCATATTACATTTATTTATACTTTCTATTATAAACTTTTAATATAAATGATATGAAAATTTTATGTGGTCTCACAAAAGTTTATTTATTATGTATAAATTCTATACAATTTTATAAAAATCTTATATTACAAAAAATAACAAAACTATAAAATTTAAAAAATTTATATTATTAGCAACGATTATGTAAAATAGTTGCCTATTGTATAACATTTGGCAACAAATTTCTAAATTCGTCATCAAATGTTACAGTCTTAAAACATAATAGACAAAAATGACGTTGTATATTCAAAGACAAACGATGTCTTTTCATCAACGTTATAATCCTCCCACCTAACCCCCTCCTCCCTATTTCGTTTTGCCTCCTTCTCTTCTATTTTCCTTCAACATTTTTTAAGTGAACCTTTGCTTGACATATTGTCTTCTCTTTATCCATTCATTGTCTCCATTTTATCTTCTACCATCTCCCTGAAATCGTAGTCGAGGTTAGTAGTTTGTTTGATTTTGTATGGGGCTTTATTTATGCTTTTAATGTTGTTGTTAAATGGTATGTTCATGGTCGATTTTTGGGTGAACCTTTGAGTTGTTTGCATATAAATGGACTATTAATGTTGTCTGTCTGTGTTAATGTTGGTGAATAAAGGGAAAAGATAGATTATCTATTATTTATTAGGCTTTAAATTTTGGAGCCTATAAGGTATCTAATGAAAGTCCTCTTGGCTCTATTTGGCAATCAACGGATTGCATTAACTGTTAACTGATTTTATCAATAATTAGCTAACAACTAATATTAGTTGATTTGACCAGAGGATAATATTAGCTTTTTAATAAAGATATTTGGTAAAATTAGTTATTTAGTAGTAACTGTTTAAATGTAAGATGAACACAACAAAAAAAGCTATTAATTTGCGACTATCGACGGTCTTAAAAATCGTTGAAATTACCGACCAACCAAGTATAGACGTCGGTAATGTTGGTTGTGTAATATAACTTTTGCGACGGTCAAAAATTCCGTCGCTAAAATAAGGGGAGGAGTTTTACCGACACACATTTTCGTCGGTAAATATGTCGGTAAAATTTGGTTGTAGTCGTCGGATTCTAACCTCATTATTGATACCCAAAATGACGTCGTTTTAATCTAAATCAAAACGACGTCGTTTTGGATATAAGTGAACGTTAAAATAATAACCAAAACGACATTGTTTTGATTATTATAAAACCCTCCCAACTCTTCTTTCTTCCCCACCCAGTTGCGCTGCTCCCGCGTACGTCTTCCTCCACTTGGTTTTCTTCCTCCTCCATTGCCGCCTGTCGCCGCCGTTTGCTGTCGTCTGGAATGGGTTCTCGCTGTCGTCCACGTGCGTCGCCAGCGTGGCGTTCTCCGACAGGTAAGCCACTCTTCTCCTCCCCTCCTTTCTCTGATAGATGATGCGGAAAATGGTGAGTTTTAAATTTAACGTTTTTTTGTAATTGTTTTATAGTTAAATGTTTATTCTTACAAATTAACAAATCAATTTAATGGGTTTCTGACTAATTAATTAGTTTAATTTTATTAGCATTTAGTTTAAATAGATCCCTATAGGTTACTCCATCCTCCTCTAGTACGTAGTGGTTATGTTTGTTGCTTAGCAATCTGTATAGAGTCGCTTTCAATCAGTATACCTGATTTGCAATCTGAAACTAATTAATTTCTGAAGCTAATTAATTAGTTTAATTTTATTAGCATTTAGTTTAAATAATTGAGCAATTTATATTTTAAAT
>JAOSBK010000206.1:39338028-39377988 GCA_027568895.1 Erythroxylum shatona
ACCGTGATAGCCTGCGCCCATTTTCAAGAGGATTTCATCAATTTGATTACTATCTTAGTTTTTGTCAATTGCATAATCCCCAAAAATCCAAAAATATTCCTTTATACTTTTTCTCAAATTTTGATTACTTTTGCTAGTTCTTTCAATGACCAAAACCCCCATTTTATCAACTTTGATTGCAATTTTTGGTAATTAGGCTAAGTTAGACCTTTTTCACTTGGTTCCAATTAAGTGAGACGACCCGAGGTTGCATCCTGTATTGCGATCTTGGAATTTATTATTTTTGACCGGTTTCTAAGGATCAATCTTTTGGTTGAATCGACGAGCCGCGATCACTGTGGTCCAATAATCTTAAAACAATCTCTTATTAGGTGTTTTACCGAGCCACAACAGAAACAAGTCCCTGTAAACCTCCAACATTCACTACCGTGCTTCTTACCACAGTGCTCACAATCATACATCTATTGAGACTGATTGGAGGGCACTTGTCTTCTACCTCTCTTCAACTGGACAAATCCACCTCTTGATCGGAATCCAAATTGTCCCTATCTAGACTAGAATTGAGACAATCTATTCTGGCACTTTTTGGAGCTTTTGCCAGAATCAGCCTGAGATTCATCTTGCCTCTTACCTCTAACCTCCTGTCTATACTCTCCCTGACTATCCTTTAACAACTATTCAATTTTGATTGAGACCCCTCGATGTTCTGTAAAACTACCCAAATTAGAAATGGCTAGTCTCGTTCTGATTTCCATGTTCAAACCATCTTTAAACCATCTACATTTATCTTCCTCAGTTGGGATCAATGCAATTGCATATCCCATTAACTCATTGAATCTTACCTCATACTCTACCACAGTGAGCCTACCTTATTTTAGATATAAGAAGTCTTTAATCTTCCAATCCATTTAAATCTTACGCATATAGTTCTCTCGAAATACCCTCAGAAAATCTTCTCAGGTCAAACTACAGGGTCTAGTGGTACTGTCTAGTACAATCTTTCACTACTGGTATACGGGACCTTGCAGTAATGAGATCACATAATGAAATCTTTCATCTACCTCATAGTCCATCTAGTCGAACACTCTTTCTGTTCTCTCTAACCACTCTTCTGCCTCAGTCGGGTCTATACTTTCGTAGAAGTCCACAACCCCCTGCTTTCTTAATTTATCATATCTTCTTTCTCACTTCATGAGAATTCTTGGAGGCATTTGAGCAAACTCAGGTATAGGAGACCCTATATTGGCTCCTACAGAGTCTATGTCAGCTAACTCTCCAATTTGATCTCCTGTGGAGGGTGACCAATAACAAACAAAAGTTATAATCATTATCTGAACCTCTCATTATTGATCATATTATGTTTCTAAAAATGCCAAACCATGCTCTGATAACAAAAATGTAACATCCCACTACCATAAAGTATATACCCAAACATCCAAGGACATTCAACTACATATCCTATGATAATGGTATGTTAGAGCAAAAATAAATCCAACTTACACATGAAATTTTAAAACCTTTCATTGCATTCATTCACGAAAGCTTACACTGTATTTTACAAACTTTATACAAGTTCTAGATAAAAACTACAAAATACAAATTACAACTCTTCTAATGTCAACTGACAGACCTCTAAGCCATAACTAGTCCAAAGTGTTCCTCTAATCCAGATTAAGAAACTGGGTCTCCTGTCTCATACCTGAAAAGCCACATTGCAATTTTTTTATAAGTTTTGCGAACTCAATGAGCGAACCATCATTGATGATTTCACCCACGTCATATACACAAATAGCATATTTCACAAATATTCATTCCGAATATATATACTCCAAATACTCATATTAACATGGCATATCATGTAATCATTACGAATCAGAATAGATATTTACAAATACAAATGCACATGAGACTCCAGATTCGTTATTAATGTTATGACCGAGTGCCTATCACTTATGTATACAGATACTGGTCTATTGGGCTCAGTCAGAACATAATCACAGAGCATAGCTCTACGTGCAAAATCAAAAATCACAGAGCAAAGCTCTATGTGCAAACACTTTCATACTGGCTACTCCGGTCATAACACCTTTATCTAAATATGCATTTTATGAAATGCATCAAATATAGAATATACCATGTACAACAGTCATATATGATGCATAGTCAGAGTCTCATAGTCATCGAGTTTAAGTCAAACATTTAAATTTCATTGAAAATACAAATATCATTCAGAATTTTATAGCAATCAGAACACTTCCAATACATTCTCAAATATTTACTCCTCAGACTTTAAGTCCCAAATTTATAAACAAATCACAAACTGTCAATAATTGGAAGTCAAACAAATTCAATCAATCCTAGGAAAAATCATCTAGGTTGACTCACAATACGCTCTAATATGCTATTGCTTGGATGGTCTGGCAATGTCTGATTGATATCCAATGTGCTCCTCTATATCATACAAAACACATTTACAAATATCACACTTTTGCACAAATTTATAAGCATGCCTTTCTGACATCTATGTATATCAAAAATGCATAATACATGTTCAATGACAATCTTAGGTATCTTATCGAATTCTTATCACCATATCATTAATATATCAAAACCCTCATTAATAATTTGTACTTAAGGTTTGGACCTAATAAAACAATGTGAAACTAATTTCATAACCCAATCAATCAATTCAGATTTTTCTAACAATATACTTTCAGGTTAACTTTTTATGATCATTATCATCAAGAAAATAAAATAATTTCGCAACACTTTCTTATGGAAAGTTGTTCACCCATGTCTTAAGTTTCTAATAACTCTAAAATCATCCAAGGTGATTCAGTATTCTATGAGTTATGCTCACAATATCACAGACCATGTATATTTGAACTTTTGGCTAGTACATTATCATACTCTCGAATTGTACAACTCATATCTTTTAGCTTCGATATCCAAAAATTACAAACTTAATACTAATTGAAATCTAAAAGAATGAACTACAACTTTTGTGAAGACACCATTGTCTTATTCAGCCTACATTAACTCAGTTTTTTTGATAACTTCAGGATGTAATTTCTATCTCGATTAGTACTATAGCCTCAATCAAGATTCAATTCAAACTAGATTTTGAAAGTCTTAAAGACAAAATTAAAATTTGACTTCTTCAAGAAAGTTGTAGACATATGTCTCTACTTTAATCTAAACTATGAATCACCTCATTTAGACATCTACAAATCAAGATATAATCAAAATACCAAAGCATGTTCAATAAAAAAAATATAATTACCTTTTAATAGCCTCTCAGGTGGCCATCGTGCTTCATCGCGATCGCGACTTTCTTCTTTCATTCGAAACTCACTTCTATTGTTACACCTAATTCATTTTAATTTTTCTAGATCACTTTAGCACAAACACGTCACCATTCTATACTCATTCACAAACCAATTTCTTTTTTCATAAAATCATCAAACTTTAATCAATTTTCTTAAGCCTCTTCATTGTCATAAAATCAATCATAAACCTATCAATTTTCCAGATTTTTCTTAAACAGATTTTGGGTCTTTTTTGCATGACCATTTTGGCCTCGACAATAGGGTATTTAGGCAACATCTTCTACTAATCAAATGTTCCTCAGTGTTTTGAAAGTATAATGACACCAACACCATGCATTTTAGTTCAGTATCCTGCAAGTTGTAATCAAAAATCCACAGACTGTTTTCATACCTCGACAGCACACCAATTTCAACTTCAAGCCAAATTTCCAAACTCTTAAGGACATATTCAAATTTGATTCTTTCATGAAAAATTTAGTTCTATGTCTCTAGTTTAATCTAATTCAAACTCCATCCAATTTGTATATTCACAGATCAAGTTATGCCCTAAGTACAGATGTATGTTTAGTAAAATACTGCATATATCATATTCCAATAACTATAATCCTTCATCTTATTAATCATATCACTAAATTTGCTTCTTCTTTCACCACCCACACATGCATCAACACCATTTATGTAACATCCCGATACCAATGTTAAGGCTAGAATAGTAATTTATGAGAAAGTATTGTAAAATTAGAAAAATGCACGTCATGCATAAGTTAATTGTGACATACAAATTTATTTTGCACATTCATATGATTGTTCATGCATTCATTGGCATTTTCAGGTAAATTTGATTGATAAGTGGAAATTGTGGATTAAATTGGAGTGTATTAATTGTGATTTGGCAATTTTGGTATATTTTAGATATTTTGAAATTTTTGGTGAATTATTTGAGCTGAAAATTTATTTGGTGATAATAGTTATTATTTCAAAATTTTTAGTAAATTTTAGATATTTTCAAAAAATTTGGGGTATTTTGAATTAGGTTATGGACCAATGAAATAGTGACATTTGGAAGCCTTGCATGTGGCCACATGGCTCACATGTAAGGGACACAAGTTACCATGTGTGTTTCTGGATAAGGGAGAGAAGCATTTGGTTGATTACCAAATGCTTCCCAAATTGTTCACTCTAAATTTCCTCTACTTTCAAAACCCTTATTTTTTGATCTCACACCGATTTTGAACTTACCAACATGATTATTAGTTGATTTTGAGGAGTTATTATAATTTCCTTTTAACCATCGAAGCTGTGTTCATTACTGTCTATACTGGAGATTTTGTTGAAACATCAGCTGTGGAATCTTTGTGCCTTTGATTTACTTTTATTGCTGCAAATAACTAGGTAAGTAGTTATGGTGAGGTTTTTACAGTGTCAATATAAACATGCATACATGGGTTTGAAAAGTGAGGTTACGGTTGTATATGAACTAGATGATGGATTTGAGATTTGGGAATTGTTCAAAAACTATAGTACATAGATTCTGGATTGAGTTATATGAATATTTAAGTAAGTTAATGAAGAAATATATGTCCCCTGTTCTGGTTTTAAGGAAAACGTATATGGTTGTTAGTTGATATACTGTTCATGCCTAAAAATATATGAAATGTTAATAGAGATGAATTTGAATGAGCTTAGAATTAAGGGAACAATTTAAGTGATGTAGTGTCATGAGAAAAAGCATTAAAATGCAAAGTTTATGATGAAATAAAGTTGTTGATGAAAATGAGAAATGCAAAAAAAAATGCAAAGTGTAGTTGAAGAGCATGCTTTGTTTTCGTGATATATGCGTTAATGTTTGGGAAAAGTTAGGGATGGATTTATGTGAGGTTAAAGTTTAAGAAAACATAGAGCATAATGAAGTGTAGTGTTTTAAGGAGGAAAATGATAGAAAACATGCGCTGTTGTGATGGAAAAAAAGAGAGAAAGGTGCAGAAGTTATAAAAATATAGTAGAGGGAGAAAGTGAAGGTGAGGTTTTGGATTTTGATGATTAAGTATGAACCTTGGATTTTTTTGAATTGTTATGAGTTGTTGAGCTGAAAGGAGAGTAGGAAAGTTGGTTTATGTGATGGATGTAGTAGATATGAAGTGTAAAAGTGGAAAAAATATAAGGCGCTTTCGGTGGAGAAGATGAAGTTTGCATGCTAGAGAGAGAAGAGGTGATAGTTTATATGTGTGGGTTATAAACTAAAGTATTTCATTAAACAGCCCTAAGTCTTTTGCCTATAATGTTTTCATCTGAACTCCAAATAACTTGAAACTTAGACCAATGGATTCCTAAGATATTTTTCTTTCTTTCCCTAAAAAGTTAGAGTTATCTAAATTGATTTGAAAGTGATTGATAGGATGAAAGTGTGGAAGTCTGCTGGAATGTTATGAATTGAAAATTTTTCATGATCATGCTTCGATTTTCTAACTATAACTTGAGTTGTAGATTTCTAATGTTGATTTTTGATTCATATTAAAATAGAGACAAATGTCTACAACTTTTGTGAAGAAGTCGAATTTTAATTCTTTCTTTATGATTTTCAAAATTGGCATGCAATTGAGTCTCAACTTAGGTTGTAGCACTACCAGGGACAGAAATCATATCCTGTGGTTATTGAACAAACTGTATTGATATGGGCCAAATTAGGCTGATTTGTCTTCACTAAAGTTGTAGCTTATTCTCTTAGCTTTAAATTGGTATAAATTTTGTAATTTTTGGATATCTTATCTGAAAGATATGAGTTGTATAATTAGAAGGTATGATCATGTACTAGCTAAAAACTCAAATGTACACATTCTATGGTATTTTGTGCATAACTCATTGAATACTGAATTAAATTGGATGATCTTAGAATCATTAGAAACTTAAGACACTTTGGAATAACTTTTCAGAAGGAAATTTTGCCTAATTTTTCATTTACCATATCAGATTAATTATGCAATGTTGACCCGAAATCATATAGGTAGAAAATCTGAAGTGGTCAATTAAGTTATGTAATGGATTTCACATTTGCTTTATTATGGTCCAAATTATAAATACAAATGATTTCAATAAGGGCTTTGATATTTGATTGATTTGATGATGAGAATTACAATATGATACCCGAGATTGTCATTGAACATGCATTGTGCATTATACATCGATATGCATCAGAATACAGTTACATTTGTGCAAAATTGTGATCTTTGTAAATGTGTTTGTATGATATAGAGGAACTCATTGGATGCCAGTCAAACGTTGTCGGACCACCTAGGCAATAGCATATTAAAGCGTACTGTAAGTCAAACTAGATGATTTCCTAGGATTGATTTGATTTGATTTATTTACACTTCCAATATTATTGAACTGTTTATGATCTGTTTCTGAATTCCGGACTTTAAGTCTGAAAAGCATAATAGTTGGGCATGTATTGGAAGTGCTTTGATTTGATGTGAAATCTTATATGATATGTGAATTCTGAACGAAAATTGAATGCCGGACTTAGGTCTGATGATAATGAGTTTCTGATTGAACATCATATGTGAGTATCTGATATGACATAATTAGTATTTGATGCATTTCATAAAATGCATGCTCAGATAAAGGCGTTGTGACTTGATAGCCAGTATGAAGTGCTTCCACGTAGAGCTTTGCTTCGTGATATATGATCTACACGTAAAGCTATGCTCTGTGATTATGTTATGATTAAGTCCTATAGGCCAATATTTGTATAAGTATGTGATAGGCACTCGGTCACAACAATAAGAAGGAATGTGAGTCTCATGCATATAGCATTATAAGATCGAAATCTATTGAATGATTTGCAAAGCTGAAATGAGTGATAAATTGATATGAACTGTTTGCTAAACTTGGCTACCTGAACTGTGTGATCATATATCCGGAATGTAACTATGATCTGAATGAATATCTGTGAAATATGTGATATGTGTATGTGATCCGGTGAAATCATAAATGATGATTCACTCAACTGAGTTCGCAAAACTCATCAAAATTGCAACATGACTTTTCAGGTTTTATAAAGGTCTCCAGAAAGGCTTCAAGTAAGAGCTTCAGATCGGGATCAGTATGCACCTGCATATGTATTTCTTTATATTGTATTGAAAGTGTAGTCTTAAGTGTTGTATTGAATTGTAAAGACATTATGCATGCAAGTAATTTGTTCTATGTCTGAAATGGGCCTAAATGGCTATTGAATACTAATGTTTGTTATAATTGTATCTATGAATGGAAAATGTTTTAAAATAAAGTGAGCCCGTTTTGATTAATGATTTCTGCTTACGAGTACATTGTTTTAAGCAAATCAAAGTTTTGTATTGAATTTTTGACCGAATGACTGTCTTAGCATACCACCCTTACGAGGTACGTACTCAGATATCATCATAGATGTCAAATACGGGTCCTGCGAGGTTGGAGTGCTACATTTTGGTATCAGAGCCAGGTTAGTATCTTACATGGGCATTTTTTGACATATGTGTGAAGTTACATGCCTTTAGTCATGTTATAGTAGACAATGGCAATTGATCCCTAGTTTGAGTTACATATATATAAGTCACATACATGAACATTTGTTAAGTGTTTGAATTGATGAAAGAAGGGGGAAGAATGATGATTTGTCCGATTATGAGAAAATGAATGTTTATGATATTTTGAAAAGGAAAATAATATATAGTTAGATACGATAAATAATTATGTAATTCATTTGTATTAATGTGATTTATTTGCTATATAAAACAATGTGAACTGTGTGACTTATGATATACCATGTTGTGTGAACATCTGGAATGTATTTATGATCTGAATGAGTATCTGTGAAATGTGTATTATATGTATGTGATCCGGTGAAATCATCAATGATGGTTCACTCATTGAGTTCGAAAAACTCATAAAAATTGCAATGTGATTTTTCAGGTACGAGACAGGAGACCTAGTTCTTTAGAGAGGACTAAAGGACCCTTTGGATTTTGTTATGGCTCAGAGGTCTGTCAGTTGGTTCCAGGAGTGTTGTGTCTTGTATTTTGTTGTTTTTGTTAAAATCTGTATGAGGTTATATAAATATTTGTCTAAAGGAAATAGTGTAAATTTTGTAGATTAATGCAATGAATGGTTTTAAAATTTGCTGACTTTTAAATGATGTTAGTTGATGCCAGGTGTAAGTTGGAATTGTTTTGCTCTAGCATACCATTATCATAGCCTATGTTCCTGAAAGTTTGGGTATGTACCCTATGGTAGTGGGATGTTGCACTTGACCTATGTATTGCAATGCACAGAAGGCTATACTGCTAGCCAACCTTAAATACAGTCGCCTTATTGAGAACTATACGAGATTTTTCTAATCAGGGTTTGGAATAGTAGTAGTCAATCCTCTACGTCTCTGTCACTTCGCTTAACAGAAAATAGCAATGGATTCAATTGATCCTTAATTTTCAGGTATTTGCCTATACAATTATTGAATCTAGTATGTTGCAATCCTAGAGTTAATCAATTGTATTGATTAATTATGAAATTAATATGTAATTTCGTGTTTATTATACTTCAGCAGGTGTTCGAGAAGAATGTTTTGTTGATCAACAATTACATAATAAGGTAGAGTTTCACTTAAACAGACCTAAGTGAGATTGTCGAGTAAAAGAGCAGGTGTGACTCAGCATAGCTCGAAGACTTATTTGTTAATGTTAGATTGTTCAATTTAATTTATCTTTTTAAATACAATTTAACTTATTTTTATTATTTAAAAAGAGCATAGGAGTTCATAAATATTTTGTAGAAATAATTACATGACCATTATTATATTATAATTTATATTGACTAACTTATTTATTAATATAAAAATAGTTAATAGGAAATATATGCCACCAAAATAATGGCCACCCAATTTTTTTCATTTTTATATCTTATTCACATGCAAGGTGGTCCACCTTTAAAGATACGCTCCAACTAACCATAGACTTTTTTGTATACTGTCTAGATATAAACAATAAAAGAGAATCCACGTACAGGTCAGGAAACAGTAAATAAGATATTATATGCTGGCCATTAATAATAATCAATAAAAAGAAGGTCATGTGTGCCAAAAAAAAATATAAAAATTTATTCGATTCCTTCCAAAGTAAATTACAATAATATAGAATTGCTTATACGTACAATTATTGCTTCGTCAATCATGACGCTTGTCATGTTATCTTTGTATATTTTCCATAAAAAACGTGTAACCAATCATTTCAATTTTTAAAAAAAGGTATAAGGACCGATTTTATCCTAAATTGTACCTCAAAATTTTGACTTAAAGTAAAAGAATTTTTAAAAATCTAATATTGTAAAAATCTTCTAATTAAATATCAAAATTAACGAAATAAACATCTGTTTTTATATTAGTGTATTAAATAAACTATTAATCTGATTAAATTTCTATGAAAGAAATTCTTTTGTTTATTGTGGTTGAGTGTGGGGATACCGTTCGACGTGAAGTCTTCTCTTTCCTTCTCTGTGTAACCAATTATTGACATTGCAATTGAGCTTAGTGTTTGCTTTGTTTACCATCTATGTTTTAATCTTTCAATTCCAAGATTATATGAACTAATATCTCCAATTTACATTCTTTAATACAACACCAACACCCGATTAGAATCTATGAATTAAGTATAAATTATCATTAAAAATTATGAGAATTCATATAAAACCATTATACCCAACACACGTCATAGAGACTAAACCCTGACATAATTCATAAGATATTTATATGATAAAAGAGTGTGTCCAACTTCACTAACTTAGTTCTAAAAAGGAAATAAGTGACTCTTGTAATGAATTGCATTCGCTTGATATTACTGAATCACAAAGCTACTTTCAAATCCCTATGGATGCTTAAAATGCAAGTAATAATAGCTAGGATTGATACCTTACAAAATTAATTGATATTAATATAAAATTTCATAACTCTTGTTTTAAATAAAAATAACATAAAGAAATGAACCTACCATAGTCTCATATCTATATATCCAATGCCCATACTAAAATTCTAAACACTACAACATAACAAATTATTAGATATGATTTTTTTGGTGACAAATTGTAAATCATCCCCAAATGTAGACTCTGGTGATGATTTAGCATTACGTAGCCAAAAGTCGTGATTTGGAGATGTTAAAGTAAACTATCGATAAAGAAGACTATTTGGTGACGATTTCCTGGAGTTGTCGCTAAAAGTGACTAATTTTGTGACAGTTTACTCATGTCGTCACCAAAGATCGAGCTTTTGGTAACGATAATATAAAACGCTGCTAAATTTTTCAACTGTTTGCGTCGAAATATATAATTCATTGCCAAATGTAAACTTTTGGCGACTAAACATTGTAATCGTCGCGAAAAATGTTGATTAAAGAATTATGTATTAACGATGTTAATTTGATAATTTTTAATGATAAGTGTGCTTAATAATCGTAAGGCTAATTATAATTGACATTTATATATCATTTTTCATATTTTTGACTTATATTTTATTTTTAAATTTGTTTAAATATATAGTTAATGCATAAAACCTCTATAATATAAAAAGATAAACATACCTAAAATTTAACCTATTAATAAAAATAAAAATTAATAAATTTAAGTTGACTATTATTCTTAATCATTAATATTTATTAAATTGTAAGCAATATAATATAATGATTATGCAGATAAGTAGTACAAGATTGTGATTAAAAGTTTAACAATTCTTACAGGTATAGAATAACAACAATAATAACAATAACAACCACAACATCAATATCCAATATGAATCTCACTAATACGTGAGATTTGGGGAGGCCTAATAGTACGTAGCCTTACCCCTAACTAGTAGAGAGGTTATTTCCAAAATTTTTACAAACATAACAACAAATAAAATTTCATGCTTATTCTATCGAAAAGGAAATGAAATAATTATTATTTTTTGGATTCCAAGTGATATGAGAGTCACTAAAGGTAAATGAGTTCACTATGTTTAGATTCCTAAGAATGGTCCTTACACGTTCAAAGGCATCAATTGAAAACGTCAAAGATCGCCTCTCGAGTGTTAGGTTATTGACACATTCTTCCAACAACTTCTTGGCTATAGCTAAACTTTCAAAGGATATAATGAATGAATCCTCAAATGCAGTATGAATCACTGAATTAGATGAATTGTCAGTGAGATAAGTTTCACCTAAGACACCATTTCGTATGGAACTTAAATAGCTAGTTCAGTCAATTCGTATTATGAAACCAAATTTGAACACATTCATACCTGATTGAACAAACATGGTAATTGGAATCAATGATTGTTCAAAAACAACATATTGCCCTAATCCTGTACCAGCCATCGAGGTATTGCCACCGTTTTGTTAGCTCAAAGTTTGTTATTAAAAATTTTGATGATAACTGTATAGTATTTCAAAATTCAAATTAGATTTATTTCCTTTTATAATTAACAATCTAATTCATAAAAGGAAATAAAATCATAAGAAATGCACTTTGTTTATGACATTGAAGTTATTCAAATTAAATCTATCCAGTTGACTACGAACGCAAGATGAAGTAATGACTAGTTGAAGAAATTGACTACTTAAAGAAGAATAATAACACTTGTGAAAAAATGAACACACTTAGAGTTGTAAGGTTCCAGTCATGCATCTTATACATAATATATATCAAACATATACGGCGGAAAATAAAACATAACCTTAAAAATCAGATTTACTCATGCTTATTGATATAGAAAATTACAAAAACATGAAATGTAAGATATTTACATATCTTTCTGTTGATCTCCTTTTAGTCTTCTCTGCATTAGGTTGTCATAAACTACAACGATCAACGTAGACCATCTCTAATGAAAGTCCATACAAAGATAAAAGGAAGAAAATTCTCTAGGAGATAGCTAGAATTCTTTCTTTGTGCTAGCAAAGACAAGAACTCTTGTGAGAGCTAGAGAGAAAAGGAATGTGTGTAAGAAAGAACCTTTCTTTTTCTTATGTCTTACATATGATGCACAAAAATCATCTATACTTTCTGCACTATTTGGCCTTCTATAACCCATATCACTAATGGATAGTTATGGGAAGTTAATGGTCATGAATAACATGCATTAATGGAAGTTATGGGAAGTTAATAATGATGAATAACATGCATTAATGGAAGTTTGGGAAGTTAATGGCCAAGTTGGCAGCAAATAACATTTATTTCTAATCCATTCCATGCAATGTTTTCTACTGGGATCACATAGAGATACAATCTCAAAACACTCTCTCATATCTTGAATCACCATCTAAGACCATTTACTCATCATTTAGATCTCCTATGTGTGTGACCCATTAGGTTCCTGGTTATGTTGTCTACTTGAATTAACACTTAATTCAAGTAAGTTAAGAGCGGTATCTAATAATATATCATGACCCCTAATTGACTAGGAAGTTAGTGGTTTGACTACAAACCCTTCCATATGCAATGTTGCCATACAATGCATCCTTTCACCATCTATACCCCATTTGGTTCAGAGTATAGTCAAAATGTCAACTCCCACTAGACTGACTACGTCATATCTAGTCCAAGTGATATTATATCTTTTCCTTAGGATCTCATTCCTTTATGTATCATTGAAGACTCTCCTTATGATACATATCTACTCTGGCCAGAGACTCCTAAGTAATGACCCAGACAAGAGGTCATAGGTATCATCTCCTTTTATCAAGAGTGGCGAATCTTTTATTGGCTACTCAATTACCTCTGAAAACCTCAAGCTGTACCTAATCATTACCCTATGAGTAACCCCTGAAAGGCATCGATGAATGGAATCAAAGCATAGGATCAGTATCTAAGATATCCTTGAGCACCTCAAGTCAAAGAATACTTGCACGATTGCTATGATGAGACCATCATTGACACTGGAATAGAATATCCATATAATTGTCTCATAGTAGGTTAATCCAATATACTGACTGCCCTTAGTAAGCATCCACATGTTAACTCTAAACAACTCATGTCTACAACTTGTGAGATCTACCACTTGATCCAATCAAAGAGTATAACATATGTTAGTTTATCTAGATTAATGATATCTTATCTCATTAATCCTATTACTAGGGAAAATTTAGATACTAATGTAATTACACATGATAGGAATTTCATTTTCATAATCTCATCAGGATTTCCTCCATGATATGTTTTGTATCAAGGGCTTCATTAAATCAATTTAAGATTAACATCAGGTCTATAAATGTATGAACATCGAAATAATGAAAAATGACTTCATTATTCATAAAATGATTTGTACAATAAGTGCTAAAGGTGATTACCTTTAGAGCACTTCTCTAACAAACTCTCATTTGCACTAAAGTCAATTGCCTTGATATCTAATACCATAGGCATGTACATATGACACAAAACTATTTTGGAAAATAGGCTTAGTCAATGGATCAACTATATTGTGATCGGTAGGAACTCTCTCTATCTTGACATTATTTCTACCAATGATTTCTCTAATCAAATGGTAGCGCCTGAGTAAATATTTGTACTTCTGATGAGACCTCGGTTCTTTCGCATGCACTATAGCCTCATTGTTATCACAATACAACCGTACTATGTCAGCGATGCTCGGAACCACACCAAGTTCTATGATGAACTTCTTGATCCAAACTGCTTCCTTTACTACTTCTAAAGCTGTAATGTACTCTGCCTCTGTCGTCGAATCTATAGTTATCTCTTGTTTGGAACTTTTCCAACTAACTACACCACCATTCAGTGTGAATATTATCTAAACTGGGATATGGAGTCATCCCTATCAAATTGGAAACTGGCATCAGTATACCCACTTACCACAATATCACCTTCTCCGTAGACCAATAATACATCCTTAGTTCTTCTCAAGTATTTATAGATATACTTAACAGCCACCTAATTACCCTCGCCAGGGTCCAACTGGTATCTACTCATAACACTTTAAGCATATGATACATCGGATCTAGTATATAACATAGCATATATGATTGATCCTATAGCTGAAGTATAATGAATCAAACTCATGCGAGTCCTCTCATCTTGTATCATTGGACATAGATTTAGAGAATGTAATCCCATGTACTATGGGAAGATAACCTCTGTTGGACTACTCCATACTAAACTCTTTAGCTTCTTGTTTATGTTTGTATACTAAGAAAGACCAAGCAACCTCTTAGATCTATCTCTATAGATCTTTATCCCCAAAATATAAGTTGCTTCTCTAATATCTTTCATAGAGAAGTTCTTAGCTAACCAAATTTTGACTAATTGTATAACAGAGACATCGTTTCCTATTAGCAATATTTCATTTACATATAGTACAAGGAACATGATTGCACTCCCACTAACCTTCTTATACACATATGTCTCATCTAGATTTCGTGAGAAACTAAACTCTTTGATTGTCTCTTCATATAGGATATTTCAACTCCTGGATGCTTGCTTCAATCCATAAATGGATTTCTGAAGCTTGCATACCTTTTCTTCATTCATGGATATGAAACCATAAGGTTGTGTTATATACACATCCTCAGTTAGGTTTCCATTAAGAAAAGTTGTCTTTACATCCATCTGTCATATCTCATAATCATAATGAGCAGCAATGACTAGGAGTATCCTAATAGGTTTAAGCATAGCTATTGAGCTAAACATTTTTTCGTAGTTAACACTAGCTACAAGAATAGCTTTATGGGTAACTACATTACCCTTACTATTAGTTTTCTTCTTGAAAACACATTTACACCTTATGGATTTTATCCCTTTGGGTGGGTCAACAAAAGTCCTTACTTGGTTTTCATACATGGAATTTATTTTGGATTTCTTAGCTAGAAGCCATTTGTCAAATTTTGAACTCTTCAGAACCTCTCCATAGGTGGCAGGCTCATCATCTTCTATGAGCAATACATCATTAAGTTCATTTATGAGAAATTCGTATCTCTCAGGAATATGATGTATCCTACTTGACCTACGAACTTTTTGTAAGTCAGAATATTGAACTATTGTTTCATCTTCATCAATAACAGACTCGGGTCTACGCAGTTGATCTGCGTCTATTTGAGCATCTTGAACTTCCATAAGTTCAATTTTGCTCCCACTATCTTCTTTTATAAGAAACTCTTTCTCTAAAGAGACAGCATGTTTTGAAACAAACACCTTTTGTTCCAAAACATGGTAAAATTGATATCCTATAGTTTCCTTAGGATATCCTACAAATGGACACTTATCAAATTTAGCTTCATACTTATCTGACTAAATCTGATTCACATAAGCAGGACAACCCCAGACTTTCATATGAGAAAGATAAGGTGTCTTGCTAGTCCATATCTCATATGGAGCAACATCAATTAACTTGGATGAGACTCTGTTTAATACATAAACAGAAGTTTCGAGTGTATTCCCCTAAAAGGATTTTGGTAAATCCACTAAACCCATCACATATCTCATTATGTCTAACAAGGTTCGATTTCTCCTCTTAGTCACATCATTGTGTTGTGGCGTGTAAGGTGGAGTTCACTGGGACAATGTTCCATTATCCTTGAGATAATCCAAAATCTTTTGGCTTAAGTACTCACCACCTCAATTCGATCGAAGTGATGTAATATTTGTCCCATGTTGTTTCTCAACTTCATTTCTAAATTCTTTGAACCTTTCAAAGACTTCAGACTTGTATCTTATAAGATACACATAGAATGATCATAAATAAAGGTAATGAAGGATACGAAACCACCTTTAGCATATATGGACATTGGACCACATACATTAGTATGTATTAGGTATAAAAGTCTACTAGCTCGTTCACCCTTTCCTTTAAAGGGTAACTTAGTCATCTTGCCTAATAAGCACGATTGGCATGTGTCATATGATTCAAAATCAAATGACCCTAAACTATTACACTTATGTAGTTTAGTCACAAGTCTCTTACTTATATGGCCAAGGCGAAAATGCCATAAGCAAGACAATTTTACATTATCTTGTTTTATTATATTGTTATTATTGATATTTAGAAGCAGATTAGATATATCCAATATGTATATACCATTGCATAATGTACCCAAAGAATATAACATTTTATTTAAATAAATTTAACAACCAGTGTTACTGAAATTTAAATGGAATCCAACTTTACTAAGACTAGAAACAAACATTACATTTTTAGTCAAAGCAGGTATATAAAAACAATTGTCCTATTCTAATATAAGTCCACTAGGAAGCGTCAATACATATATGCCTACATCTAATACAACAACTCTTACTCCATTGCCCAGTTGGTCTGACTCTCCACTATTAAGTTATCTACTGTTCTTGAGGCCCTGCATGTCAGTACAGATGTGTGAGCCATAGCTGGTATCTAATACCGATATGTTGTTATAAAAAATATTATGAATATCAATAACATAAATACCTAAAGTAAATGGGGAATCAAATGCCTTCTTCTACTTCAAGGACCTTAGATAGGCCTTGCAGTTTCTCTTTTAGTGGCCATCCTTGCCACAGTGGAAGCAAGTTCCCTTCGAGGAAGTTTTCTTTGCTTTCTTGACACCTCTCTTAGGCCCTGTGGAATTCTTCTTCTTTTAGCTCTTTTTCTTTGAACCAAAAGAGTCCATCAGTATCATAACCTTGTCCTTGTGGACAAATGGCTCAATTGCCTTAAGTATGTTGACCAGCTAGGGAATTGTGCTGGATATATTGTTCCTCTAATAGTTAAGCACAAATTGTGAGTAATTATCAGTTAAACTCATTAGAATTAAGTCAATACTTAATTCACGATCCAAAATAAAACCCAAGGAGGCCAACTGCTCGATGTAACCATTCATCTTCAGTGCGTACTACACTAGAGATGTAACCTCAACCATCTTGGGGTGGAAGAGCAATTGCAAAGTCTCGAACCTTTTGAACCTTGCTTGCTCATCAAAGAGCTCCCTAAGATGATAGGCTATGGTATGAGCATTTATAACCTTGTGCTGCTTTTGTAGCTCCAGTGACATAGTGGATAACATAATACAACTATCCATCTTGCTATCATCAAGATGCTTCCTATATACCCCTTGATCATCATCGGAGGCATCAGCAGTAGGGGGATTAGGAATTGGTTCTTCCAAGACATAACTAAGCTTCTTAGACTTGAGAACTATTTTCAAGTTCCTAAGCCAATTAAGGAAGTTTGGTCCAGTCAACTTATTATATTACACCAATGATCTTAGATTCACACTACTACTCATGGTGTTGACTCGGGCAATAGCAACCTTTCATCAAATAGAGAAAGATTAGAATATACTTAAATGCATGTCTATAAGGACTTTAATAACACGCATTATGGCTCCCACTATTTTTACGAATTCATAACCCTCAATATAAATCTAAGAAAACTTGTATAGAAATTCTCCTAGTGGGTCAATGTCTAATATTCCTAAGAATAACCTTGGGTTTGCCTAACAAGCCACCTTAGCTCAATCGGTAGGTATCGATCATACCAATTGCATCTTCAATGCAACTATTAAATCTAGTTCTATTAATTATTGATGTGTGCAAACTCATTGGGATATCAACTCTTGACATGTGTACATCTAATGTACACTACCGAACTTCGCCTCTGTCCACGTTGATCTTGGGTTTGCCTAACAAACTATCATTTCTAGTTAAAACTGACCCATTAATATGAAAAATCCTATTTTCATGGTTTAAACATATCTGTGTAAAGCGGGCTTGGGTTTGCCTTACAACCCTAACTTTAAAAGGACTCTGGTTCTCACCATATTAAAGGAAGACGTTAGTTTTAATATTCTAAGTGAGGGGTTTGACTAAGGTCTTATCTAACTTAGATGGTCTTAACTACATGGTATGATATGGACTACCCAATCACATTGGGCCTAAGCCCAAAACCATCCATTATACATGCCCACATATTTTCCTAACCTTACATTCTCTAATGCATATATGTAAACACATCACTTTAGTTATGATATCTTATGGATCCTAACATAAAAGCCCCATTCCAACACTCAGATCTAAGCCCAATTCAATAGCTAGATTTACTATCTTCCTTTGGCTAACTTGGCTAAAATTAATATTATATGTTATTTCGATTGGAATTAATATTAATCTAATTAACATGAATTCCTAATTCCAAAAATTAATTCATAATTAATTTACCTTAAAATAATTATTTGATGTCCAAAATTAAATAACTTCAATTTTGTTATACATGTTAATTTTCTAGTCTTACTAAAATCTATTGCTCTACTAAAATTAATTAAAAAATAATATCTATAATTTCCAAAAATTTCCATAACATCAAGTCATCATTCCAAGCAACTCTAAGTCATTTCATGATGATCAAAATAATTTAGAAATCACTCAAAAATTATCACGATCACCGAAACACCAATAAGACACCAAAAATGACAAATATGACTTCTAAAATTTTTTTGGAAATCAAATTTCGAGCAAAATTTTTTAAGGTTCTATAATCGAAATATAAACATACAAAAACATAAAATAAAATATATCCTATGATTTCTAGAGAACTTTCCAGATATGAAAATTTGTTTGATAAAATTATTAAAAATTTTAATAATTCTAAACAATTACAGAGGCATAAACACATCCCAAATATGTTCACATAATTTTTTCAGAATCAAATTCCACGAAAATCATATGTAACCGCATCAGTCTAACCAATAGACATCACATTCCTAGTAGACAGATTTCATGCATGTTCTTGTAAATTAGAAATTAAATATTTTAATCATATTTAAAAAATTCAATCAATGAACAGATTGGTGAAAGAAAATTGTGAAAACAACTTTTCTATAATTAATTTTGAACAAAACGTTACAGGACTCTAAGCTATCACAACGATGAAAATAGTTGTCACATATCATGTATTCTACATCTAACAAGGCATAAGATGGCTCTGATACCATTGTAAGGTTCCAGTCTTGAATCTCATACATAATATATATCAAATATACGAAGCAAAAAATAAAACGGAACCTCAAAAACTAGATCTGCTCATGCATATAGATATAGAAAACAAAAACCTGAAATGTAAGATGTTTACATACCTCTCTAAGGATCTCCTTCATTCTTTAGTCTTTTCCACGTTGGGTTGTTGCAAACCACAATGATCAACATAAGCCATCTCTAATGAAAGTCCACGTAAAGATAGAAGGATGAAACCTCAATAACAGATAGCTACAATTCTTTTTTTGTGCTAGCAAAGACAAGAATTCTTGTGAGAGCTAGATAGAAAAAGAGTATGTGTGTAAGAAAGAACCTTTCTTTTTTCTGTGTCTTACATAAGATATCTGAAAATCATCTCTATTTTCTGCACCATTTGGCCTTCCATAACTCCCATCACTAATGGAGAGTTATGGGAAGTTAATGGTCATAAATAGCAGGCACTAATGGAAGTTGTAAGAAGTTAATAACCATGAATAGCATGTATTAATGGAAATTTGGGAAGTTAATGGGCAAATTGGTAGCCAATATAACACTTGCTTCTAATCCATTCTATGCAACGTTTCTACCACGAACATCGCAATACAATCCCAAAACACTCTCTTATACCTTGAGTCACCATTTAAGATCATTTTACTCATCCTTCGGATCTTCTATGTGTGTGACCCATTAGGTTTCTTGTTATGTTGGCTACTTGAATTAACACAATTGGGGCTCCTATATGTGTGAACTATTAGGTTTCTTATTATGTTGGCCACTTGAATTAACACAATTGGGGGTCTCCTAATTGACCAGAAAGTCAGTGGTTTGACTATGAACCCTTCCATATGCAACGTTGCTATGCAACTCGTCCTATCACCATCTATACCCCACTTAGCTCAGAGTATGGTTAAAATGTCAACTCCCACTAGACTGACTACATCACATCTAGTCCAAGTGACATTAGATCTTGCCCTAAAGATCTTATTACTCTATGTATCGTTGAAGACTCTCTTCATGACATATACATGCTCTAGTCAGAGATTCTCGAGTAATGACCCCAACAAGAGGCCGTGGGTATCATCTCCTTTTATCAAGAGTGGTGAATCTTTTATTAGCTACTCAATTACCTTTGAATACCTCAAACTGTACTTAATCACTACCCTATGAGTAACCCCTGAAAAGCACCGATGAATGGAGTCAA
This sequence comes from Erythroxylum shatona, assembly GCA_027568895.1. Classification (NCBI taxonomy): domain Eukaryota; kingdom Viridiplantae; phylum Streptophyta; class Magnoliopsida; order Malpighiales; family Erythroxylaceae; genus Erythroxylum; species Erythroxylum shatona. Next base: position 39,358,549 of record JAOSBK010000206.1, read on the forward strand.
AGCACAGGGTGTCTGAGATATCTTTAAGCATCTCAAGTCAAAGAATACTTGCACGATTGCTATAATGAGACTATCATTGACACTAGAATAGAATATCCATATGATTGTCTCATAGTAGGTCAATCTAATGTACTTACTGCCCTTAGTAAGCATCCACATGTTAACTCCAAACAACTTATGTCTATAACTTATAAGATCTACTGCTTGATCTATTCATGGAGTATAACATGTGCTAGTCTATCTGGATTAATGATATCCCATCTTATTAATTCTATAACTAGGGAAAGTTTAAATACTAACATAATTACACATAATAGAATCTCATTATTATGATCTCATCGTGATTTCTTCCATGCTATGTATTGTATCAAGGACTTCATTAAATCAATTTAAGATCATCATCAAATCCATAAAGGTATGAGCATCAAAATAATGAAAAATGATTTTACTAATCATAAAATGATTTTTACAATAAGTACTAAAGGTAATTTCCTTTAGAGCACTTCTCTAACAAGACTTTCAAAATATTTTAGCATCATTTATATTCTTAAGAGTCATATCATTCTTATTGTGCCTTAAAAAGTCAAATCACTCTATCAAAAGAGAAATTGTTATTTGATAACTTACTTTTGATTTTTTCATTTTATTTTTCTGTGAGCTTTTAGAAGCTTGTTATACACTTCGAGTGTGGAAGGTTGGAGAACCTTGAAATATATGTACTCGTGAGCTTGGAGAGGCTTGTCTAATTTAATACTTAGATTTTGATAGTGAAATACTCAAGTTGGATACTTGGGGATATCCTGGGTTGTAAACTAAATCAATATAAATCAACTGTGTCCTTCTCTCTCTCTTTAATTTTTAAAATTTCACATTATATTATGTACATGTTCTTTTTATCAAGAGGCTCCTTCACATTTATAAGAGGCTCCTTTTGTTTTCAACTTACAAGAGGTTCCTTTCGGTTTTAACAAGTACCTTTTGTTTTTAAATTGTTTTAACAGGATTCATCAATTATTAGGCCCTTTTCGTTTAAGTAGGGTCCTATCACACAAAAGTGGCTCCTATCATGTAGTAGGCTCTTGTAGTTTAAAAGGCTTTATCTTCTGTCAAACTTATACTATTTTTATTCATTAACTAAGATCTGTTTATACAAATTAAAAGAACTTGTAAAATTTTTTTGACACATATAATTGACCCCCTTTTGCGTGTGTTTGATTTATCATTTGGTATCAAAGTGAGGTTTCACATTTTATGTTTTATAACACATAATAGATCATGGCAAACAATATGAGAAGTTTTGAAGGACAATCTATCTCAAAGCCTCCTTACTTCAATGGAAATAACTACTTATACTGGAAAGATAGAATGACAATTTATCTCCAATCTGTAGATATTAAAGTATGGCAAGCTATGAGAGTTGGAGCTACACTTCCTGATTAAAATAACGTAGATTTATGGACTGATGTTGATAGAAGAAATGCACAGCTAAACTCTAAGCAAAACATCATCTAATATGTGTATTATCTATGGACGAATATGAGAAAATATCCTACTGTTTTACCATTTTAGATAGTCTACCATGAGACGTAAGCTTTTTCCTAACTTCCCTTGATCCTAACCTTATATCATCACCTATACTTACCCATAGATGCATTAAACTATATTCCCTTATTCTTAAAGATCAAGATTTTTTGTTTTTAGTTTCAATATGATTCATACATACTTGGTTAAGATTTTTTTAATTTAAAACAAATGATATTAGATAATTATCAATTCATTCACAGAGATGGAGCCTAGCTACAACGTATATAATGAAATGTCGACATTCCAAGAGGGCCTTTAAACTAACCACAAATGGTGACATTTAGAGCCAATGCTTTTACGTTTAAATAAGGGCAAAAAATCATTTGGCAAAAAGAGTGAACGAAGATCACGTCTTTTCCCTCTTTGCCCAATCCAACCAAATTAGGGTAGATTGTACAGCGGTCTTTGATCCAGATGCTGAGATGGAGGATGCAACTCTACAGCTGATGCTGCTTCCGGTGTTCCTTTATAATCGATGGTGCTTCTAGTGTTCACTTGGATCACCTCACAATTTTAAATTGGGCTACATGCGACAAACACAGTGTTAATAGCTACATCAGATGAGAAAAGGCTTCACAAGTACCTTCATTCTTCCATCTTTATTTTACTCATGCTTTATATTAATAATTGATTCTCAATGATGAGGCTAGAATAGGGCATATCCTTTCTAACCTAGTAGTATAGAGAATTTTCTCTCTGATTCCACCAATCAGAGAGTTGAGAACCTCCTTTCTCCTATAGGTAGCATTCTGAAATCTTTTATTGTTTCTATGTTGCCAAATCTCCTCGGTGAGCGAAGGAGATGATATTTATGTACTCATTATATTTAGGGGTATGGTTCAGCTTCAGAAGGCAATCATGCACTTTCTTGAATGTTGTACCTGTATTAGAAATAATACTCAATTCCTTGATTCGCTCGTATATAAACTGTGAAAATGGGCATTTAAAGAAAATATGATCCATTGATTCTGCCTCTGTCTTACATAGAACACATACTGGATTGGTAGTAATGAAATACATTTTGTCTGTAATGCGTAGCTTGTTTAGCATCGTAAGCCATAGGAGAATAGAGTAACTTGGCATAAATCACTTGTGCCAAATGATAAGAAACCATATCTACCTTGTGTTGTTTTGGTTCTACCATTTCCTAAATCTTGCAACATTAAAGGTGGTTAGAGGCAAGTTGAGACATTGGAAAGTGTCCTCTCTATCTAGGTTTGGTTGATAATTTGAGGTAAGATACTGCAACTCCGATGGAATGTTCCATTGACCACTTAGTAAGATGGATTTAACCTTCGCCGTAATAGGAAATCCAATCCAAAGTTGAGCTTGAGGATATCTTATTAGGGATCCTTTACCTAACCAATTATCAAACCATAAGTAAGCCTTATCTCCATTTCTAATCTTAGAAGAGACAAAAGGTTCAAGAATAGGTTTAAGCTTCAAAAGCTGGGTCAAGGGCCAAGAGAAAGAGGGTTTTTATAGGAATAGACCAAATATTAAAACCTTTTAGATTATAGCTATGAAACCATCGAATCCAAAGAGATTCTTTTCCAATAGGATGATCCAAAGGTTCTTAATCAATTTTATCTATTAAAAGAGGCAATAGGAATCATACCTAATTCCCCTTCTTCGTTCCTTTTTCAAACTTCTTACCATTTAACCTTAGCAAAATGACTGTCCGAATTTAAGTTTCCCCACAAGAATTTCTTAAAAGCTTCTCAATGGTTTTGATAACCCCTTTAGTTAGAGATATGTTGGAGACTAATATATATAAAGGGAATTTAGTACGGATTTGATAAGTTGCAATCTCCCTCCAAAAAAGAACATCTGGTTAGACCACATTCCCAATCTTCTCTATATCTTATCTAACAAGGGAAGGCATTCCAAAAATTGAATTCTTTTTATGGTGGTGGGAAAACCCAAATAGGAAAGAGGAGTTGGCTTCTTGCTTATCCCTGTGATTGTGGAGATACTGCTTTCCATTGTATTAGCACCTGTAGTTAGAATGTAATGACTTTTTGTAAAGTTAATCTCCAAACCTAAGAGATCTTTAAATAGAGAAAAGGTTGACATGAGTAGTTTAATAGATTTGCCATGTGCCTTAAAGAAAAGCAACATATCATCTGCCAAATATAAGTTAATAAACCTTACCCTCTTATATTTAGTATGAAATTTGAAGAACTTGCTATTACCCACCTTCTGTTGGATTAGATGACTTAGGACTTCATGCAAATGATAAAGAGATATGGGGAGATAGGATTTCCTTATCTCAAACCTCTTGCACTCCTGAAAATGTCGGTTGGGGTACCATTAACAAGAATGGACTAAGTAGGAGTAATGATACAAGCCTCGACCAAACTGACAAACTCTTTGTGGAAACCCAAGGGTCGTAAAGTCTGAAGGATGAAGTCTCATTTAACATGATCAAAAGCTTTCTTAAAGTCAACTTTTATGATACAATTTGATGGGTTATTCTTCCTTTGATACCCTTTCATCAACTCTTAAAAAATGGAAATATTATCTCCAATTCTTCTACCATATAAGAAAGCACTTTGATTATCAGAGATTAAAGAATCCAGTATTAGCTTTAACCTATTTGCTAAGATTTTAAAGATAATCTTGGATAGGAAATTAGTGCATGCAATAGGCCTAAAGTCATCCAATATAGAGGAATTAGTGGATTTAGGAATCAAGCATATATGAGTTTGTTAATCTCCTTTAGTAGTACTCTCTAGAGAAAAATTCCAGTATGACTCTTTTAACCACAGGTCTAGTGTCCTACCATGTCTTTTGAAAAAATTAACCATTAAAACTATTAGGACTAAGAGATTTATTAGGGTACATATGAAACAATACCTCTTCTATTTCTTTCTCTTCCACTAGTTTAATGAGAGCTGTAACTTGTTCCTGAGGGATCTTTTTATGAATAAAGGATTTAGGAGTGATTGTAGTAGCTCGTTTCCATGAAGACTCGTAGAAGCTCTTAAAGAATCTCTCTGCTTCCTTTAGAAGGTCTTCTTATTTAGAGATTTCCTCCCCATCTTGTAACTTCAGTGAGCATATTTTGTTTGCATTTCTCCTGGCTAAGACAAAGTTGAAAAAGAATTTTAAGCACCGTTCACTATCTTTTAGTCAATTGACTTTGGCCTTTTGTTCCATTAGATTGTCATGATCGCTAGTTTTAGAAAGATAAGGCACCAAAAGAGTTTTCTCATTACTCAATAGGCTAGGATTGGAAGGATCCAAATCAAGGTTATACTAGACAATTTCTAGTTCCTCCATGACTTTAGCAACTACTTGCTGAGTGGGGGAAGATCTTCTACTCATTAAGAATTTCATCTCCCTTTTGATGGCTTTAAACTTCTAAATACAAACAAATTGCTTAGTACCTACAATCGTAGTCTCCAAACCCTTTGGTAGAGCCTTAGAGAAACCCTGATCATCGATTAATAGATTGTTAAACTTGAATGGCCTTCTTCTACCATGGTTATGAAGAAGATTCTCAATTAATATGGGCGTATGGTTTAAGAATAAGCGGTTTAGTAAAGAAATTACACTATTAGGAAATCGAGTAACCTAAGCTTTATTCACCAATGTCCAATCCAGTTTTTTCCTCAAGGCCCATCTTCCTATCTACTTATTACTCTAGGTATAAAAATGTCCCTAAGGCTTTAGGTTAAATATTTCTAGCTTACCCACATAGTCATTGAAGTCAGATGAAAAGTTTCTTAAACTATAATTTTCTTCAGCTTCTATTCTATATAATGTAGAATTGAAATCTTTATACAAGTGTCATGGTCCATTGACCATCTTCTAGAACTATAGTAAGCTTTCCCATAATAATTTCCTCTGGAAGACATGATTAGCACCTTAGATAAAAGATGAAAAGATATCAACATTTACCTTAAGGAATTTACATTTTAGGTGAATGGCTTGCATCTCTGTGACAAAAACTTGAACATCCTTCAAAGTAGGGTCATATCCAATAATGATTCTCCCATACCTATGGGCTTGATAATTGGAGATAAATTTTCATCTTGATCCTAGTTTATTTTATAGATTAAGTTTTTCATATCATATTTTAGTTTCGAAAAGAGCAAAAATCCATGGCTTTGAAAATTCCATGCAATGATTTTTATAATTTAAACAACTTTTTTTGGAGCCCTTGCTTGTGTTCCTATTGGATTTCCTTTTAGTGGCTGTCAAAAATTCTCCAATAATAGGATCCTCCTCTTTATTATCCTCTGGAGGGGAACGTATATTTGCCTTATGATCAAACCCCTTAAGATTGTCTTCAAGGTTGATTGGCAATTCATCCACTAAGTTCTCCTCACCCATATTAGTGTCTTTGACATCAGAAGTAACCTCTTTAACGTTTCCCCCACCACTGTCTTCAACAAAGGCTTCTTCCCCAACAACATCTGCAACCAGTAATTCCCCAGCATCATCTGTAACCAATAACCTTTTCCATCATATTCTAGTTCATTTTTCTCTAGTCAATCTTCAGATGTAATCTCAGGTCTGGCTTCCTCGATTTGCCCTAACTCTTTGTTTATGAAATCATCACATGTCAATTCCTCATAATCCCCCTAAGAAAAGTTTTACTCATAGGGACTCATTTTTTACCTAGAGAAACGAGGGAAGGCTTCCATTGGTATTGGACGAACATATTATCCTTATAAAGAGATCCATCAAGCCCCAATCCCATAATAGGAATAGTTTCTAATAAACTGTAGGAAAGATCCATATTAATACAAATTCTAGCATACCCCAACCTCTTCTCATTTGCTATATTATCATTTAAACATAGAGGTTTACCAAGAAAACTAGTTATAATACTCAATCCTTTTGTTGTTTAGTATTTAGGAGGAAAATTAAAGAGATTTACCTACATTGGCACTACTCTCTTTTCCTTACAATCAATCTGAAAGCCTAGCTGCCAAGACTGCAAAAATAATGGGAAGTTTGTCACATGCCACTGCCTTTCTTTTACTACCTTTAATGCTTGAGCTTTAGAAGAAAATATGAACATAATGCATTTGTTATTAGCTATTAAAGCCTCAATAAATCCTTTCTTCTTCCAAGCTAATTGAGCCCATTTTCGGATGACAAGAAATGCAGGTCTTTTGTCCCAGAAGAACCCTATAAGGGAGTTTTCCTAAGATTTGACACCCTCCTGTAAGGTTTCTATATCAGGGGAAACAATAATCCAACCATCTTCTGACTTGGGAGGGCAGAACTACAGAGCAAAGTCTATGGAACCACCCACCACTTGCTTCCAAGTTCTCCTCCCTAACGAAGGAATAACATAAGTTGAAGAGGGCAAGGTTGGGGTTAAGGCCGAAGTGAAAAGAGAGGAAGATGTAGTTGAAATATGAGTTGCAGGAGAAGATTGAGGAGCTTGGGGTAGGAGAAGGAGAGGTTTCAGTGTTGCACCTGAGGATGAGGGTGAGGAAGAGGGTATGGGTAAGGGAGGAAAATCCTCCTTTTCTATGTTTTGTTTTGTAGGGGGATGTGGATTCTGCATAATTAAGCAGTCTATGTTAAAGAATAGAGAAGTAGAGATAGGTTCTAAAAGAGGAAACAATAGAAGGTGGGAAAGTGGAAAGAAAATGGAGGAGACCTTACTACCCTTATAGGAGATCTGATTTGGAGAAGGTGAATCGGTGAATGAGTGATTAGTAAGGAAGAGGCTTCAGGGAATGAGTGAAGGAAGAGTGTACAATGTCGTTAGGAGGAGAGTAGCAAGAATGGAAGGAGGAGAAACAAGGATTGAAGGAGATATCTACTAGGTTGTAAGCTAGAGGTTAGAGGACAAGCGGAAAACTTCTCTCTAACCCATGGTAACAACACATCTTTTCTTTTTGTTATGTCCATCATTGGAGTGTTCTCATAAGGTTCAGATTTTCTGTACCCATACCTTGTTCTGCATTAAAAATCATGTCGTTTTATGTTTGTTTACATCCAGAAAGATGTCTTTTTTGGTGTAGAACAAGGTTGAAACAGGATGTTGAGAGTGGAGGATCTGACGTCATTGTCATAACCGAGCTCTTTTTTTATGCCTATATTTCAAATACAATGTCAAAATATTTTCAACAATTCTGCAAATATACTGAAGGCTTCTTCAAGGTATGACAAAAACTTCTTTTTTATCCTCTTCGTCGTTAATTTCTCCTCATGCCTTAAAATAACATCAATTTTCTTCTCCATTATCAGTGTCTCCTTATATCTTGGAATTGATTATTCACTTACCTTTTTTACCAGTGGATTCTCATGAAACCTTAAGGGGTGTTTGGAAAGGAGTGAATTGAATTCAATATTGTAATTGAATTCAATTCAGCTATTTGGAAACACAAAAATGAGATGAATTCAATTCATGCATGTAATTGAAATCCATTTCCTTTATAAATTGAATTCACTCCTTCAAGCATAGGAATTTAATTACATTGAAGCTTAAGGAAGTCACATTTGAATAAAAAACTATTGTTTGCTGTGAGTTTATAACCAGACATTCATCAAAGTTTATATATTTATCGTGGGTTTTTATTGATTATAATTTTTTGCCTTGTATTTCTTATCAAGAATCGCTCTGTACCATTTAAAGGTAGCGTCTTGCTCTTTTGCTCTTTCATTCTTTGGACTACTTCACTTTTCACTCTTTTGTACTTCACTTGATTGGATTCTAAAGACTATTAATTAAAATATTATTAATAATTAATTAACTACAATATAATTAATTAATTAAAATATACTTAATTAATTACAATATCATTAATTAAAATTAATTACAATATTTTAATTAATCAATGTATTGTAATTGATTAATTACAATATAAGTAATTAAAATATGGTTAATTAATTAATTAAAATATAATAAATTTTTATTTCTCAATATTTTTTACAAATCAACTACTATTGACGGTAATAGTAATCATTCATGTCTCTTAACAAATAATCATAATTATAATAATAATATGCATTCTCATTCCTCACTATATTCATTCTCATTTCAAACTGTGTAATTAAATTCATTTATAATATTATTGAGTTTATTCCAAACAGTATAAATTGAATTCAATTCAATCTCATTAATGTAATTGACTCTAATTCATTAATGAATTCAATTCAAAGGTTTCCAAATGTAAAAGTTATTTTCTTCCCTACTATTAAACTAAAATGGCAATAACTATTCATGCATACACCATAAATAATAGGACATTACTTTTACATCTTCTACCTGTTGTGCTGTTTTGTCGGGTGTTTCTTATTATAATCATCCCTTAGTGTCTAAGAATATTTCTAAATGTTATCATATTGATTTCCAGTACTATTCAATCTCATCAACGCATAATCAACTGTTTTTTCTTCGGTTTCTTTTCACTATATATCTTCTTCCTCATATCTATCTATATCTGTAAATGCACTGAAGCTCATAACTGAAAGAAGAAGAAGTGCGACTTTTCTCCCAATCCGATCCCATGGCAACCTGGTTCGCATTTTATAAAAATGAGGCAAGCAATGAAAGCCAAAGTTACAAAGAGACCATTAGAAAGTATGATGAGCTAGTCCAAACCCTTCCTGGAGATGATGCGTGGTGGACTCGGCATCTGTATAAAGGATTTTGGCTACCATCTGGTGGCCTTATTGCTCATCTCTTACTTGAAGATCACCACTTCCATAGTAAGCCTACTGATATTCTCGTAGCTAGCTCTCCCAAATGCGGTAGCACTTGGATCAAGGCTCTCATTTTTGCCATTTTGAACCGAAACATATATGACTTCGGTACTCACCCTTTGATCACCGCTAATCCTCACTCCTTGGTACCCTTCTTGGAAAAATGCTTATATCGAAATGAAGATACTGATTCTCTTCCCTCTCCTCGCCTTTTCGGTACTCACCTCCCTTACACTTTGTTGCGAGACTATGTGAAAGATTCAGGTTGCAAGTTTGTTTATGTCTGTCGAAACCCAAAAGATGCTTTTGTTTCAATGTGGTTGTTCCTGAACAAGGTCATGTCTCGATATCGGCCAACCGAAGTTTCTCTACAAGATGCTTTCGAGATGTTCACCAAGGGAGCTTCTATTTTCGGGCCCTTTTGGGATCATGTGTTAAGCTACTGGAATGCTAGCTTAGAAGCACCGTATCAAGTGCTGTTCCTCATGTATGAAAATTTACAGAGAGAGCCTGTGGCTCAAGTTAAGAGGTTGGCTGAGTTCTTGGACACACCCTTCTCGATGGAGGAAGAGAAGGCAGGTGTGATTCAGGATATTGTAAAACTGTGTAGCTTTGACAACTTAAATAACCTGGAAGTTAACAAAGTGGACTCGAATTCTGATCCATCTACGACCATAAAAAACACTGACTTCTTCAGGAAGGGTAAGGTTGGAGACTGGAAGAACTATCTAACGCCAGAGATGGCTGCTTGTCTCGATCAAATCACAGCAGAGAAGCTACGCGGTTCTGGTTTGAGTTTTATTGATCAAAGTGTTTGATATTGTATGCACAAGTAAGAAGAATCTTGATTGATTTTGTTTTTTTCATTGACTACGGTTTGGTTTGGTTAGGTATATGCATATAATAAGATCACGCACTTCCATGATCTAGCTCTGTTCTTGATCATCATGACTTTTGGACGTCATTTTCACATAACATAGGCCTTCAATGACGCTTGTTATACCATTTTAGATCATCTAGCAAGCCAATCATAACATTATATCAATAAATTATTGTAGTGGTAGTAGAAAGTAATGCCACATTTCATACAAATAGCTTTATAGAAATATGTAGCCCGATTTAATAGTCTACTGTGTCAGGAATTTGGCAATATATCTGATGTTGCTACTATATAGAGATAAAGTGGCTCCCATGTTCGCTTTGAGCCAGTTTGAGGTCAAGATAATGCCTAACTTGGTGCTCACTAGGTGACCCTATCAGAAAAGTGTGTAGTCCCATGACTAACATCCTTTTTCCTTCACTGTCTGCGAGACTAAGTCTCTTGCATACATCTATTGTGATTGTCACATTCACTGTTTTACCTTTCTTCACCTTTACTCTCTCAAACCCAGCAAGTTGCACATTTGGTGCACCAGTTACATCTGATGTGGTAGGTGGCTTCCAGAACACCAACACTACATGGCCTCCACGCATTGGGCCTCGGTTCCTAACTCCAATTACAAGATCAAGTTCTAAACTCGTGCAGTTTACTGAGGAAACATCAATGGCAGTGGCTTGCGCATTGGAGCGAAAATTTTGATTTGTTGAAAGTATGCTTGTAGGGTAACTGGGTGTAGAATTCAATCTAACTAGTAATGTAGCAGGAGCAGAAGCTATAAACTTGGAGAAGGTTGAGTAGCTTAGCCCATGACCAAACTCATATAAGGATCTTCCCGTGTAAAACCTGTAGGTCCTTCCAGGGAGGTTCTTAGATGCATCAGCTCTCATGTTCATGTCTGTCATCGGCACTTGATCTGCATATTCTTTTGGGTACCATGTAAATGGAGTCCTTCCAGCTGCAAAGACACAAATCAGCATGTGTAAGGTCTGAATATTCTTCAACATTAAATCATAGAAATGTCAGAGGTTACCTGGATTATGGTCCCCAAATATGACTTGTGCTATAGCATCTCCCCCATCTTGACCAGGATACCCCACCCACAAAATCCCTCCGACTGTGCTCTCATTTTTGACAAAAGAAATGTCAATGGGACTAGCAGACATGATCACTATAATTACGGTTCCACTGGTTGCATTTATAACACTAGTAACCAGTTTCTCTTGAAATCCTGGCAATGTCAAGTTCACTCTATCGAACCCCTCTCGCTCTATAGATTGATCAAGCCCCAATACTAGCACCACTGCATCAGCATCCGTTGCAGCTTCAGTTGCTGCCGCAATAAGTGTGTCGTCATTACAGCTTACAGACTTGCACCCAGGTTCAAATTTAGCTGTTGTAACATACTTCTGCAGCCCTTGAAAGGGGGTGGTGTACTTGCAGGGTATACCAGCATAATTACTTATCATAGTTTCAGTAACATTACCATTTGGTCCTATGACAGCTAAATTCTGAATTGTATCTTTTGACAAAGGAAGAGCTCCACTGTTTTCTAGCAAGACTATTCCTTGTTTTGCCGCATCAAGTGCCAACAGCTGATGATCATCAGTACATACATCAGATGCCCCAAGATCTCCAAATGGGAGCAACTTTGGATTCCCATCAAAGAAACCAAGCCTCATGAGAACTATGTAATTGTAAGTTAAGGCCTGATCTACTGTGGACTCATCTACTTTTGTTTGTTTAACTGCATTCTCGGTGTACTTACCCAAGAAATCCCCACAGTTCATGTTTAAACCTGTATGATATGAACATATATGAAATAAAGTAACCTTTTCACGTTTCAATTTTTTGAGAAAACATTAATTTGTTATACCTGCTTTCAGTGCGAGGGCTACCGCATCTTCAGGGGTGGCAGTGTAGTGGATACTATTATGATAAACCTCAACAGAATCACAATCAGAAACAATATATCTGCCAGAAATCACATGAAATGGCTAGTTAGACAAAATGTTGTAGGCTTCACTCATTGAAAAACTTTACAATTCAAGGAAAAAGAAAATTGTAAGATTTAACTTATAATGTCAGATAGGGGATTAAGCAAGCAGTAGTTCTTTGAAATTTGAAAAGTAAGAGAAAATGAGAGGCAGCTTATAAAGTGGTTAGAGTAGAACACACCCATCAAGATTCCATTGGCTTCTGACAATCCCTTTGAGCAGCTCTGGATCAGCACAAGTAGGAATACCATTTACCCTGTTGTATGAGCACATGACACTACTTACATGTCCCTCCTCTACACAGCTTCTAAATGGAGGCTGATATGTGTCCTCCATATCCTGCTTTGTTACCTGCGAAAACCTCATTGTTATGTAAAGCTTCAGCTAACCAAATACTACGTCTCAAAAACTTGACTCAGGTACAAAAGTAAAATACGTAGTAAAGCATCATATCCATCACTGAACACCCGCGTTCTTAGTTCTAAATAACTGGAAATTATTTTCAAAGAATTCAGGAATATATCACAAGTCAATAGTAGTGATCATACAGTCAAATTTCCTAGTTTACTGCCCTACAAACTTCTCTGTCTGCAGCTTCTGACATCTGTTAGAAATCTCAGGTTATGTAGCATAACAAAGGTCGTAGTAATTAACTAAAAAATGTCTAGTGAAAGGAAGCAAGTCCTTAACAACCATTCTGATTGGCTAGCTAAGAGGGATAGATTATATATACCTTGGCATCAAAATGAAATCGATCGATTCCTTTCCAATTATCAACATCATAGGCAGTGTAATGTTTGCAACAACTTGAAACTTTCAACTTGTCATCACTCGTGCTTCCTCCCTCTTCACCAACTTCTTGCAAGCCCTTGACATAATTTACAGCATATATGGACACAACGAGAGGGTCCTCTCCGGGTGTCTCTTGTCCACGACCCCATCTTGGGTCACGAAACACATTGACATTAGGACTCCAATATGTCAACCCAGCTAAACCCAAGTTGTACATTGCTCGAGCCTCTGTTGACACCACCTGCCCCATCTTAAGCCAGAGTGTCTTGTTGAAACTAGCAGCGGAGAGAATTGTTGCTGGGAAGCTAGTGGCACCTGGCACTGTTGCATTAAATTTGACACCAGGACCAACATTTGACACTCCATGTAGTGCTTCAGACCACCATTCATAGGCTGGAACACCTAGTCGAGGAATTCCAGTGGCAGTATTTACTAGTTGTTTTACCTTTTCTTGGAGTTTCAAGCGTGAGATCAGGTCCTTAGCACGGTCCTGATATGTTAGGGATGTGTTACAAAATGGGAATTGGCTGGTCTGAGGAATGCTCTCGTCACAAGCAAACTTTTGACTGGCACTAGGGACGATAAGCAGCAATGCGAGTAGTAGTGATGAGAGAAGTTGGCCCTTCATGGTCTCTTTTGTTATTTTGGCTACATAGAGTTCGGATATACCAGTATAACATTATTAGTAGCAACTCAACGAAATTTATAGTTGAAGGGTGAGACTCAGTGTCGACTGAGAGTTGCCTTCTATGCCAAACGATGTTGGTTGCTTGGAGTTTGAGACTATTCAACTGGTTTTCTAGTTCAGAAAGCAACGAATGCTTGGGTTGCTTGGCCAAAACAAAAGCCTCTTTTCTCTAACAGCAGCAGAATTTATTGACATTGCTGGGACCCAAATGTTTAACCCTAACTATTTACCTGGTCCCCATGAACTTGAGGACACTGAATATTTGCATTAATCTTAAGCATCACTCCTTTTTATACGAGTCATCAAGTATAAGTAGAGCACAAAAGCTAATCCTTTCGAAGTTTGTTAAGTTCTTTAAGCAACGCCATTCCTGTCCAAGTAAGATATTAAGAAGCCTAATCCTGATCAACTTGGCCCATCTCGCACTTTAGATAATCCTGTTATGAGGTTTGCACTAGGCTTAACTGTTACTGATTCAGTACTTGTAGGATTCAAGTGATTGCCTTTGCTTGGTTTTTACACAAACCTCGCACTTGAAAAGATAAAACAGTACAGGTCTTCTTTATTTCCACATTTTGGTAGTTGTTTACTACACGGCTTATGCCAAGGATCTTTGTCCAATGTTCATTACACTTCCAAAATGTGAGTGACATGTCTCCTGTGTGTGTAAAGAGAGGAAGAGGGACAGGACCAGAGAGAGAGAGGAGAAGGAGTCATGGAAGGGTGCCTTCGAAGAATGACCAAGAGTAAGGGAATCATTCTTATCCCGTTTTACTTACGCTAAATTTATCATTGGAATGTGACAGTGACTTTCTTTCCCCGGAAAAAGAAAAAGTGTTCAGAGGATTTTGCGTCCAAAGCCCAGTATTTCTGTTCAACTTCGTAAAGTTTTATGTTTGCTCTCAATAATAAGATTGGTATTTTTTTTACCAATGCAAGACCTTCCCATGTTTAAATACTTGTTTAATATAACTTAAATCCTAAAATAACATATCTCTAAAAATTTGACAAAATTAATTTTTTCTTCAGTTTAATTTCTTGTTGATATTAACATAATATTATTTTTATATTTTAAACTAAAAAGTAGGTCTACTTTCACATAATTATTTTTCTATTAACCAAAAAGTAGATCCTACTATCATATGACAGAGATAGCCATTTTTATAAATTTCAAACATTACATCTCATTTGTCACGTGACAATGGAATCTGCTTTTTATTTTAACAAATAAAATGTTAGTATTAATGTGACATTTAATTGATAAAGAGTTAATCTTATAAAATTTTTTATCCACTTACGGTCTATTTTGAATGTTTTAAAATTTATAAAATTTAATTTAAACTTTTCAAAACGTTAAGATTTGTTCTATATTTTGTTGTAAATGTTGATAATCAAAATGTACTTTAATCTTTTTTATTAGTATAAGTAATTAAGAGTCTACCATTTAACTCACCCTTACATTTGTGGCAGTGTCTCTTAAAATTAAAATCATTGAATTTTAAAAAAAATTTATGCTTTCTAGTAATTATACTCTATCTTGGTTAAACTAATAATTCATCATTCTTTATATAAAATACACATAAAAGTACTTAATAATTTAAAATAAATGAAAGAGAGAAAGTCTTATGAATATGAACTCTTAGTTTTAGTGTTAAATACAATCCACCTTCATCTCAATTTTTATAGTTTTAAAATTATTAATTATTATTTTGTTTTTTAGATATTATATAAATTTCTTTTCACATTTTGTTATTTAATCATCTATTCATAATCTTAAATGCAATATCATATTAAAATTTAATAATTTTAATAATATATTAGTTTCGTTAAAATAAAAAGTAAATTAATAAAAATATAACAGAAAATTCTATATTGTTTATATATATATATATATAGACACACACACACACACACTAAAATTTAAAACCAAGCTTAAAAATGAGGGTGGACTAACAACTTTTGTTGTGGGTCTAGCCTTATTTTAGAGATTGTTTGTTCGTCTAATTCTACTAAATTTGGGCTCTAGAAGTTTTAATTGTTTTCATAGATCAAAATAAATAAAGAATAGGCAGATTTAAGGTAGAAACTGATAATTGGAAGTTGTTTATGGTATCACACACCATGACAATAGTGGAGATGACCATATGGATGAATGTGTAAGATGTTGTAACTATGTACAAGTTGAATAATGACAATTAAAGTTAGAACCACTTATGTGGAGTCAAACACGCCTATGTTATTAGGTCACTAAGACCATGTTTATTAGCAAAGTCAAGTTTTAAAGTTTAAAACTTGAACATGGTCACCACATAAAATCATGTAGGCGATGGTATGTAGTATAAAATCTTATCTTTTTTAGATTAAAAATAAGTTTGGAAAATAAAAGTTGCATAAGATAGAAATACTTGAAAGATAAAGAGTTTTAGAGTCCAAATAGCATTGTTCAACTTAAGTTTATATATATCATCCATTTTTTTTGACTAATTAATTATTGGTTGAGTGATTTTATTGATCCTATGAGTGTTATTGTTTGGAATCTAACAACTGGTATTAGAGCCTTAGGTATGGATGGTAACAATAGCTCTATGGTGAAGTTAACATTGAATAACTACTTAATATAGAAAACTATAATGAAAAATCTCTTGTATTGCAAAGATCTCTATGATCCAATCAATATGGAAAAAAGTATAAAAGATGATGTTTAGTATAAGCTAGAGAAGATAGATAAAGAGTAGGAGAAGATGAAGTAGAAAACTTTGGGAACTATTATACATTAGATTGATATTAGTATATTCAACCACATATCCCAAGAGATAGATCTTTTTAAGATGTGGAAGAAAGCCCCTGCCATAATCAAGGCCTCCTTGATTAAATGACTTGTGAACTTGAAGTTGAAGGTTAAGAAATTATAGTCAAAGCATCTCTGTGATTTTTAGTATGGTATGCTTTCTTTAAAGAGACTTTTGTTGTGACTATTAGTAACTCCACTCTAGATGGTGTGCTTTCTTTATATGTGATTAAAGAGAGCATGTTTAATAATGAGATTGTGAGGAAGGAGATTAGTGTTGATAACTTACAGGCTCTTGTGGTTGAAAATAAAGGAAAAAGCAAGAGTTGAGGTCTTAAAAGGTAAGACATATTTAAGAATAGGTCTAAGTTAAGAGATTGTAAGAAATCAGGATATGTCACTATTATGCTAAACGTGGTCACAGAAAGAAGTCGTATTACTAATAGAAGGAAAAATAGAAGAAGCAAGACAACTAGAATGATAGAGACAATAATAAAACGATAGCAACAACCTCAAGCACAAGTGATGAGATATCATTGATTTTGTGACTAGTAGTTATCTTCATGTGATATGGCATATACATACACGTGAATATTGATTGTGCACAATAATATGATTGTATATGCATTCATTGATATTTTTCAGGTAAAATTGATCTATAAATGTGAATTGTATTTTGATATGTCTTGAATTTTGGTATGATTGGATTTCAATTAGAAAATTTGGAATGTAATGTTATGGATTAGGAAATTGATGGATTAGAATGTACATTTTGACTAAGACAAATGCCAAGTGGTAGGATAAATTGATGGATGAAAAATTTGAATGATTTATCGTATAATTGAGTGACATTTGACATAGTTAAATTGGTGAAAAATAGATTAGTAATTAATTGACAAACGAATCAATCATTGTTTTGACAAATGAGCTGGCAAGTTAATGACAAATGGCATATTTGATTAATGGACAAGTGACCTAGTTAGTTGGAGACATTTGGCAGCACCTATGCTTGATAAGTGCTGAATATGCCATAAGACATATAGTCATTCCATTAGATGACACCTAATACCTTAGGTGTAAGTTTCAACAGGAACAACTCCAGCTACAGTCATTTCTCTTCTTCCTTCCTTTCATACACTACCGAAACACTCTTCCTTGCACCTCCCTATGTTTTTTTATGTTCATGTCTAATTGTTGCACCAATAATCCTTGCTTCACCCTCATTAAATTAAGTAGAGAATTAGAATATAGTTGCCCTATTGCCCTAGTTGAAATCCTTCCAAGTTCCACCTTGAATGTGTAATGATTCTACATGTTTGAAGTACTGATTTAGAGTGACTTTTGAGTTGGGATTAGAACTAAACAAGTAAGTAAAAGATTAGTATTTATGGCATGTTATAATAGAGAATTGATGATGATAAATTAGGATGAAAATATTAAAGTGTGCTGGAATCTGATAACTAGAATATTTTACTAAACATACTTTGGTATTTTGGTTATATTTTGATATGTAGATTTCCTAATGAAATTATTCATGATTTAAATTGAACTAGAGATATTTGGATACAATTGCTAAGAAGAAATTGAATTTGAATTCTGTCCTTAAGGGTTTTGAAATTTAGCTTGAAATTGAGTCTTGGCCTAGGTTGTAGCACTACCCGTGACAGAAATCATATCCTGTTATTATCAAATAAGCTATATTGATGTAGGTCAAATCAAACAAAGTTATCTTCACAAAAATTGTAGCTTATTCTCTTAGATTTCAATTGGTATAAAGTTTGTAACTTTTGGATATTGAAATTGATAGATACGAGTTGTAGAACTTTCAGTGTATGATCATGCACTATGTAACATCCCGTCACTTGAATTAAGATTAAAATGGTGTTTATTAGAGATTAATGAGAAATTAGTAAGCATAATTCATGCTCATGCATCATTATATATTCACACACATATGAATATTTATTTTGATACATTAAAAAAATTGTACATGTATGCATTGACATTTTTGGGTATAATTAATTGTTTAAAATGCAATTAAAATATGAATTATGAATTATTGGGGCTAAAAATTTATTTGGAGAATAATCTGATTATTTCAAATTTTTTGTGAATTTTGGGAATTTATGAAAATTTGGGTATTTTTTGGATTAAAAAATAAAATAATAAACCAGTGAAATTGTGACTTGTGGCAGTAGTGAGCAGTGACACTTATAGAACATGCAATATAGCCACGTGGTGTATGGGTTTGGTGTAGCTCATTCCTTTATTGTTGTCTCTTCACTGAAAGCATTGTTACACAAAAACAACTTTCTTCTTGTTTACCAACACTGAAACACCTGTTGTTCACTCTGTATACTTGATTCACCCACACTGCCGAAAGTTTTGTTAAATCAAGTAAGTGATTTTGGTAATAATTTAATGGTATTTTGGTGATGTTTGAACTTGGTTAAATTGGTTATGATAAATGAAGTGGCTGGAAATAATTGCAGAAATGAATATGTGCATACTTTGTATACTTTGTTTTTGGTTTACAGAAAAACGAATATGGGTTGTTTTTACTGTTCCTATGTGAATCTGTGGAATATGTATGAATATGAGTTTAAATGGGTTTTAGGATAAGAAATGAGGATTAGGGAAGGATGTGATATAAAAAGGGATTAAATGAAGCAAAAGTGTAGATGTTAGTGAAAAGAAATGCATATGTTTGAGAAAAATGGAAACATGCATGAATATGTTGGTTTCAGAACTAAATGGGAATCTTAGATTTTTGACTTATTTTTGGTTGTGTTGAACTGAGAAGAAAATGGTATAAGTAATTTATGTATGAGTTGAATAATATAGAAATGAAAAGATTAAAAGATGTGCAGAAATATATATGCAATAATGTTGCAGTAAACTTCATGCTCTGTTTTTGTTATATATGCGTTAATGTTTAGGTAATGTTAGTGATAGGTTTTAATGAGGCTAGAGTTAAAGAGGACATAAGAGTAGTGTGGTGTTGTGTTTTAAGAAGGATTAAGATTATAGAAAAACA
>JAOSBK010000206.1:39378088-39407696 GCA_027568895.1 Erythroxylum shatona
CACAAGTCCAAAGCAAAGCATACTACTATAGTTCCAATTTATCATCAATTTGCTCTTAGCTTGTTCTAAATTGTACTAAGCTGTACTGAGCTTTACAACTTCAATTTCTATTATTGTCATTGTGAGTTGAGTGATTAGTAGAGAATCACTTGGAAGGTAGGATTTGTGCCGGAAAACAGATCGATTGTAAGGTGTAGCTTGAGCCAGAAGTCAAGTTGTATTGGAAGAGTTCACACTGAACTAAAAAGTGTGTAGTCAAGAGTTTTTGCCAAAATTCTAAGTGGGAGCTTAGGTAGAGGATGTAGGTCTTAGCACCGAACCTCTATAAAAATTATGTTTGCCTCTCTTCCCTTCTCTTCTACTCTTTTACATTTCAATTTTGATTGTTTATTTTGTGTGTTCTAATTTTATGTTTTTTGTAGCACTTTGTGAAAAAGTTTAAAAGATCTATTCAACCCCCCTTTTAGATCGTTTTCAACTCATTGCAATTTTTTCACGCATCACACGCATATTTAGAAAATCAATAAACCTTTTTCGGCCCATTTTATTAAAAAACAATTTCAGTTGCAAATGTTACAATCAGTTAACACATCATCATATATTCCAGTAATCATTTAGGCCCAAAACAAAACATTTCCATTCATACAGTTAGTATACTTTTCAATTCGCCTAAATGTTGTATAATAATTATACAATACTATTTTTCAATAAAAAAGAAAGACTGTAGACATACAACTGATCTCGACCTCTAACTCTTACTTATATGTAGTGGTTTGACTCATGTTCCAATTTTTTGGGTGAGTTTTGCA
The DNA here is from genome assembly GCA_027568895.1 of Erythroxylum shatona. NCBI lineage: Eukaryota > Viridiplantae > Streptophyta > Magnoliopsida > Malpighiales > Erythroxylaceae > Erythroxylum > Erythroxylum shatona. Next base: position 39,378,898 of record JAOSBK010000206.1, read on the forward strand.
AACTCAGTGAGCGGACCATCCTCGATAGCTCACTCATATCATATAACACAACAATTCATACTTAAAATTCACATACACTTCATGTCATCATATAATACACATCATTTCACCAATAATCATATAGTGTCATATAACATTTTGATCACTTATTCCATATTTCACATTCAGAGCAGACAAATAGTTCATTTCAATCATTTAAAACATACATATCAATTATATATGCAATGCACATGAAAGTCACTTGTAATTGTTATTGTTGTGACTAAGTGTCTATAACTTTTTTATATCCATTGCGAATACCGAGCTCATTAATAACCATTCCTTATCCGTTGGAGATACAGGGCTCATTATACATAGTGAGTCTTTGGCTCTTAATCACTTTCTGAGTTTTAAGCTCTTTTTCGGGTGGCTACTCCAATCATAACTACCTTTATCTGTTCATGCATTCATGTACTAAAATGCATCACATTCACATATATTCAGTTAATCTCTTATGTTCAATTTCACATTCACATTCACATATTTCATCGTTATTCAACAATAACGTTAATAATCACTTATTTCATTCACATTCACATGCAATAAAGCACTTCATGTTCTCACATTTATCAACTCCTTGGACTATTTACGTTTGGAATGGTCTCAATCGCAACCATATCAGTAGTATTTCAATATAGAAATATAGAACGAAATAAACAATGAAAGTGAGACCATTTAGGTCAACTCACAGTACGCTCTAGATTAACATTTCCTTCCATGATCCGAAACGTCTGAATGCTGACTTTCAACCCTGTGTATCAACTTCATGCAATACACACATTACACATACATTACTAATTGCACAATTACATAAACATTCAATCACACACATATATTGAGCATGCATTATACATACACATATATATATTTATATGTATAATGCATGCTCAATTTGAATATTTTGGGTATGTTTCCTTTATTCATATCTCATGATCATTCATACTTCAAAACTCATATATGTCTAATTTTAACTTAGGTTTACACCTTAATGAAACAAATTTATTCTAAGTTCATCACTCAATCATGTACTAAGGTTCATAGCTCAATACACTTGATTATTATGATATCATCAATCAATCATTCACCAATGTTATTCTAACATTATAAGATCACACAATATCCAAACTCTCATTCATTCATACTTAATACATATTACTCATCTCCTTTGAATCATATTAGCATTTCTAAGAAAACTTTTATTCTTATAACACACATAAATTTCCAGATTTTATACACTTGATATCAACAATCCTTTCACTATGTTATATCCTCAATTACAACCTATATATATCCAACACTTTATCAACTTATTCAACCTGAAACTAGGTTCATTTCAAGTCCCATTCAAGTCTAAATTCATCATAGGGAAGTACCTTACCATTTATTGTTTCAAACATCACATAAAAGAAGAATAATTCACATTGATGGCCTTTCCAATTTTTTTTGTCATGATAGATTTTCGAGTCAATTTTACATGACCATTTTGATATGGAAAATGAGGTATTTAGGTAATACATTCTCCTAAAAAAATGTTCCTATATGTCTTACATTTCTAACGACACCAAATTCACATAGTTTGGTTCAATATTCTACAAGTTATACTCAGAATACTACAGACTGTTCTCACACTGCGACAACACACAGTACTCAACTTCAAGTTAAGTTTAGAAATCCTTAAAGATAGAATTAAAAGTCGATTACTTCATGAAAAATATATCCATTTGTCTCTAGTTTAATCTAAACTTAGAATCATCTCATTTGGATATGTACATATCAAGATATGGCTACAATACAAATATATGTTCAGTGAAAACACTCCATCTACCATATTTCAACAAGCATTTTATCATCATCATTCACATCTTCATTTTATCTCCAAACTAACATCCAAGTTCTTCTCATTTCAAGAACTCTATACTATACTAGTCTTTTCTTTAAGTTCAACTCACTCTAATTCATCTCTATATAACAACTTATAATTCACATTTCTCATATACCCAAAACAAAACAAATTTATATCATTCTTTTGTTCACATTTCAACACTCATTCTATACACAAAATTAAGTCATAAACTAACCTCTATATTCATCAACCTTCAATTCTCATTAAAACATCATTTTCATAACCAACCTATCTCAAAAACATCTTTAACATAACTCATGATACTTACTTCCTCATCCACGTATCATCACTCTTCAGCTCCTTTTTCACTATCATGTAATCTCAAGATATCATCACAAATGCTTTTTACTAACCAACCCATTCATAACATTAATATACTAAAACATAACATAACTCATTTATTTTTACACCCACGTACAACATATGTTTAACTCCTTGATCATGATTATGATATCTCAAACCAAACACCATATTTATAGTTCATTTCAAAATAACCCATGAAGATCAAACATGTACTTACTTGTTTTAAACTTCAAGTTTCTTTAAAAATCACGTGAAACCCTAACTCCTTCCATGATACACGATCATCAACAATTAAGGTAGAATAGAGTGGGTCTTTTTGTAACAAGATGTAGAAATAACAAAGAGCTTGAAGTATAAAGTAAAAGATGATGGCAACTCACAATTGATAGTGGGGTTGGTAAGAAAATGCTGTGAATGGAGAAGAACAAGGGAATAAAATGAAGAACGAAATGAAGAGAGAGCATTTAGCCAAAGAAATAAAATCAAAGACCAAATGGTTGTCTTTCATTTAGGCCATACATAACTGAGGTGTGTGGCAAGGCAAGTGATACTTGTCACTTGCCACATATCACCACCTTATTGTCTTCACTTGGTCTTTTAAACTACTAGTCTATTTGTTTCCCCATTTGTCATTAAATCTTAATGTCACTTATCAATAATTTCTACTGTCATTTGACAGTTAATTCTACTACTATTTATCATTTGTCCTGTCACTTAGCATTTTTTCTAGTCTAAAAATATCCAAAATTTCAGACATTTCCTAAATTTCACTAAAAAAATTCTAGATCAACAATTATTATCATCAAATCACTTTTCAATATGTATAATTCACAATTCTCAATATAATCACATTTATAAATCAATTATACTTAGAAAAATGTCAATGAATGCATGTACAATCATTTTAATGTATGCAATATTCATGTTCATGTGTGTGTATGCTAACATTATGCATGAATATGAAATGCATTTTTCTAATCTCTCATTACTATTTCTTAATTACAGAAATCTAGAGTTCTAACCCTTAGTATAAAAACGGGATGTTGTACATAAACTAATGATTGGAAGTTATTTTTAGTGTATATGCTTGTATATGAGTTGCACACACCTAAGTCAATAGTAGACATAGCCGTATGGATGGACGTGTAAGCTTTTGTGACTACATATGAGTTGAATGACAACGCTTGAAGTCAAACAGGCTTGTATGGAGTTAAAGGCCCCCATGTCAGGCTGTGTCTGCTCACCATGCAAGTCACTGAGTTTGTGTATCTTAGCAGTGTCAAGTTTTGAAGTTTAAAAGTAAGATAAGTTTGAAAGATAGAAGTTACATAGGACATAAATATTTGACAAAAGAATAAGCTTTAGATTTGAAATAGCATTGTTAAACTATAGTTTCATTGAAGTTTGATTTAAAGAATTAGTTAGGAGTAGTATTGGTATATGTTCAATCTTAAATGCTTGTATCTTGCTATTTTTGATTTAGTAGACTTATTGTTAGTTTGTCCTATGCCTTTTTACATTAAAATTGTATGTCCAAATTATCTCTGAGTCATCTATATTTTGATTTTGTAAAAATTGTTGATTGGAGTCCAACATAATTAAACAATAAGGAACAGAAGAAAATACACTAAAAAAAAACAATTGAAACCCATGTAACCTCTCTGAAGGCAATCCATAGGCTTCAAAGGTTCAGTCAAAAGTCCTCTTCAAGTTCATAGATGCTCGCTGACATCAGACGAGTACTTTGTTTGTACAATGACGTCCTTCACTAACGATTATAACTGCCTCCAAAAGACGCGGAAACGCCACTGACTCTCAATGTCCCAAACTTCCACGATTCTAGCGGTTTTTAGATAATGTGTATTCAAACGGACCAACCTTAGCAGTTGTTTTTATTTTCCGATTTTTGATTTGAAGAGAGAGGAACAGAAGTAAGAATTGCCGTGTCCGAAATTGCAGAACCATAATAAAAATCCTTCCCTTTGGACTTGCTGCTCTCTTGCATTTTGGTGACCAGAACAGTTCATCTGAGAAACCCTTTTGCCCTTTTCTTCGAGTCTTTCCTGTCAATATTCATTTGGATAATCCATAGTTTTCCGTAAACTGCTGAAATACGTTCTTTGCTTGAGAAAATCTTGGTGAAGAAAATGGCGCAGTTGAGTTCTGGGGTCCTCGTGAAGTTTCTTCGCGAAATGAATGTCGATGGAAACCCTTTGCATGATCGCCAACCTGTGTTGCTGCAGATAAGAAGCATTATACCTGTGTTGAGAGATGGTGATCTTTGGCCTAATAGAGGTTTCATTGTAAAGGTTTCAGATTTATCTCACGCCTTATATGTTTCCTTGCCCAAAGAACAAGATGACATGGTTCTTTGCAACAAATTGCACCTTGGGCAATTCATATGGGTTGAAAAATTGGAGGCTGCATATCCTGTTCCAATGCTTAAAGGCGTTAAGCCTATTCCTGGTAGGAACCCATGTATTGGGAGTCCTAAAGATCTTCTGCCCCTGCGCAATTTGGAGAAATCTCTTGGTCTGACTAATCTGCAGCCGATGAATGAGGTGCACAACAATGATGTTACCAAGAAAATCCCAGAAAAGTATGGATCTTTAAGTGTTCCAAACGGGAATTTGGATGAGGGTATTGGTCGAACGAGTTGGCTGATTGAAGATAATGTTGATGTGATGAAACAGAAACCAAACGAGAAATCTCAACCTTTAAGCATTTCAAAAGTGAGCTCCAATGAGGGAAAAGGAAAAGGAGGCCAAAATTGGACAAACGAAGAGACTGATAATGTTATAGCAATCAAGAAGCCAAGCAGGGTGTCTTTAGGTGCTCCGATGGTATCCTCAAACGGGTGGATGGTGAAGAAGACCACGAGTTACAGACCTCGTAAGAGTGGTGCTGAAAGGACGGTGAGTTACAAGCCTAAAAGGAGCAATGTTGGTAGAAATGGTGAGGCGGTTCGGAGAAATAGACTAAGAGGGGTTGATATTGATGCGGAGAGTATGATATCAGCAACTTCTACATTGTCAGCATATAAGCGAAAAAGCTGGACTGGAAGGGAAGCTGCAAATACAATCGTTGTCCCTGAGACCATAGTCGAAAAACATGTTTTGAAACCTGACTACAGTAATCGCAGTGCTTCCGTGAGTGCCTCAGTAACTCCCTCTATCCCTACCTCTAAAACTCGGGAAAAATCTCCTATATTGTAAGCTCAGGAGGTTTCCTGGATCCTCCTGTCAATGTAGTATTAGTATCCCTAATGCTCTTTGTTTCTCAACAGATTTCTCCAGTTCATTCACATACGAATGACATCTCATGCTCCAAAGCAAAATCAGCAATTAGTGCAGCAACAGAGTCTTCCAACATACCTGACAAGAGTATTGTCTCAGTTTCAGAGCAAGTAAGTGAAGATTCCGTCAATCAAAAAGTTGCTTCTAGTTCAGTCATCGACAAATACTTCATTTCTACTAAGACATCGTGGGAATCCCTTTCTGCGACCTTGTTGAAACTTGGCCAGGTATTTCTCCTTATGTGACTTTCATCAGCTGCATTATTCCTGGACTGTAACATAAAAAGGAGTTTATATGCTCTCCAGGAGGTCTTAAAGCAAAGAGACATGGCTCTGCTTGCCGCCGTAGAGGCTTTGCAAGAGGCTTCTGCTGCTGAGAGATTGCTCAAATGTGTAAGGTGGAGCATCCTTTGAACTTTGACCTTTTTCTATTCCCGTTTTATGCAAGTTTAGTCAGGTAGAGGTAATTTTGGCAGCGGACATGTTGCTATATTGTTGTAATATTAGTATATTTCTCACAGGCATAGGACGTTAAGTATCAGTAATATTCTTCGTAGCAATATATGAAACACAGGTTAGTATCTCTGAATCTCCCTAGATGAAGTTAAAAATATACCAAACTGACTAAACAGGATGCCATGCCAACGAAGAAACTGGGAAAACTTGGGATGATGTAACAAAAAGAATGAATTCTGATAGGGAAGAAGATATTCCAAATACAAATCAACTTTATTCATCAGTTTGCTCATTATGTCTTTTTGTCTAACAACACTTGATGATTATATGTAATCCCAAATACTACAACCAAGTAATTAACGGACCCTTCCTTTTGCCTCCTTTCAGTATGTATTCTGAGCTGCACTTAGCCAAGGAGGATGAGGAACATCCATCAGTTGACAAGTTTTTCTGCCTCGAAGATGACTTGGCTCAGAGCATATCAATTGTTCAGTCATTAACAAGTGTCAATCCAGTAAAAATAGCTAATACTGATCATAGTGCCCATGGTTCTGCCAAGGATGCACTTCTACTTGCATCCAACAGAAGGCAAAATGCAACTTCATGGATTAAAGCAGCTTTGGCATCTGATCTCAACCCACTTTCTGACGGTATGAAAACCAGTACTGCAGCCATGGAAGTTACTAGTGTGTCCAAAAGATCTAGTAGAAAAGGTTATAAAGCTAAATCTAAAGGTGCTACCGTGATAACGAAGCAGAAGAACAAAGGAGAATCTGATTTTTCATTGGTTCATGATTTGGACAAACACATTTGTTGGGTGAAGGGAAGTGCCCTGCCTGTATCGACAGAGCTAGCAAACGCCTTGCACAACGATTGTAGAGCTTGGTTCTTAACTTACGTTGAGAGATACTTAGATTGGGTTGGCAGCAAGATGACTTCAATTCCATCTGATAGCCAGGTAGCGGAAATGTTGTACCAGGTGAAGAGAGTAAATGACTGGTTAGATACTGGAAAAAGTGACTCTTCCAACGTCGAGGATTGTGTTACTGACGCAGGATCTTATGAGAGGGTAAGGAGCAAAATATACAGGATACTTCTAAAACATGCAGAGAGAACTGCCATGAATGCAATGGCTGAAAGTTGAAAAGATTGGCACCAGCGATCACTTTTAGGTCCCTCCCTATCCCTAGAAGCCAAGCTTGACAAAGACTAATTCAGAGACACATCATCAACTTCTTCCAAAAAATCTTTTAAGATGATAGAATCTGACACCTCGTAGTCGGTTGTGGTTCTTCCTTTTGCTGGATTTATAATTAATGAGTTTTTGCTACATATGCAACTGAGGAACACACCACAAAAACTTGTGCTGCATATCTTCGACACGTGCACGGTGCACCCATGTTAATGTTATGACTATGTAATGTAGTCTATGTAAGATGACGATACATCTTTTTGAAGCATACAAATTCTTATACCAACCCATTACTACCGCATATGGTTGAAAGATTCAACTTGGACTACTCCATTCATTTATTTGATGAAATAGCAGTTGGAGAATTTATAGCAATGGAGCCAGGGAAAAATATAATGAAGTTGACGCGTTTATTTGACTTCATTTTGATTTTAATGCATCTGATCTGATTCTGACATCTAATCACTAAGACCAAAATCGTGGTGAGACACATTTTTTTATAAATAGAAACCTATATATTTATATTAGGACAAGTGGAAACTAGCACAACAACCAAAAATTACTTGTTAGGACAGCTATTCTGGGATTTTGTCATATAAGTAAAGTACTTGTCTTTTTATGTTCTTAAGTATGAAGGCTTACGCTTGTTATAAAAAATTTGCCTAATATTCAGTTTACAAATAAGTCGGTAGGCAGGTGGAAATGGAATTCCAACTTCCAAGCCGTTGGTGTTGACTACTGAAGTCAACAAAATCAAGTGATGGGGATAATCAGTCAAATACTTTTAAGAGAAGGCAAGTCGGGTATTAGAGGATGATTAAAATAAATACAACTGATAATTTTGGAATAAACCTAGACAAAAGAGTAAGTTAACACACAGATGCTACCGTTTTTCCTTCAAAGACTGGAGAGCTTCGTGGTGGTTTGTACTTTCAACTTTGTAGCGTGTGTGTCCGTGAGAGAGAGAGAGAGATGGAGCAGCACCCTTCACGCAACTAAAAAGAGCGAAGAAACAAAACAAAAATCAGCGACTTTGACACGCACTTTTGTGTATCCTCCAGACAAAACAACAACATTTTAAGACAAACCCACTTCGTAGATTTAGTTTCCATAAGAATCAGAACATGTTCTTACGCCAAGTTTGGGTTCTGCGGTAAAAAAGAACCAATCTTTTCTACTTTAGCTTGACTGTTTGATCCCCGAAAAACCCAAACCTACCAAAGGCTAGTATCCTTCGCACTTAATTTGAGGTAATGGAGCTAAAGACGCAACTTTTGAGAGTTTCGTTGGGGGTTTTGTTGGTCTTATTGGTTTTGCCAAGTTCTTTATGTAGATTTGTGGTCGAAAAGAATAGTCTGAGGGTGACATCACCTGATAAAATTAAGGGGACTTATGATAGTGCAATTGGGAATTTTGGGATACCCCAATATGGCGGTAGCATGGCAGGGTTTGTGGTCTACCCTAAAGAGAACCAGAAGGGCTGCAGAGAGTTTGATGATTTTCGTATTTCGTTCAAGTCCAAGGCTGGAGCTTTACCAACTTTTGTCTTGGTTGACCGTGGAGGTATTCTTTTGGTTTTCTTGTTTCAGTGTTGTGCGATTTAAAGTATGATTTGTTAAGTACTGGTCTTCTGGACTTAGATTTGTTTGGGACACTTCTGATGTGTTTGTTTTGCTTTGTATTATTGGTGAGCACCCTTTTCCTAATTTGGATCGAGATTCTATTTGTCAGTCATTGCTGCTTTTTGTTTTTTGGTATGTGTTCTGACGATTTGATCCGATTGTTTTTACGGTCATCAGAGAGATCTTTAACTTTTTATTTTGTTTTCTTTTTGTACTCTACTTTGGAATGCTGGAGCTCTTTATTTTTCTTATTTAATGATTCGATTGCATGGCCGAGTTTTGGCTTAAATTTTAGTTATTGAAATTACCATTCTGCATTACTTGATCAGTTGTTAAAGGCATGGGAGGTTTCAGTTTCTTGATATTATTAATTTCCTAAATTTTACTTCATTTTACTGAGCTTTTTATATATACGAAATTGGAAGCTCCGGGTACAATTTGTTATGTGTCAATGGATGGTGAATGTGAAATAATGCAGTTGGATTAAACTTCTCCTCTTTATTAGCTTGTGGCTATTTGCAGATTTAACTTCTTTCTCATCACGATGGTTGAGTCATTGCAGAAAACTGAATCCTCTGAAATTGTCCATTTCTTATAATATTTTGGTTTTGACATTGTATGAATTCCCTTAACATCAATGTAGATATCAAGTCATTATTTACAACGGGTTTGTGATTCATTTTGTTGGTAATGGAGATGTTTCTTTGTATAGGTTTTTTATTTCGTTGTTACAGTATAAATAGTAATTTTATCATTTTTGGATCTTCAGATTGCTTCTTCGCATTGAAGGTTTGGAATGCTCAGAAGGCTGGTGCTTCTGCTGTTCTTGTTGCTGATAACATTGAGGAACCATTAATAACAATGGACCAACCTCAGGAGGATGGTTCGTCAGCGAAGTATATTGAGAACATAACAATACCATCTGCACTGATTGAGAAGAGCTTTGGAGAAAGACTAAAGAAAGAAATAAGTAGTGGGGAGATGGTAAATGTGAATCTTGATTGGAGAGAAGCCGTCCCACATCCCGATGACCGTGTGGAGTATGAATTATGGACCAACAGCAATGATGAATGTGGGGTTAAGTGTGACATGCTGATGGAATTTGTGAAAGATTTTAGAGGTGCAGCACAGATACTAGAGAAAGGGGGATACACTCAGTTTACACCCCATTATATAACCTGGTACTGTCCCAAGGCTTTCACCTTGAGCCGGCAGTGTAAATCCCAGTGCATAAACCATGGGAGATATTGTGCTCCTGATCCAGAACAAGATTTCAGCACAGGTTATGAGGGGAAGGATGTTGTCATTGAGAATTTGAGGCAACTTTGTGTTTTTAAAGTGGCAAATGAGAACAAAAAATCTTGGATGTGGTGGGACTATGTGACTGATTTTCAGATTAGATGTCCCATGAAGGAGAAAAAGTACAACAAGAAATGTGCTGATGAAGTCATTAAATCTCTTGGTGAGTACTTAGTCATTGTACTGATTGATAGTTGTAATGGATATGGATGCAAGAAAGGCTATATTTTTGCCAGACATGTAAAATATTCTTTACGTTAATCTGAAATCTACTCAGGACTTGATGTGAAGAAGATTGAACAGTGTATGGGAGATCCAACTGCTGATTCTGAGAATCCTGCTTTGAAAGAAGAACAAGATGCCCAGGTAATGTTTCTGTATCTCTAAAACAGAGTGATTGATTTCAGTGCTTTAGGTAATGGGGACTGAATGCTCCCTTTCTGTAAATATAGCTCCTGGGAGTTTTTATTATTCAATGAATGGGTGATTGACAGTGACCTTCATTTAGGTTGGAAAAGGATCAAGGGGTGATGTGACCATATTGCCAACCATTGTTGTAAATAATCGGCAATATCGAGGTCTGCTACTGCATGCTCATGATTCCCAAACCTTTTCTGTTCTGTTCTTCATCGCTTACCCACTAAAACATGTGGTTGCAGGAAAGTTGGAGAAAGGTGCTGTTTTGAAGGCCATATGTGCTGGTTTTGAGGAAACAACTGAACCAGGTGTTTGTTTGAGTGATGGTAAGTTTTCTACACTAATTGTGGATAATTAAGTTGTTAAATTTATGCCATTATTATATGCCACGAGAAGAGTCTTAAGCTGCTAAGTAAAAGAGTGTTTTAGTACTGAGAATGATAAGTTACTTTTAGGTATAAATTGTGGTTAGTGCTTCAGAACACTTTGGCGGCACTAATTTTTGTGGTTGTTGCTTATTGCAACATCTTTATTCTGGACATGGCTATTTATACGGGGATCTCTTTGAAACAGATGTTGAAACAAATGAGTGCTTGGAGAATAATGGAGGTTGTTGGCAAGATAAAATAGCCAACATTACAGCCTGCAAGGTTCTTCTATATCACTCTTTTTCTATCTGTATCTCTCTTTCTGTTGCTTTCTTTCCTTCCTCAGATTTCTAGTTTTGGCTTGCTTTTTGACATTTCATTTTAATCTGTTCAGGATACATTTCGTGGAAGGGTTTGTGAATGCCCCCTTGTTGATGGTGTGCAGTTCAAGGGAGATGGTTACAGTCACTGCAAAGGTTAGCTTAAGTACTTGCCTGAAACTTTCAGTCAATAGTTATGGCTATCCTACATAAGTTGGTGATCTTTTTCTGTTCTACTTATGACCTCTGTTTCTTCAGCTTTTATGTAGAAATGTACACTTCCATATAAAAATATAGGAATTATGTTAATATTATTGACTATAGTCAAGAATCAACCAACTGACAAATCCATAGCCTTGTATGATAATTCTTCATTAGGGAAGTTGAGGAAAAGTCTAGTTGAAATACTAAACCCAGGCATTGGCATATTTAGTGTCTGGTCCTTCTAGGCTGTTGTCGAATCAGCCATGTACTATTTGAACACAGCCTATGAGTAACATTGTCATATCTGTAGGCTTGTGTTTGACTTGTGCTCCATTCGATTCTTCACCCAAAAGAAATGGTCAGAGACAGACAACATATTCATGCTTGCTGACTGGTTTAAAAAAAAAAACCAGTTTCCCAATAAACATCATCTTGCATCTCTAAGGGGCTCTGACATGTCTATGGTTGTTTAATTCGCTTTGCTTGGTAGCATTGGCATGAAGCTCCTTTTATTGATTGGGAAAGCTAAATACATCACAAGTTCATATTTACAAACGATATTATGCAGTAGGTTCTTTGGAGGAAATGGGAAAAGAATTAGAAGTTTTTTTTTACCATGGAACATTTGGTAAATTTTGAACTATAATTTTTGAAGAGTCAATATTTCTTTCAAGTTTGACTCTTAGATGGCACGCTATGTCTGAGGGTTATTTTCACTTGGAAGTCTTAGCTTGATATGCTTTACTTTGAATTGACCATATAACCTTGAATTAACCATGTAACTGTTGCCTTTTAGTGAGTGGACCTGGAAGGTGCAAGATAAATAATGGAGGCTGTTGGCACGATTCACATGATGGGCATACATTCTCTGCTTGTTTGGTTGGTGATCTTCGTGTTTGAAATGCTTTATTCTTGACTAAACATAATCTAGTTCAGATTCTAATCGTACATGTGAACAGGATGTTGATGGTGGGAAATGTCAGTGTCCCCCAGGGTTCAAAGGTGATGGTGTGAAAAGTTGTGTAGGTAAGAGATATTACAACGTCACGTACAGTGGGCTTTATTAATGTGGTAAAAATTTGGTGATTCAGCAAGAAATCTAGAGAAGTCTAAACCTGGCAAAATGTATGCCAATAATAAATTGGTGTTTTTTGGTTGGAGGAATAAACTATTAGCACAATGGCAAATTATGATATGGTTTATGCTGCATAACATGTTTACTCAGATTGCATACACATAGAAAAGGATACAATCTGTTTCTGAATGGGCATATGGCCTTAGATTGGCTTCTTTCCATTACCTGGGCCCTCAGTAATTGGTTTTTGTTCTACTTCAACCAGGGACTTATGTCCCAGTGTCCTCCTGGAACTAATTTTAGCCTCTTGACCAGTAGTTGTTGGTGATGGGATGATTCATTCTTGTTCCCAGATTTCCACTCTTTCATGATACATTTACTCAGCTCAAATACTTCTTGTTACTTTGAAGGAAGTTTATGTGGAAGTTATCTGAGCTAGCATGAGAATCAGTTTACTTCTATGCCTCTAGTAACAAGAACACAGAAAAACTCGTATTAAATCATTTGATTGTGTTTTTCTCTTTGTTCAACGTCAAAATCATGTCAAACAGAGCCCTTAAGCTTACATTGGTTTCTGATTAATCTGTTGCTTTGTGTTATTGATAATGCAGATATTGATGAATGCAAAGAGAAGAAAGCTTGTCAGTGCCCTGAATGTAGCTGCAAAAATACATGGGGAAGCTATGAGTGCAATTGCAGTGGCGATCTCCTGTACATCAGAGACCATGATACCTGCATAAGTGAGTTGAAACACCGGAGTTCTCAACACTTTTTCCATACCTTTATCGTCCTTTTATTCTTGTCCTTCCCCTTGATGGATTGCAGGTAAGAGAGGTACAGAAGTAAGGTCTGCATGGGCTGGCGTTTGGGTTATTATCATAGGATTGGCAATGGCCACTGGTGGAGGATATCTAGTCTACAAATACAGATTGAGGGTATGTAACTTTGCAACACTGCTCTTTTAAGAAATAGATCCATGTTTAATGTACCTGAATCCACCAATCTGCATTTGATTATCACCCTACATGTTATTTGTTGATGTTTCTTGACGTTCTCTTTGCAGTCTTATATGGATTCGGAGATCAGAGCTATCATGGCACAGTACATGCCTCTAGAAAGTGAAGCAGAAGTTCCAAACCATATAAATGATGAACGAGCATGAACAGGAGAAGATGCAGCATCGACTGATATTTTAATGAATTCAAGTCTTGCCGAGCTGTCTACTACACGGTGCCTGTCCTTATCTAGGCCATGGATTTTTAGCATAAATTATATGATTGGTATTGTACATTGCAATATACAAGTGCAAGTAGAGATTGGCTGCTTGTTTATTAAAATTGTAACAGGTAGGGGATTAGATTGAAAGGAAAGTATTTCACATGTAAGACCATCATTAAGCTTACTAGATGCTACCCCCATGATTGTAAGTTTTACTTTTGATTTGGGAGTTTATGCTGCATAGATGATGGTATAAAACTTGTCAGAAAAGATAGGACCTTGATTGATGATTTCCATTAATTGCGGCCAATGAAGAGAATTTAGGTGGATAATTCAGAAACGCCTTGCCAATTCGTAGTTTTTAACGGTATTAGTACAAACAAAATGAGCTTTACATAGGAAACAAGTAGAGAGCATTCATGCTAACTAAATAATTAGAAAATGATGGCAGAACTGCGAATTTGTTATACCAACTACTAAGTCGTTCCTTTTTCAAAAAGAGCAAATTTATGGTCGTAGTGTATCGTATGTATCGACAGTGAAGAAATTGACAGGATTGTTAAAGCTCTTCTGTAGTCCTGGAAAGTAGAAGATGGCAAGAAGGCTAAGGTTAAATGGAGTGAGCTTCCGATTCCAAAGAAACAAGGAGGATTACGCATTATTCCTATTTCACTTAAGGAAAAGGTACTCTTATGTAAAAGGATATGGAGCCTTTTTACACTGTATTATTCCTATTACATGACTGCATGATGGGTCAAGCGGCTGAATGCATATCATCTTTAAAAGCAGAATTTTCAAGTGGGTAAGTCATGTGAATTTTCTTAGATTTTTAAGGCCGGTTTAGTTTCACTTTTATTTTTTTGTTGCAGTTTTTAGTTTTAATTTTTAGTTTTTAGTTTCTTTTTAATTAAAAATTATAAACTTGTTTTGTTGAGATCTATGGTATAAAAACTGAAAATAAAATCATGTTTGGTTAAATTTTGTAAGAAAAAATTAAAAATAAAAGCATGTTTAGTTTTATTCTCCTATTTTTATTTTTGTAACTATGCTTTTATATTAATAATTTCTAATATAATATATTGTATTTTTAAATTAATCAATTCTCATTATAATTTTATCTACATATATATATAAAGTTTTTTTGTCTTCTACTTTTCTTATTTTTATTTGTCATCTCTTACTCTAATTTGTTTATTTCTCTTAATATGTCCAAGCTCAAATAATATGAATCAAGTTCGATCAAATTTCATACGTGCTTTCCCGTCACTAATGAATCAAGTTCAATCAAATTTCTTACATTATTGCATTCCCATCACTAATTGTATCAAATTTAGTATTGAATTTGATTATAATATGGTATTATTATCGAAATTGAATAATATTAGATACCGTTTTGAATAATTGCTTAAAATTTTAAAATATTATTTTATAAAATTTTATTTATATAAAGATTTATACAAATTTTAAAAAGTTAATAATTAAATTAAATTTTTAAATATTAGCATTAAAATAAAAAATATTTAAAAAATCAAACACTATTGTGAAATACCAACACAACATTGTAAATAGGCCTAAATAGCTAAGTTACTTTACTATGTATATTAAAGAAAATGGTGATAAAGCTTTAGGGATTATCCAACACTGTAAATCCGAACGCAACTCCACACGCATACCCCAAAGTCTTCCTAACCCTATTTCAACGTCGCCAAACTCTATTAAAACGAAAACCTATTTCTTACTACTCAACACAAGACCAATTGCTAGGACTTGAAGTTGAAGAAACAATTGCCATTTGAATTATTGACATTTTGATTTCCTTTTTGTTGGGTGAAAAGATGCATATTAGATCTTCCACCATACTACTCCAACTTCCCATCCTCACCATGACAACGTCACATACTTAACTGCACTATATTTTACTTCCCTCCTCTCCGATGAGGTTCTGCTACAAGTTTTCTTAAGGATTCCAACATTTCTTTCAATCTCCAGCATTTGTTCCTATCGTCGGAGCTGCATCATCTATGTGTGGCGGAGAAAGTTGGAGCTTGGGTCATCATCATCATCATCATCATCATCATCATACCTCGAATTCTCACAATGAAGTAGGGTCTGGAGGAGCCGGATAGTACACAACCTTACCCCTACATTGTAGAGAGGTTATTTCCAGTAGACCCACATGCATATGTGACAAGATAGTAATGACAAAATAATAGAATAAAAATTAATTTAATCAATTAATAAGTATGTAAATTACTATGTAAATAAAATTATATATATATAAAGTAAAGAAAATAATACTAATAATAATAATAATACTACGAAAGCTAATAATAATAAAAATAAAAACAAATGTTCAGATAAAATGAAATTAACTAGGATTCAAGGCCTTCAGTTATGCATAATTGTCTTCAAGAAAAAAAAAAAGAACACATCTTTATCTAGGCAAATCATAGTTCACTTTACCTGAATCAAACCATACATCCATTGTGTCAGTCCCTTTTTCATATTCTGATGCTTTCTCACAATGCTTTTCAGGGAGTAAGTCTTCTATTTTCATGTACCACCATGCATCACTGCCCTTCTATTTTCATTGGAGCTTGATATGCTACATGCTATGTTAGGTATGGAGGTACACTAAAGACGATAACAGAGATAGCAAATAGGGATATGTTATTTTTCTGTCCAAGAAAATGTGCTGTTAAAATTCAAAGAAACGATATTTTCTTGTTTCTGTAAAATTGTCATAATTTTTAATTTTTAGAAATAAAAAATCGCAATAGAGTTAGACAAACGTTTTGCTTATTTGTTTCTTTTTTTTACAAAAATGACAACAAAAAAGAAAGAAACAAACAGTCCCTTAACTTATCACTCAACTCGAGAAATTTGACCTATCCAGGATTGATTGAGAGATGGAACAAAGATTTAGTTTTGGTTTAATAACTCGCCACATATAGCCCTCTTATTTAAAGAGCCGACCCGGCCCAACTTTGAAACAGAATTGCTAGTATTGCCAGAGGTTCTACACTTACCCATAATAGAGGGCAGTTTGGCGGTTTGGGAGGATTCTCCTTACTTGCAGACTACCTACCACTTATTTCTGAAGCAGATAGCCTCATTTGGGTCTCGAACTCTAAAGGTACATTTACTAATAACTCCTGTCGTTAGTTAGTCGCTCCTAATATTACAGAAGTCCTTTGGTATGATTTATTATAGAAGCAATCATTGCACCCAAA
Organism: Erythroxylum shatona; assembly: GCA_027568895.1. Lineage (NCBI taxonomy): Eukaryota > Viridiplantae > Streptophyta > Magnoliopsida > Malpighiales > Erythroxylaceae > Erythroxylum > Erythroxylum shatona. The sequence continues at coordinate 39,395,842 of JAOSBK010000206.1, forward strand.
AGCATCAGTTCTTTCTTGGTTGGTAATCAAGAATAAGCTGAGAATCTGATAGACTCCAGAAAACAGGTATGGTCGATTGTGTAATTGCTACTGATTTTCTGTAACAAATACAAGGATAATCTGGTTTTCGAGGCCCAGTACCTCTAGCCTAGGGCTCATACAAATGTCAATTTCTCACTTGCTCTCCCCTCCTTCCCTTCTGTTATTTGTACTAAGAATCTGTGGCTAACAAATTTTGTTAACTGGTAACCTAATGATTGGTTGTCAGTACTATTAGCTAACTAACTACCCGAATACGTAATGCCCTGCTGCCCTACTCCTCTGTCGATTACTCCTCTGCCCTTTTCTTATTCTTCCTAATGTAGAAAGGAGTTATCTTAGGCCTATCATTACTTCCCCCCATAAGCTTCACCTTGTCCTCAAGGTGAAAGTCCGAAAATCTGACCTTCATGTCGTCAAATAATTCCCAAGTAGCTTCAGCCACCGACTGTCCCTTCCATTGAATGAGCACCTCCAATTCTGGACTAGCTGCCAAATTTCAGATGGCTAACAGTGCCGTAGGATAAGCAGAATGAATTTCAGGCGTAAGTAAGTGATCCGGCATACTCACAATGGAATCATTTAGGCCTAAGGCTTTCTGAAGCTGCGAAACATGGAAAACAGAGTGAATTTTGGCCGTTGGAGGTAACCTCAACCTATATGCCACTGGTCCCACTCGTTAGAGAATCTCGAAAGGACCAAAATATCAGGGAGCCAGTTTGGCATTACTCCTAGGTTCCACCGACTGCTGGCGATATGGGGCTAACTTGATGAAGACCCTATCCCCCACCTGGAACTCCACCTCTCTTCTCTTCCCATCTGCTGTCATTTTCATCCGCTGTTGAGCTAAAATCAAATGGTCGCGCAATTCAGCCAGTTTCTGATCCCTCTCCTGCAGCAATGCATCAATAGTATCCACAGCAGATGATTTAATATGATACCTAGTGAGAGTGGGAGGATCCCTTCCATAAAGAACCTTGAACGGTGTAGTGCCCAAGGTCGAGTGGTAGGAAGTGTTGTAGCAATACTCAGCCCATCCCACCCAACGTACCCATTGTTGAGGATGCTTGCTAGAGAAACACCTAAGATAGGCCTCGAGACACCGGTTAACAACCTCGGTCTGCCCATCCGTTTGGGGATGGTAGGCTGAACTGAATCGCAGCTGTGTACCTTGCAACTTAAACAATTCGGTCCAGAATTTACTCTTGCAACTTAAACAATTCGGTCCAGAATTTACTCAAGAATATGTTATCTCTATTGGATACTATTGAATTAGGAAAACCATGCAACCTTACCACCTCCTGCACAAAAATATAGGCCACCGATTGGGTTGTATAGGGGTGTTTGAGGGCAATGAAATGTGCATATTTGCTGAGGCGGTCCACCACGACTAGTATGGCTGAGAACCCTTTTGATTTAGGCAACCCCTCTATGAAGTCCATAGAAACCTCTTCTCAAACCTGCTATGGTACTGGTAAGGGTTGCAGTAGGCCAGCTGGGGAAAGTGATAAGTATTTGTTCTGCTGACAAACAACACATTCAGTCACAAACTTGTAAATGTCACCTTTCAACCCTTCCCAAAAGAGCTCATGTGCTAACCTTTTGTAGGTTTTTAAAGCACCTCCATGCCCTCCTACATTGCTTTGGTGGCTGTCCTTGATCAAGGTTGAAATGAATGTAGAGGTCCTAGGAAGCACCAGTCGATCCTTGTAAAATAACCTGTCCTGAAGTAGTGTATAAGGAGGATGTGAACCCCCATCTAGTCGAAGCTCCTGCCGTAATTTAGACAATTTAGGATCAGCCTCAATCTCCTTGAGTATTAGCTCCATGTCCAGTGCTCGTAGTGCTATCACAGCCATAGCTTCTGCCTGAATAGGTCTTCTTGATAGCGCATCAGCTACTCTATTCTCCCTTCCCGCCTTATACTCAATGCTGAAGGTATACCCCAACAATTTGGACAGCCATTTCTGATAATCCGGGTGCACTTCTCGCTGTTCCAGCAGGAATTTAAGGGGTTACTGATCGGTACGGATGATAAACTGATGGCCCAAAAGGTATTATCTCCACTTTTTTACTGCTAAGACAATTGCCAACAACTCTCGCTCATATGCTAATTTATGCCGGTTAGTTGTGGGCAAAACTTGGTTGAAGTAAGCAATAGATCGATTATCTTGCATTAGAACCGCTCCTAGAGCATGGGCTGATCCATCGGTCTCCATTACAAAGGGTTTAGTGAAATCAGGTAAGGTTAGGACCGGGGCTGAAATCATAGCTTGCTTAAGCTGTTGAAAAGAAGCTTCACTTTCCTCAGTCCATTTAAACCCTTCTTTCTTCAACAATTGGGTCAGCGGCCAAGAAATGTGTCTATAATTCCTCACGAACTTCCTATAGTATCCTGTTAACCCCAAGAAGCTCCGCAACTCCCTCACATTCATCGGTCTTGGACAATTCACCATCACTTGGATCTTTTTAATGTCGGCTGCCACCCCCTCTCGTGATATAATGTGCCCCAAGTATTCCAAGGTTGCCTGCCCAAAAATGCACTTCTTCCCGTTGGCATACAATTGCTGCGATTGGAGCACCATTAGGACTGTCCGCAAATGACAAATGTGGTCTCCCTCGCTGGCATTGTAAACTAAGATGTCATCGAAAAATACCAATACAAACTTACGGAAGTAAGGCTTAAAAACCTGGTTCATGAGAGACTGAAAAGTGTCTGGGGCGTTAGTCAATCCGAAGGGCATGACGAGGAATTCGTAATGCCCTTCATGAGTTCTAAATGCTGTTTTCTTGATGTCTTCGAGTCTCATACGGATTTGGTGGTATCCTGCCTTTAAATCAATCTTCAAAAAGATAGTGGCCCCCTTGAACTCATCAAGGAGCTCGTCTATAATAGGGATTGGAAACTTGTCGACGATCGTCACTTTATTTAGAGCGCGGTAGTCCACACAGAAACGCCACCCTCCGTCTTTCTTTTTAACCAACAACACTGGACTCACATAGGGGCTGACACTCGGTTGAATTATTTCGGAATCCAACATTTCTTTCACTAGCTTCTCAATTTTATTCTTCTGGAACTGGGGGTATTTATAAGGCCTCACCGATACCGGGTTAGCTCCCCTTTGGAGTATAATGGCATGGTGCTTAGCCCTTTCAGGAGGCAATTGTTGAGGCATGTCAAAGATTGCACGGAATTCCTCCAAAAGCACCTGTAGCTCTGTCTGAGTTGGAGTGACATCCTTCAGCCTTGTCCCTTCTGCAAACCCCATCTGTAACAAATACACCAAATCTTCATCTGTTGTGGTATGCACCAAGTTCTTTAAGCTGATCGGTGTTTTTGCGAGAGTCAAATCCCCAACGATCGTGAAGGTTCGCTCCCCTTGTTTAATCTCCATTGTCGTCTTGCCCCAATCGGTCACCACTTTGCCTAATGTTTGTAGCCACTTGATGCCTAAGATAACATCACAGCAGCCCAACTCCATTGGTAAGTATTCTTCGACTACCTGCAATCCTTGCACTGTCAACACTATCCCCTTGCAAATGCCTTCTCCTCTAATCTACTGTCCATTTCCCAGGGCTATGGTATACCGCGTAGTTCCTTCCAATTCCCAATTCAACAATCTTACCAGATCCCATGAGATGAAATTGTGCGAAGCTCCACTGTCAATTAATATTATTACCTCTCTCCCACCTATGGTCCCCTTTACTTTTATAGTTTTTGGAAAAGTGAATCCCAACACTAATCCCGCCGCCAACTCCACTGATTGTATTTCTTCCTCCTCGGCTTCTTCCTCCGACTCCTTATCAAGCTCAGTTTCTTCATCCATAGCAACCAACACCTGTAGTTCTATTTTCTTACACCGATGACCCGGACTGAACTTCTCATCACACCTGAAACAAAGCCCCTTGGCTTTCTTATCCTGTAACTCACTCACCGTCAACCTCCGGAAATTTCCCAAAGTCTGATTCCTTTGGCTGTCGGGATTTTTGGGTCAAGTAGAAGTAGCCAGTTGACTCTCCTGGGTCCCTATTTCCTCCTTCCTTCTCTCCCCCCGTATGTGATCCACTCGTTGCCCCGATGACCCCCATTTCGAGCCTACTCCCCAGCGGCTCCCGCGTAGTTCACTCATACGTCGGAATTTTTCCTCCACTTGCTGGGATAATTCCATCATTTCCGCCAGATTCCTAGGCTTGAGAATCTGCACCTCCAACCTTATCTCCTCTGCTAACCCATTCATAAATGTACTCTCCAAAACTGCTTCAGGTAACTCTGGTAGAGGGGCTGCGAGTTCCAAAAATTTCCCGATATACTCCACCACCGTACCGACCTGCCTTATCGTCAACAATCGCTGGCACTGGGTCCCTTCGTGAGCTGGGCGAAATTTTTGCGTCACCAGCTTCTTGCACTCTTGCCAGTCCACGATGAGTCGATGGCTCTCCACCCATCGGAACCACGTCAGTGCATCTCCCTCCATGCTCATACCCACGAGCTCCATTTTCTCCCCTTCGGTGAACCTCCCCACTGAGAAGAACCGCTCCACCTTGTAGATCCACCCATTAGGGTCATTACCTCCGAACATGGGCATCTCGATTCTTCATGGTCGGCAATCTCGCCGGAAGTCACCTGGGAGTGCGAACCCAGGAGGTGGGTCGACGCGGTAGCTGGCTTCATTCCTCCAGTCATTGCTCTCCAGGTGTTCCTCCGATGCCAATGGGGCCTTTCCCAACTCCCTTCTTCGACTGGGCTCGGGCTGCGGTTCTTCGGGTCGGTGCTCCACAGTACCACCTTCGGCCCTCTTCCATGTTTGCAAGACCGACATCATCATGCTCTTTATTTCATACCTCAATTGTTCTCCCATTTCCCTATTAACATCCTCCATCTTCCTTTGAAGTTCCACGCCATGTTCATCCATGCGCCTCTGCCAATCTTGAGTGGAATGACTGAGCTACTTCTGAAATTCTTGGTGGGCCTGACTGATTGCTCTTTGCATCTCTTCCCCATCTCGTCGTCTCTCTTCCCGCAACAGCTCCAGATCCTTCTCCAATCCTTCCATTCTGTTATCAGCTTTCTTAGTAGCCATTGGTCAGGATCAACTTCTCTGATACCAATGATAGACTCCAGAAAATAGGTATGGTCAATTGTGTAATTGCTACTGATTTTCTGTAACGAATACAAGGATAATCTGGTTTTCGAGGTCCAGTACCTCCAGCCTAGGGCTCATACAAATGTCAATTTCTCACTTGCTCTCCCCTCCTTCCCTTTTGTTATTTGTACTAAGAATCTGTGGCTAACAAATTCTGTTAACTGGCAACCTAATGATTGGTTGTCAGTACTATTAGCTAACTAACTACTCGAATACGTAATGCCCTGCTGCCCTACTCCTCTGTCGATTACTCCTCTGCCCTTTTCTTATTCTTTCTAATGTAGAAACGAGTTATCTTAGGCCTATCAGAATCAAATATAGATGGTTTGGAATATGTGATCCCTTTGTGTAAATAAGCTGACGAGAGCATGAGCCATTTATATTTCTATTATAATTATACAAAAACGATTTGAGCACGATGTTACATCTATTACCATTTCCTTGCTACTCTTTTGAATGGGCAGAAAATTTGAATATGATTACTGATAACCCAATGGGTTGCTCATTAAGACAGTATTTACTACTACTAACTACGGAACGTAATAGGAGATTGTACAAAAGCATTGAAACAGAAAAATATCAACTAGCAGATATGATTATTAATTGGGTTCGAACATAATGCACTTTCTCATAACACGAAGATCACTTGGATGCTATAATTACTAGTACCTTTTGTATATGTTTCTAGTAGGTTATTTTGGCAGATTTGTGGACAGATTACGTGTAACATTCTAACCTCCACGTTGAAGATTAATCTAAGTATATGAGATGTCAGAGAAGGCATGATTAGTTGAATTTGAATAAACTAGTTACAGAATCTATGCCCTGGCATGCCTCTTTTTTATTTGGACCAAAATTCGTTGCATGATTGTAACTTCACTCATCCACATTCTACGGATTCAAACATTGATTAACGATTCCAGCCGAGTATTCATCAAACTCAACATGGTTAGGTAGATGAGGAATTTCCAGTTGAAAATTAATAACACCAACTGAAAAGATAGCTTCAAATCGAGCACAATGTCACTATTGTAAGCCACCATATGCAGGTGGCTGGTTACATGAATGAATCTGATGGTAAAAATAAACCATTGCAGAAGGCCAATGACTTCATTTTGAAAGATAATGTACGTAACCAATATTTGAGATCACAGAAATTTATAAAAGCAAAACTCTCAATTTCACAATCTCATTGGCGTGGTCATCTTCAGATCAAGTCCAATGTTCATTCCGTTGTAAGCTATGGGAGCGTACATCCATAGATCATCTGAGCTTAGCAACTACACAGTTCAAGACATGGAAGCAAGAAATTCTTCCATCAGGGGATTTTGTCATCTATCTAAAAGTTTTATCCATTTGGATATTTTTCCAAGGGAAGAGGTTCTTACCTTAATTTGGAGCTGTAAAAACTTCACATATTGGACAGCTTCTTCCAGCATTGTGCTGATATCAACCTGCCATACCAAAAACTTATCTTTAGAATTTCTCAGAAAGAGTTCCATTACAGACAGAGATTTAGCACCCATTGTGTTTTGACCGTACCTTTGTTCCATTAGGGACCAGGTTCTGTAGAATTCTCAACCTCTCGTTTATTCTCTCTCTTCTTTTCTGCAATAACCAAGAACATCAAAGATGATAAATTTTCAGTTCATCAAAGCTCAAAGCTTAATGGATTGAGGTTCCAAAGCATTAAAAGACACTTACCCTTGCGTAGAGGCTCTGGGGATCAGTTGCTGCCCCTCTACTTGCTCTTGGCTTGCCATTCAAGTTAAGAGCACCTTTGGAGGTCAAACTCGTGGTTGATCCTCCGTTGAGCTCCTGAGAAGCACTTGAGTCATCCTCAGAGCAGCAACTGCTACTTGGTGGCTCGTTGATGCCGGAGTTGTTCCCCTCATCGTTGCTGCTACTTGAGACCTTTTGGCTCTTCTTCCTCTTGCTCTTTGGAGCCTATTACATTGTTGAAATGCTGATTAGAAAATGGTTCTAAAATTGACATCACGATTCAAATTACTATAGAAGAGCGAAAGAGGAGGTCAAATGCAAGTTACTTACATCCCGACAAGAACTTGATTTTTTCTTAGAATTATGAGATGGATTGTGGCCCTTATCTTTAGCAGATGTTTCTCGTGCAGTCAACTGTCCGGGTCTTTTCGACTGCAAATTCTGAACCTGAGAAGCAGCTTGAGGGTGATTCATCTCCTTGGCATTGCCGTTCCTCATATCTGTGTTCAGCCAATCATCTCCTTCAACGGGATATGAGGTATCATTGCCAGTATCCTCCATAAAGTAATCCGTTGACCTGGGTGAGTTCTTATCAACCAGAATTTGGTAGGAATTATTCAAGTGGTGACTTTCATGATCGGAGGTGGAAAGCAAAATAGAACTATTATTCCCTTGTGAAAACTGATATGAATTACTACCGGTCTCCGAAGAATAAAGTGAATCTTCATTGACCTCTGTGATGTTAGTTGGCAATTCAGGACTAGACCAAACAGTAGATGGAAAATCCAATCCTGAACTCATCGTAGAAAGAGGGCAATTACCAAGCAATTGTGACAGGAAATCAGCCTCCTCGGTTGTGTACATTCCACTAAGGCAACTCCAATCTCCTTCTGAAATGGCTCCAACGGTCTCCATTGTTTCTAGGTACATTGTTATGTTTATGAATGTGTTTTTACTTAGAAGCAAACTGAATAAGGCTGGATGCTTGAAGGGAAACATAAGTTAAGTGAGGTATTTATACCCAACAGCATCTAAGAATGTCAACAAAAGCACTGAATTCATTGTGTGTGTGCCGAATATTCCACTCCATAAATGAATTCATCAATTATTATTAGCTATTCCACGAAAAGGAAAAGGTCCGAGTTCTTCGTACTGTAACCAATTAGGACAAGTACGTGATGGGGCCCACTACAGCTCATGTTTAGTATCTGTTTCAAGCAATTATGGAACTAAAGCAATTAGATAGGTCCTTGAACTCAACTAAAGGACACGAGAGGACAATGAAGAAGCTGACATATCTGTGTTTTTAGTTGCAATCCTGACAGAAAAGAGCGGACTGAAATAATTGTTTTTGTACATTTGGATATGGTCGAGTCGGGACTGAGATTTGGTAAAGCTAGAATGGCAACGAGAAGGACATCTGCGAATGGAAGGACGTGGGATGTTCTTGCCAAATACGATGAAATAATAAGAAAAATGTCTTACAAACAATATATGACTTTACTGGATTCTTTGTCTGTGATTGTGATTCTGTTGTATTAGCTCTTCACAATTCAAAATATCTACCAACATAAGGACAACCGTGAAATCTTGTTATCTGCAACAGTGGCATGTCATTATAACAACTGCATATTACAGTTTAACATTGTGGGATATATCTTGACTTTTTTGAAATATAATTTTAGTGACCGTATACTTTTCGTGAAAATAGAGTTTGTGGTAATAAAATCTTTTAATTAGATTTCTTATCAGATATTTTAGTTTATAAATAATTTTATAAGGTTTGTAAGTTGAGACTTTAAAGGATTTAAGAAAGGATTTTTTTTTTGGAACCTTTGAGAAGTTGTGTAAAGTTACTATTATTTATTCTCCTTATATTGTCTTTTTCGTAGTAACAAAAGAAATTTGTCATCTTATCTATAGATATAGGTCACATAGATTGGCCAAATCACGTAAATTCGTATTTTTTTACTTATTTTCTTATAGATCACTTCCCCTTTTGCAATAATGGGTATTGAAAGGTTGTCTTTACGAAACAAAGGTTTGCTATTAAGACATCTTTACACAAGTTCGAAATTAAGAAGTTCAAATAGATCAAATGATTTCACTCTATAGAAGGCAAAGATGAGAGAAAAAATGCTAAAGAATTTAGGGAAAGGAAGAAATTTTGTTGAGGGTGCTCAATGATAATACTGTTGAGTCTAAGCGATAAGATCTTAAGAGAAGTAGTTGATGAAACAATTGATGCTTTATTGTAGAAACAAATTGAAAGTAAGTATCATAAGAGATTACTTATGAATTATCTATATCGAAAGTAGTCTTTATATAACTTAAGGATGTCATAAAGCACTGTAGGCAAAAGATTACATACATAATTTTAATATCAACTTAGATCAATAAGATATTGGAGTTAAAATTGAGGATGAGAAGCAAGTTATAATCATTTTGTATTCCTTGTCTAATTCATATGAAAATTTTGTTGATGCTATATTGTATGATAGAGAGACTATTTCTCTAGTAATATGAAGGATATTATTTAGTCCAAGTAAATAAGGAAAAATGTCTCTGTCATACATGAAGGTAGATTAGACGTACCATCTTAGATCCACAAGATGTTAGGGTTAAAATTGAGGATAAGGATCAACTCATAATTCTTTTATATTTCTTGCCTAATTCATATAAGAATTTTGTTGGTAATATATTACATGGTAGAGAGACTATTTCTGTTAGTGATGTGAAAGATGTCATGTAGTTCAAAGAACTGAAGAAAAACGTGTCTACATTTTTGAAGGTGAACTAGATTTGGTTTGGCTGTTAGTAGAGGAAAGAACAAGGAAAAGGATTTTGAAAACTAGAGCAAATCATGTTCCAAATTGAAGATTAAATTTGTTTGATATTTTAACTATAAAGTTAAAAGGTATTTTAAGTTGAATTAGCATAAGAATGGAAATGAAAAAATTAAAAAAATATACAAAAGTAAGTGCTATTACAAAATGAGGCACTGATGTTTCAATAGTGAGTAATTTTATTTATGTCAATCAATGAGTAATAAATACTAGCTTCATTTATCATATAACTTTCAATAACGGCCAGTTCTATTCTTTAAAAAAATAAAATGATACCATTAAATTAGGTTATGATAGAGTTTGTTGCAAAAGTGGTATGATGAAATTATTAGAACATTAGATACCTGATATATTCCTAAACTTCGGAAGAAAATGATTTGTAAGGATACTCTCCACAGTCAAAGGTATAGGTTTTAATTTATGGTGATGATGGGCATCTTAGGGAGGTAAAGAGTGCATTGACTAAGATAAAAATATCATGATATATATGTCTTAATGAGACAAATAATAATGGAATCAATGGTTGCATCTCGATCTTTAAGAAAGAAAGAAAGTATTGTAGTGTGGTATATACAAGTGAATCGTTTTAATGAATAAGAGATGATGGAAATTCATAAAGGGATCTTGCTAAAAGATGAGATATATAAGAAGATTAACTTTTGTAGGTTTCATATATTTGGTAAAAAGTCTAAGATAACCTTTAAGGATATAATATTCGAGGAGTGATATAAGAAAAGGACATATCAATGTTAATAGTGAGCACTACCAATTCAAAGAAAGTACTAGAATAACCTAAAGTAGATACTAAAGAGGCAGAAAATTCTATTTTAGGACATAGAATAATGTAAAAAAGAAAGCATCAACACAATATAGCTAAGGATGGAACAAGAAAGACCATTATGTAGCTAAAGAGATATGGTTGGAAAAACTTGATTGCATATGATGATAATTAAAATATCTTTGAAGAGATTGCGGAAAATCAAGAGAAAAATAGTCGGATGGGGATATGATACTTCTGGTCAAATCCTGTAAGAAAAGATTCACACTTTAAATGAAGCAGGTGATATATTGATAAAGTCAAGTAAATTTTTGTGTTTTTTATTTTCTCCTATGTTACTTCTGTTGTCGTGATAATTAATGTAAGCTTAATCCATATCGTAACAAGTAAGTTCTACATTTCACTTTGAAGGTTTGTTTATACAATTGCCTTGAGAATATTTGCTTTATATTTACACAGATGTTTACATATCTAAATCGGAGACTCAAGATGATGGAACAAGTAACTAAATACATTACAGACTGGATACTGGTCGAGGATTCTTCTGTTGCATTAAGATTCCATGAATTCCAGGAGGTTTACATATTTATGGGAGTTGAATTAGAATAATAAAACTTAGTGGGGTATAATTTTTATTTATGCTTATTTATTTAATTTTTTCATCAAATTTTGTTTTAATTTTTTAGTTGAATCATTTTTTCTTGCCCCGTTGGGTGCAAATTTGCTCCTTCCCTAACTATAGTCCCATAAAATATTCCTACCAAAACTAATTAATCTAGTAATTACTACTCAAGAACATTTTTTACCAGAATGCAAGCCTAACAATTGCAAGAGTAGCTCAATATCAAATTGCTTGATTGAACTTATTAATTACCCGCACACTAACTCTCTGCTTCCATTGTTTTTATCTTCAACCAAAGAACGATGATTAGTGAACATTTGCCCTTCTGCGAGCTCATGAGAAATAGACCCCACTAGCCGCTAAACTCTGGGGCGTCTTATCCGGGCTCAACCTGACCTAGGATCTTGGCTTTCGCTAGGTGGAATTAAAACTGGACTCTCAAATCACGGCTAGTCTTCTATCCGACTCTGCCAAGTGCAATGTTTCCTTAGACCCTCTCGTCGTCGGCATCAATGAGCTCCTCAATCACAACTGGGTCATCCGACCCTGCCATATATACCGAGAGGGCAATAGGTGTGCCAACTTGTTGGGCCAGTTTCCAGAACCCAACTCTTAAACGGAACCATATGACGTGAACGTATTCCAATGAGGTCTCCTTAACCATCATCGATTTTTTTTTCATAACTTCCCAATCATTTTCCTCA
>JAOSBK010000206.1:39407796-39440458 GCA_027568895.1 Erythroxylum shatona
ACTACCTTAATCTTGTATATCATTTCAAATTCAAGAATTCTTCTTTTCTTTACACATGAATAATCACCAAAATTTCTGATTTCATATTTCTACATTCCAAGAAAAGTTCGGGGTCCAACACAACTGGCTCGCCAATTTTGTTGTTTGTTGTGACTTAGGGCTTACCACTCTTGTAAACGCCCCCTCTGGGTGTCTCCCGATCCTCCTCGAGGATGTAGCTGGGATTAGCCTTCTTAGACTAGTTACATAAATTGTACTGTTATTTTTCGATTAATAAAAAAAAGAAACAGACCCCACTACGTGCAATAATGCCCAAGACAAATTAATACTATTTGAGATGTACGAAACATAAAGATGTTATCAAAATAATTAAGTGGATCAACTAAGATCCCAAGTTACTTAATATTAGAAGAAATAAGAAATATAAAATATTATGAGTAAAAAAAGGAGTTATAATACAAACACTGTCTAATTATAAATTAAAAATATTAATTTAAATTTTATAAAATTTAGATTATCATAAGTTGAATTTTTTAATTTATTTTTTAATGCATGAAACAAGAAGACATATGAGTATTTATAGATGAATATTATAATTACCATATATTTTAATATTTACTTTTGCACCACAAATTATTTATCTTTATCTAAATATTTTGTAAATAATATCTAGATTTGTAAATAATATCTAGAGGAAATTTTAGTGAGCTCGTCTACGGAGGGATTTGCAAGGAATTGACTCCTTTATCTTTATCCCTTGGATGGTGATTGGTGACTTCAACTGTTTACTTTCCTTGTCATAATCCTTAGGGGGAAGAGGGGTTACTCATATGGATACAAAAGAGCTAACTACACTAACAACTGGCCTAGGACTTGTTGATCTTAAATTTCAAGGGCCTATATTCATATGGAGTAAGCAACAATAGGGAACAAGCTGGTTAAGAGAAAGTTGGATAGGTATTTAGTAAACAATAGATGGCTTGCTCAATTGAATGATAGTTATGTTGTTTTAAAGAACCATTGTTTTCTGATTACACTCCTATCAAGATATGTACTAATGGCACCTCAATCAAAAGAAGATCACCATTCAGATTTTTTCAACTCTTTGCTAAAAGATTCTCAATTTGAATCAATTATTACAGATGCTATTGTAAAATATGTTCAGGGTTCTAAGACATTCCAGTGTCTTCAAATGTTGAAATTTGTCAAAGTTGAATATGTTAAAATGCTTAAGCAATGTACTAATCCTTTAAAGCTTAACAAGATGCAAGCTATAGAGAACCTTTCTTTATCTCAAAAAAGGGTAGTTGTTAGACCTATTTATGCCTCTCTTATGGATAAAGAGAAGGTTGAATTGGGAAAATACATGCAGGCCATGGAAACAAATATAAATCAACTGCAACAAAATCAAGAATTCAATGGATTCAACAAAGAGATAGGAATACAAAATACTTTTTAGTGTTATTAAAGGCATAAGAAACAGAAACAGAAACAGAAATAGAATATTTTCATTGGAGGATGACACTGGTAGAATGAAGCAAGGTTAAAATGAATTGAAGGAGATGGCTAGGAAATACTTCAAATAGATATATGGAGTGTCCTCATACACTTCATGCCTTCCCAATTCTTCTTAATAGAATGTCTGGTTCCATAAATCAAATTTAACATTTTGCATTACTTAAGGAGCTCACAAGCAAGGAGATCAATAAAGTACTATTTTCATTTCATCCAGACAAGTGTCCATATCCTGATGACTTTAACGCCATATTTTTTCAAGATAAGTGGCATCTCTTAAAGACATCTGTGGTAAGAGCAGTTCAAGAGTTCTTCAGTAGTAGCAAGTTACTCACTGAAATGAATAAGACTATGCCTAAAGTCCCTAGTTCTAAGAGATTTAATGAGTACATACCAATTGCGTGCTGCAATGTCCAAAATCCTTACCAACATATTGAAGAATACTCTGCCAGGGTTAATCAATCCTAGTCAAGATGCGTATGTCCCTAGTAGAAATATGGGTGACAACATAATGCTAATATAGGAACTCTTCAAAGACTATAATTCCAGGGAATATGTTAAAAGTTGATCCCTCAAAATTAACTTCACCAAAGCATATAACACTTTGGAATGGAGCTTCGTCATCAATTCACTTTAAGTTTTTTGGGTACCCTACCAAATTCGTCAACTGGATTTACTCTTGTGTATCAACTGTATCCTTAATAATGCTAGTGAATGGAGAATGTTCTTAGTTATACAAAGCAGCTAGGGGATTAAGGTTGCTATCACTATAGCAGTTTTTCAAAGAATGACGCAACTGTATGTTGCAGAGAACATAAATTTCAAGTTCTATTATGAATGTAGATAGCTTAATATTTCTCAACTTAATTTTGTAGACGATCTTCTCATGCTATGTGCTAATGGTATCACTTTAATTGGAGCAATCTTAACCTTAATATAGAGATTTCAGGAAGTATCAAGGCTAAAATTTAACCCATAAAAGAGTTCTGCTTATCTTTATAAGTAAAGTGGAAAAGACACATTAAGTGTGATCTTAGGAGTAGGACTTACCATTCACCAATTACCTGTCACCTATTTGGGAGTTCTTATATCCACAATGATGCTGAAAGAAGTTGAATGTAAATCACTCATTGAGAAATTTCAAAAAAGAATTACTAATTAAAGCAACATATTTCTATCTTATGGTGGTAGGTTGTAGTTTGCAATTTCCATTTTCCATAATCTACGTATCTACTGGTTATACATTTGTCAATCCCTAAAGGAGTTTTGAAGAAAATTTACAGAAGTATAAGAGATTTCATATGACATGGATTTAATGAAAACGGTAGAAAGATATCCAAAGTACATCTCTTAGAAAAGCTCACAACTTCCTACTAATCCTCCTCACTGGTCATTTATGCATTCTCACACCAAGCATCATATAAGAGATGCAAAAAATACAAACTTCTGATATTATAAATCACATTCTCTTGGCCTTTTATGCTACACTCATTACTTTTCCACTCTAAGAAGCTCTTTTCTAGAGGAACTAAGGTGCACATGCTTATTCAAAAAAATTGTTGGAATTGGCCATTTTATATGACCAGAGGAATCAGGCAAATTGTTGAACAAATGCCAGCTTACTCACCAGACCAGATGTAGGATGATGAGATTAGATGGGGGCTATATAATTCACACACCTTTACTGCTTAATCTTACAAATAGCTACTATTTGTTTACTCATTAACTCCCTACTCTCTAGGATGATATGAGGATCTCAAATTTCCCAAATGCACTCGTTTATACTCTAGTTAGCAGTCGGGCAAAAGCTAAGTACCAAAGATAAGATGAAATTTTAGATCTCAAAACTATCATTCCCGATATGTTCTACAAAAGATGAGACAATAGATCATCTTTTCTTTAGGTGGATTCAAATAAGACAACTATGGAGAAAATTCCTCTACATGTTTAATCTTTAAAAAAGAAATCTTAGCTGGATGGATTGTTTGTTATGGGTAAATAGACTGGGCTAGAATTGGAAAGGGGATCAAAGAGTGTTAAAGGTTGGTTTTGCTATATTAGCGCATTTCATTTAGAGAATGAGAATTATGAAGATCTTTGGGAAATCAGAAGATTATAAGAGATAAAACTAGATGGAGTTTTACCTTAAGCTAAGAATGGAAACCATGTTATCTCCTTACCTACTTTTCATTCTAATCGAATCAGAAAGCAATGGAGGATATAGAAAAGGTTGATGCTAGTTCTAAAAGCTGTGTATTTAGCTGGAGTTTATATAAGCTCTAAATGTATGAGTATTAACTCAACACTCACTATAATTTCCACCTTTTAATTGAATACATTATTACTTACTTTCCAAAAAATAGTTCAGATATTATGAGCAATATCTAGATTATTCTAATAATTTCTCACTTGAAGATTTGATTGAGAATCAATCAACAGTTGCATCATCTTGTCATTGTCATCTTAATTACATTTTTTCAAATTACATGAGGATCAACATAAATAAACTTATCATTATAAACTATTTTTTCATAAAATTTTCTATATTATCTATAGTAAGAACTTTTCTATATCCAAAGTCCCTTATTCCACTTTTTAAGAATGAATTTAAATTGAACCCCTATATTATTGGTTTTTTTAATGAAATATTGGATTTCTTACTAGATGTAGGGCACTCTAACTATCACAAAATAATGAAACCTTGGATCATTTATGTTAGAGTTCTTCCAACTCCAATTTTAACTATGCCACTTCGTTACTAACTTATATAGCTATTACATCTTTTGCTTTTTTTGATGATATAGCTACAACTAATTGTATCTTTGAAACCCAATTTACAACCACACCAATAAGCATTAAAATATAAATTGTAGTGTCATTTCACAATAAAGCGTAATCATCCAAATTATAATAAAAAAATTAAAGGTCCCTTTAATATACCTTAGGATTCTCTTTACTACATTTTAATAATCTCTGCTAAGATTCACCATGCAACAACTAATGGCTCCTAATGTAAGTGTAGTATCTAGTATTGTACAAATAATGAAAAATATTAGACTCCTTATTATAGATGCATGTGATACTTGAGACATCTTCATCCTCTCATCTTCAATATTAAGGCTCATATTAGATGATAATTTGAAATTAAAAGAGGTAGATATTTACTTTTGCAGATTGAAAAGTCATAGAACCTTCTTTAGCTAATTTTTCTAAGAAAGTCAAATCTTCCCTTTAATTATTTCTATTTTACTGAATCTATAACCCTAGAATCTTGTTTGTTAGTCTTAAGTGTTTCATCTAAAATTTCTTAAAATTATTATCATCATACCTTTTTAAATATACACAAAGGTTTGTATTAAGCATGTTGTATCTAAGACTTGCAATGAATGAATCAAATAACTTATATCAACACCATGACGCTTATTTAAGACCATATAGAGATTTATTTAACAAACATACTAATTTCTTGTTTCTTTTTTCTTAAAAAATCTTCTAGTTGGAGCATATAAATTTCTGCTTTAAAACGAGTTTTAAACTTCTTTCCACTTAGTAGCAGACGCTATACTTCTTTGTAAATTATTAACGTTTTCTTTATGCCTTTGTAATTTTTCTTCTATAAAAAAGACATCCTTATTGACAATAACTTTATGGAAAGTGGAATCCCATAAGTGATAGCCCTTCATTTTGTCAGCATATCCTAAAAATAAGCATTTCTTAAATTTTGTATCTACCTTTGTGATTTCTTTGGCAATATATATTACATATATTAGACTTACAAATAAATGAAGGATGGAATAATCCATTAGCTTCTCAATCACATCTCTATTAGCATATTTAACTCAATTGCAGTTGATGCACCACATAACATGCAATATTAATTGCTTCTGCCTAGAAAGCCTTATTTAGGCCTAAAGCTCTCAATATTGATCTTGTTATTTCTAATAAAATTCTATTCACTCAATTTTTTATTGTATTTTGTTGAAAAGTGTATACAACAGTGAATTTTCTTTTAATGCGTCCTTGTTTACAAAATGTATTAGATCCATTGCTAATACATTCTCCTCCATTATTTGGCCTTAAACGTTTAATTTTTTTCTACAAAAATTAATTTCAATACACATTTAAATTTTTTTATAAAAGAGAACGCATAAGTTTTCCTCTTGATAAGGTATACCCAATGCCTTCTAGAATAATCATAAAAGAAAGAGATAAAGTACTTTGTGCTTCTCAAAGATGTAACTAATGCTTATTACACTTTAGAGTAACTTAATTCAAGATTAACCTTGCTTCTTAAATTTTATGTATTAAATTTCATATTCTATTACCAATCAAATTTACATTGGGTCAATCGAGCTCGGGCCTCCTACCTTGAGCCTAACCAAAAAATAATTATGAGGGTCGAGGTTTAGCTTGAGGCTTGAATGGTTTAGGACTCATAGCCCAAGCCCAGGGTCAATCGAGCTTCAAGTGGCCTGAAGCCATATTGGGCTTTAAGGCAAGGGCCTGTGGCTCAAGCCCATTGGGCCTCAAGTGGCATGAATCTTAATTTTCTTTTATTAATTTAAATATTTAATTTAATTTAAAATAAAATAATTTTAGTAAAATATTTCATCCAGATTTCATAAAATTAAAACTACGGATAATATGTAGCATGAATAGTGCTTATTTTTTAAATGATTTATAAATACTAAAACATTTTTACTAGTTATTTTAGATATATTAATGAACTTCCACATGTAAATTTGCAATATACAATAAAAATATTTTTATTAATTAGTAAATATGCTTGTTAAAAGAAAAAATTGTTTTAGAAATGTTATCCTATAAAAAATCAAAGCTTTTCATTTTACACTTAGGGATCTCAATGTAAAATAATAATTAATACTAAGCTTTTATTGATTGATTATTTTTATTTTTATTTTAAAAGAAATGGCTAGTCGTCAATATAAAGAAACACATTAATTACTAACAAGCGGAACATACACACTATAAAAATCGCATTATATTATTTGATTATTCATGTTAGAAATGATCAATTTTAAGAATAATTGTAATTGTTTATCTCCTTTAAGTGAAATCATTTTATTTTAAGCCTAAGAAGAATTGTCGTTTGTATTATGTAAATTCAAATATGATTATAAGGATATAATAAAGATAAGTGAATGGTTAATAAAGTAAGAATAATTTTGCTACTATTTTGCTTGTTTACTATTAATTATAATATATGACTACGATGCATGGAAATGGAAATGGAAAATGAAAAATGTCGAATCTAAAAATAATGGAAAATCAAGATGGCATATGTTCTTATCAACAATTCATAGCATTAAAAATAAAATTGAAGACAAAACCTTTTTTGTATGGCGCTTCATAAAAAATATTTAATCCTCATGCTTAGTCTATTCAAAACATAAAAGGATAACATCAATTCAAATTCTTCCTATATAAAAAGTATCTCAGTGTTATTATCAAAATCGTATTATTTTCTAAACTAAAGAATAATTTTAGTGCTACTATCTAGATGAAAAAGATATAAAGGAAACAACAATTAAAGTTGGTGACTGAAGCTGAGCTTATGAGCAGAGACAACAATGTGGAGTTTTCTTTGTTGATTTGGATAAAACCATACAAATAAATATTTCATCTTCAATTCTAAAAAAAATGCAATCATATGAAAAAAAAGTATATTGAGAAATAAAGATTAAAGAAAACAAGCCAACAGTAGAGGAAAGGGGCTTGCTAATCATAATCAGGAACATGAAAAATTTACACAATTATGTATATATGTAGAAACAATGCTATGTAAATTATGCTTGATTATGTAACAATTTTATTACACACATGATAATATATATATATATGTAACAATTTTATTACACACACACACACACACACACACACACACACACACACACACACACACACACACACACACACACACACACACACACACACTATATTCCATTATCAAATATTTGCTTAAAGAAACTTTTAGCTGAGGGAATGGTCTCTGTATTTGTATCAATATGAAAATGATAATATAATATATAATTGTTAAAATTATTGTTGTAAGCAAAACTAACATATCATAAAGCACAGAGTTTTCCTTCAATATCTTTATCACCTAACTAACTTGAGGCACACATAAGAGCTTGCAAAGTATTAGGATGAAGTTGATCAGGATAAGGACTAACTATCTGACTACTAGTACTAAATATAGGTTATGAATTAATAATAAATACTGTAATTACTAAAAGGTCTCGTGCAATTGATTGCATGATGGATTAATGACTTTCATATATCTTCTACCATGATAATATATTAAATTACGCATTTTCAACTGAGGCCAAAATACTTGCCTCTAAATAGTTGTCTAACTCCATCCTAATATAAGAAGTCCTATCCTTTTTTCTTAATGAATTATTCAAATTCGGAAATCATACTTGCTTTGTCAACAATAAATAAAGATGAAATTGAAGCTAATACCAAAACTAAAATTGAATTACTAAAATCTTGAACTTTATTCGATCTTAGTTTATAATCATTAAATAAATTATGTAAGAATTATTTAGTGATGTTACCACACGTTTGAGCTTGATCACTATATTGATAATAAAAATATAAGCCCTCCATCTTATATCTTGGGTCTTATAAAGAAATGACTATCATGGTTTATTTTATCATAGATCAAAAGGAATTTCTTCATCATTTGTTTCTTCATGACCTTGTATCATCTTATTAGAATGAAAAATCCAACTAGATAAAGCTCACCTGATATCACCCATGTGGCTGAGGCAAATATCCAAAGTTAGATATTTTGTCCAAGAAAATAACTTAGTAGCATTATAAAGTATCACCAGCTTTTCACAAAGTACTTTATCCAACTCCCAACTTGCTGCACACTTCAATATACTTTATTGTTGACTCTAAGATCTTAAATGTTAAATTCCATATAGTTAAATAATCTAAAACTAACTTGTTTGTATTAAAAAATGTAGTTTTATGCTGCTTTTTCAAAATTTTCTATTTTTTTGGGTGTTGCACTCTAATAAACTATACTACTTCATATTACCTAAATGAATGTTTGATGCGTGTAAGTTTTAATAAAACCCTTGATAATCCACAAGTGCAAGGTTTGTTAGTGTAGTACCTAAGGTGTCGATTCCACGAGGAGGGATAATCTAATCCTAAAATCTAAGGCCAAAATAAATCACAAAAATTCAAATATAATAAAACTAAAATGAGAATTCAATTCATTCAAAATAAGAATCGAACATGAAAATATTAATAATTTAGTAGTTACAACACACACCCAAGAATCAACCTAAGGGAATTAACAACTAAAAGATAGGGAATTTTACCTATCCTTAACTCTAACCTAACTGATTATGAATTACCAGATTATTGGTTCTAGATGATCCTAGTATTAATTACTATCTCTCGAGTTATAACCATTAACCCTAAATCATAAACCCTAATCAAATTACGGAAGTTGCAATCTCTCAATTAACATCCTATTCAAAACCCTAATTAGTTTTCAAGTTGTCTAATAAACTATCGAAAACCTATGCAAGATCTCTTCACATAATTTATCGATTTGATTTATTTCTTATTTTATTAAATCACCTAACTCTCGTTAGCTCAATTTAATTATTTTTCATTCGATTCACCCTCCCAGTTTATTATCAAATTATGCAATTGCAGAATTAAATCACAATAAACCCAATAAGATATAAACAATCAAATTTCTTTAATTCAAAGATAAAACTTCGAAGGTGAGTTTAGAACATCTCAACATTTAAAAATCCTATCATTAAATTGTTATTCCCAATTATATACAATAATAAAATTGAAGATAAATAGGAAATATGATCTGAACGGATGATGGGAGGCAGCGATGTCTGGAAACTCCTAATCTGGGAAGTACAGCGAGTCGGTTTCTTCCCCACTTCTCTCTTCCTTATTCTCTTTCTCAATCTCTCTATGAATTTTCTCTGGGGGTTTCTCAAAGGTGGCTAACGTAAAAGCTATCCTTGCCATTTTTTTTCTTATTCTTTAAATATCCTTTGTGCTTTAAGCAGCCTTTAGGGTTTTTCAGGGTTTGAAAGGTCCAAAAAAATTCCCTCGAAACTTGACGTTTTTGAGTGTCTATACATCTACTCGACATAGGCCACGATTATGGGCCATGTCCTGGGCTTCTATCACAATCGTGGAATGTGGCCACGATCGTGGGCCAACTCTAGTGCTTCTGTCACGACCGTGGCCTGTTGTGCCACAATCATGGGCCGTTGTTTCGGTCTGAATGTCTCTGAAACTGCTCCTTTCTTTAATGTTGGCCTTGAAACACTAACAAACACATCAAGGTACCTTAAAAACATAATATTTAAGCTCAAAGACTTGTATAACCCATAAAAACACTTAAACACAAATAATTAACAAACTAACACAACTCTAATCTAAACATGTACCAAATGATTGAATTAACAATTAAATACATATTGAACTAATCCCTAAAATATGATGTAATTTATACTTATCAACATCCCACACTTAAATGTTTGCTTGTCCTCAAGGAAACAAAACAACAAACACACAAAATCGCAAAGCACACAATGTAATAATGAGATAATGGCTTAACTTCATGAAATAAATTTAACTTTAAACATAATCAATCAAGTTATTTCAAATCATTAACATGCAAAAACTGCATCTAGGGGCTCTGGACTAAACATACATATTAATTAAAACCCAAATGTCAAGTTACTCACCCTTTTCAATTGTACACACATTAATAATTCTTTGGTCATTCAAACTTTGTAATTACTCCTAAGTATGTTTTCATGAAAAGTCAAGCTATTTACAAATTTGGTAGATTTTGTTAGAAAACATTTTTTTCTTTAATATTTTGTAGACATGGACCTAGTCTTTTACTCGGAGGTAAACATTGGTGATGAATGTCGATCTAGTTACTCGACTAAGTTATGTTTTTATTAAGCTACTTGGTTGAAAAGTCATTATAGCCTTTTGACATAGAGGCATACATTTGTGATGTGTGTCGATTCGGTTACTCAACTACATCACGTTCTCAACTACCTACTAACTCTATTCATAACCCGAAGGCCAGTAGAATAGTTATTTATTTAAAATTAACCAACATTTTTTATCTACCTTATTACTTTAGCTACTCTTTTTCATAAAAATACTAGTAAAGCTACTTTAGTCGAAAGACTTAAATTATGAATGAATTTGACAATTTAGAGGGTGACAAGCTCACACTAAATCCTAATTAACTTGCATATTTAGCCAAAGAACTCAATTCACTACTTTTGCGAGCTAATGACTCTTCACAACTTAATAGACTATGTTCAAAATTAAATCAATTTCAATCCATTGACACATTCAAACAATACACAAAATGCAACCTAACAAATGATCATAAAATATGCAGAATTTACATTAAAAGCAAAACACATAACGCTCCCTACACTTGAAAAACATATTGTCCTCAATGTGAGAAGGAGACAAACAAACATGCATGTTAAGAAGAAACATAAATTAAAGTAAAAACAAGAATAAAATAAGTACTAAATTTAAAAAGAAGGGGGTTAGAAATAAAGCCTCATGGTGATGGAGGTAAGGATGGTGTTGGAGGTGGCAGTTGGATGCCTTAAGCCTTGAAATAACAATGGATATGACGTATTTCTCGGCTCTGACATAGTTGTGTTTAGGTCATCTCCTTCATTCTTTTACAGTTCTCCACAAGTGTATTCGTAATTACCTTGGTGTTCTCAGATATTGTATCAAACACTTTCTTCCAACTTGGCTCATCGATATCTTCTTCCTTTTCGGACTCTTCACTAGTTGAGTCCTCTTTTGCCTGCTGAGGCGGTGTTGTGCTCGAACTCGCCTGACTAGGCCTGATTTTCACATGAGTCTTTTGGCTAACATCTCGGAGTTCCATGTTATGGGACCTAAGAATTTCAACATGCAATAGATGATGATGATTTAGAAAATTTAGGAGGTAGACAGTTAAACAACTACAGTCCATGCTGTAATACTCAACAATGGTGAAAACCAAGTACCTTATACCAAAATTGTTGCTCCTTTTACGAAGAGTTGCAACAATAGCATTCAGAATATATGTGGAGGTGCACACTAGAATGTTGTGATCCATGCACCATAAAAAGAACAGTTCCTTTATTGAGCACTTGTTGGTTTATGATTTATCAAAAACCATTTGACACATGAATTTGTTTAATAACAAGTGCTCATGTGTTCTTATCATATTATTGTGGGCATTTTTCACTTCGAATTGCTCTAACCTAGTGAGCTCATTCTAATAGTGAGAAGCACGAAATCATCATGCTAATCAATAATAGAAGACTCGGGGAACCCACAAATATTGCACATGATTTCGATGTTTAGCTTATAATTTTGTCCCTATAACCTAACCCCCATTTCCTCAGACTAGGTTCATAATAAAAGGAAGTGAAGAATTCTAGAGTGAGCTCCTGATAGACAGAATATTGGAAGTGTATAAACTTTGCCCACTGGATTCTTTCTACTAAGTTATCTACTATATCTCGCAGTTCTAGCCTATCAAGTGTATCAAAATCAAAATATTTCGGGACCGCAATTTGTTTAGCATTGAGGGATTGGAAACAAACACCTTCCTCCTCTGTGTAAATTGGGAAGGGGTGCTTCAAAGTTCGTGCTCTATTCCTTTGCCCTCGCTCTGGAACTTAGTTTCGTCCCATTGATTGATCGCACTTTGCTAATCACTTAATGCCCAGCATATTGGCTTGTAAGTAGGTAGAAGTTGGAGGAGACTAGAAGTTGAAATTTGGTTAAAAAGAAGTGAGAGTGTTGGAGGTTCTAAACTTAGAGAGATAAAGTGAAATGAAAGTGAGTGCAAAAGTGAAGTAAGAAATGAATGTATAGGAGAATAGAAGGGAAAATGGTAAAAATGAAACTAAAATTCGCGTGTCTCGTTTTACCTTGCCATAAGCCACGATCGTGGCCTATAATTGTTTCACCAATTTTTAATTTTTTTCCTCTTTTGTCCTTCTTCACTTTCCCGAGATCACTTCTTAACTCTTTATTGCTCTTTCACCTCTCTTTTGCTGACTTTCTCAATCATCTAATTCATGTCAGAATCCTATGCCTTCCCAATTTTATTTGGAAACAAAATAATGTAACTATGGAATTCAAACTATTTAAAAAATCAAAGGAAATAACATGAAATTAATAATCCATGGGTTGCCTCCCATACAACGGTTATCTTTACATCGATAGCTGACGCTCTTCTTGTGCTCAAGGTAGTTAAAATGAATAATGCAATGGTAATGCAATCATCAATCTTACCATTTGCACATAAGCTACCATGTATTAGGTTCCCCCTTCCTTCTACTTCACCTTCCTTTGCGATCATTTCTTTCTAAACGCATTCCTAAAGTCCTTAATATCTTTCCATTGTCCTCGATGTTAGGTTTCTTTAATGTTAACTAGAAGTAAGGGAGAGCTATTATCTTCCTTCAACACAATAAAGGTTAATTGGTTCTCTTCGACCCCCAGAGTTCACCCTATCAACATCAATTATTGAGCAGACAGTGGCCAAAAATGGTCGTCTAAGGACCATAGGGGTTTCTATATCTTCATCGATATCTAGTATAATCAATTTTATGGGGAAGGTAAAAATATCAATCTCTGCACTAGGACATTCTTAATAATCCCCTTGGGCTGATGAACTGTTCTGTTCGTTGTCTTTATTAGCATCTTTGTAGGTTCTAACTCTTCTAATATCAATTTTTGACTAAAAGCATAAGGCATCATATTGATACTCACTCCCAAATATGCGAATGCCTATTTTGACTCCTTTGATACTATAGGGAATGTAAAAACCTTTAAGTCCTTTTTCTTCTGTGCTATATTAGGGTTTTCTTCTGCTATGTGTTCTTTAACATTCTTCTTGTTTGATTCCTTTAGTGCGAGCCTCGTTTGGAGATGCTCCGTTATGTCCTCAACCTTATTTAATTCAACCTCCTTAGAATTTCCTAATGCCTTACTTGAAATTGACTTTTGCTAAGCTAGGATAGGGTACTGAAATTCAGGTCGATATTCCTCAATTGGCTCAATTACAAGCTCACTTGAAAGAATTTCCATAATTACTTATCCTTCTCCCTTATCTTCATCTTGTTTCATATGTTCGAGTTTCTTTTCCTAGGTCTGAGTAATGGCCATGATCTATTCCTGTGGGTTAGACTTGGTATTGCATGGAAGGGTTCCTACATTTTGAGTAGAAATTGCCTTTGCTAGTTGACCTACTTGGACCTTCAGATTGTGTATTGAAGAGGCATGGTTCTTAATGACTTGCTTGAATTTGCTTTCAAGCCTCCTATGTGTATCCTCCATGCCTCCAATTTTGTCCAAAATCCTATCTAAATTGGATTCCATTGAGCTTGGTTTTTCTTGTTGGAAGCCTAGTTGTCTTTGAGGTCTGAACTGTCCTCTAGTATTGTTCATCTATAAGAAGTTAGGTTGATTCTTCCACTCAGGTTTGCATGTGTTGGAGTAGGGATTGTTTCCCTCTCCTCATCTATATTGAGCTCCTATTCACTTGCTATTGATTGTTATCCTTCATCAAGACGTATTCCACCATATCATGGTCTATCTATCCACAGAGTTCACACTTAAATTGCACGAGTTTTAATGAAGCTAAAGACGAAGCCTTCATGTTGTTGAGCTATCAAGTTAAGTTATCAATTTTTAATTGCATCTCCATCTTTTGATCAACAGCTACAATCCCTTTTCATTCTCGAAAAGTAGTGGTTTGTCTACTCTGCTTGTTCGTCCATAGGTAGCTATTAGTTGCCTTCTCCTCTATCAACTCTTTTGCTTCATCTACCGTCTTTCTCATCAATGATCCTCCTGAAGTTGCGTCAATTATGCCTCTCGTATATGGGGTTACTCTATTATAGAATGTTTGTAACTAGAATTCCTTAGGTAAGTTATGGTGAGGGCATTTTCGTTGCAAATCCTTCTATCTTTCCCACGCTTCATAGATCGATTCCCTATCACCTTGTTGGAAGTTGGTAATCTTCTTGATAATCTTCGTGGTCTAAGTAAGGAAAAATACTTGTCTAAAAATGCATGAACTAGTTGATTCTAAGTTGTGACATTGGCTAGGTTGAGAGAATGGTACCAGGCCTTTGCTTTATCTCTTAAAATAAAAGGAAAGAGCCTAATTCTTACCACATCCTCTGACATCTTATGGTACCGAAAGGTATCACATATTTCAAGGAAGTTCATTATATATGCATTAGGATCTTCATTCGTTAGTCCATAGAATTGCACTTTCTATTGAAGCATGTTTAGGAGGGTTGATTTAATTTCGAAATAGGGTGTTTGTACAGATGGCCTAGCTACTCCTTGGTTAGCCGCATTGAACCCTGGTCTTATGAAGTCCATAAAGGTTCATTTTTTATGTCCTTGGTTCACTCCGTGATTCAAAACTTGCTGAGATTCCTCAGCCATTGTTGCTTTTACAATTTCTTCTTCTTCTTCACACTGAGCTTTCCTGATGGATCGTTC
Source organism: Erythroxylum shatona (assembly GCA_027568895.1). Classification (NCBI taxonomy): domain Eukaryota; kingdom Viridiplantae; phylum Streptophyta; class Magnoliopsida; order Malpighiales; family Erythroxylaceae; genus Erythroxylum; species Erythroxylum shatona. Next base: position 39,422,902 of record JAOSBK010000206.1, read on the forward strand.
TAATTAAGTGATATCTAATTCTAAGGTTTAAGCTACAAGACTTGAACTTCTCATGACTCTTGTGTTCATGTAAGAGTACGGATTCAGAAATATAAAGAATAAAAAATAAACATTAAAAATTAAAAATTAAAAATTAAAACTAACTAACTAATACCTTCAATTCAAGAATTAAATAATCACCTCCCCAGCAATGGTGCCAAAAAACTTGATCGGGTGTTGAAAGTGTATAAGTTTTAATAAAACCCTTGATAATTCACAAGCATATAATTCGTTAGAATAGTATCTAAGGTGTCAATCCCATGAGGAGGGATAAGCTAATCCAAAAATCTAAGGCTACAACAAAAATTCAAATATAATGAAACTAAAATGAGAATTAAATTCAATCAATTAATTCAAAATAAGAATTGAACATAAATATATTAATAATTTAGCAGTTGCAACATATAACCAAGAATCAATATAAGGAAATTACCAATTGAGAGAAAGGGAATTTTACCTATCCTTAACTCTAACCTAACTGATTATGAATTACCGGATTATTATTTCTAGATGATCCTATGGTTAATTACTCTCTCTTGAATTATAACCGTTAACTCTAAATCATAAACCCTAGTTAGACTATGGAAGTTGCAATCTCTCAATTAACAACCTATCCAAATCGTTAATTAGTGCTAAAGTTGTCTAATACACTATTGAAAACCTATGCAAGATCTCTCTTTGCACAATTTAACGATTTGATTTAATTATTGTTCCATTAGATCACCTAACTCTCGTTAGCTCAATTTAATTATTTTTCATTCAATTCATTCTCTTAGTTTATTATAGAATTATGCAATTGCAGAATTAAATCATAATTAACCCAATAAAATATAAACAATAAGATTTCATTAATTCAAAGATAAAACTCTAAAGGTGAGTTTAAAACACCTCAACATTCAAAAATCTTATCGTCAAACTATTATTCCCAATTATAAACAATAATAAAATTAAAGATAAACAAGAAATACGATCTAAACGGATGATGGGAAGCAGCAACATCGTGAAACTCCTGATCTGAGAAGTATGTCAAGTCAGCTTCTTTTCCACTTCTCTCTTCCTTCTTCTCTTTCTCAATCTCTCGATGAATTCTCTCTAGGCTCTCTCAAAAGCGGCTGATGCAAAAGCTTCCCTGCCTTTTTATCTTGTTCTTAAAATATCTTTTTTGTTCTGGGTAGCCCTAGGGTTTTTTAGGGTCTGAAAGGTCCAAAACATCCGTCAAAACTTGACATTTTTGAGTGTTTGCATATATGCCCAGCGTAGGACATGATCACGGCCTTATAAACCATGATTGTAGGCCATATCCAAGCCTATCATGATCGTGGCATGTAGGCCATAATCGTGGGCTGTTGTTTTGGCCTGAATGTTTTCGAAACTACTTCGTTCTTTGATGTCAAATCTGGAATACTAACAAATACATTAAGGTACCTCAAAAACATAATATTTAAGCTCAAAGACTTGTACTAACCTATAAAAAAAATTAAACACAAATAATTAACAAACTAACATAATTCTAACCTAAACACATACTAAACAATTGAATTAACAATTAAACAAATATCAAACTAAGCCCTAAAATATGATGCAATTTACACTTATCATTACCTTTATCACTTTCTTTATCCCCTTTAACTCGTCCTTCATAATATTCATGAAATAACGCATATGAAATAAACTTCCACTATTTAGTAAGCTCCCAACCTAGAAATTCTCTTCATTTTTTTATCACATAATATATGCTACAATTATCTAGAGTTATAATTGAGAGCATGGTGTCAATATTCTAATATATTAAGCACCTGACCATTACACACTTGTATAAGGTGTCGACACATAAATAAACTACCATTTAAAACCATTAAAATATGTGAATTATAACATTATCAATAAATAAATGATATTAAAATTAAAGAATATAATTTACCTTAGTGGTCGACTACATAAAGTCCAGTCATTATCAATGTAATGTGTTATCATAGTTATATAACCATTCTTTTAGTTTCGTTCATCCACATATTTGATGTAATAGCTACTTATTTATGAAGGCTTGAAAATATCTTTAAAGCTAAATTTTTTTTATCATTGTAAATCATAAATATTTTGAGTCAAAATCTTAAATTTCGCTTGGAGTAAGGTGATGAAGATCTTAAAGTTCTTATTATTGACAATGTAAAACGGTTGTTCATCACTAATCGCCATCTTAGATTAAAAAAAAACTTTGATTTGCTGTAATCATAACTAGTGGCAGACATTTCATTTTTCTCCTTCATTAGTTTAAGGGTAAAAAAGTTTAACTAATATCATCTTTTTTAGTTGCACGACTCTATATGCCTCTTTAAATATGGGGTTACACCTTTAGAAACCTTGGCAACATCTTGTGGCAATACTTGGATTAAGCCTTTTCAATACCACTTGTCAATTAACTTGTTCCTTTAACCTGAATTGTTTCTTCATTTGGTATTGTTGCTAGGTATTGGATTAAAAGTCTCTAGTAGTATATTGTTAGGTGTCAAATGAGAACTCTCTAATAAAGAAATATACTTATTTATCTAAAACAATAGCTTAAATATTCTTTAGCAATTTCATAACATTAGGTAATATTAAGAAAATTTTAAATTAAACATTTGATATACTTCCACAAAGATTTTACCCTTACATTATGCAAAAATACTTATATAATAAAATATCCATAACCATATAAGTGAAAACTCTATAAGAAATTAACAAAACTTCACATAAGGTGTTCAACAGCCATGAAATACATTTTTGATATTCTCTTCTTCTTTTTGGTGTAAATAAAGTTCCAAACTTGTATACATAGTTTTCTACATAATCCATTATTTCAAATTTCAAAACAATAAGATACTTCTATAAGCTATTACCCTCTCTTAATGTCTATACCTATCTTTGTCCCGGACAATTTGAATTCATAAAATGGAGATTGAAAGCTAATGACTCTCATTTTACCTAGTCAATTTGTTTGAAAATTAGTTTCTCAAAGTTTATGTGCTTCAACAAAATTTGTAACAAAAAAATAGACATAGTGTTTTTGCATCACTTATTTCTTATGTAAAGAATGAAATTAGGAAGTTTTGGAATAAAGACAACATCTACACTTGTATAACAAAACATAAATTAGGCAAGTATAAATAACAAAAATAAAATTTATTTAATTGGAAATATTAAACAATTTCTACTTTTTATTTATGGTTTACAAAAAATGAAAGTAACGTGAATAAAAGTAAGAAAAATAGTATAAAAGAGTTTGGTTTTCACTCTTCTTATTCTTATTCACTAAAAGAGGACTTGAATCATAAAAGTTTTATAACAGTTACATCAAAAAGGATTTATCAAAATTTTCTCTTGAGAAAGTTAAAAATAGAAATCAAATAATGTCATTTTAAGATAATACTAGTTTTGAAGTAATGGAAAAGTTAATAAAGGGGCATTAAAGGTGAGTGGTGATAGCAAGGAGGACAGAGGACGTCCAAGCAACTAATCTTACAATTAGGATGACTTCCCAAGCATCTAGTAACAAGGAACACTTCCAAGCAACAGGCAGAGGAGCATTGGAGGTAGTGGAAATGACAAGAAGAGAGGAGAAAAGTTTTGATTTAACTTTTAATTCTACTACAATGTAGTGAACCATCCTAGGCTCGACCTAAAGCTTAGTCAAATTAGATTGATCTCGTTAATTTTGGGCCAATTTGGGCTTAACCAAGCTAGGCCCAAACAAAAATGCTATCCCTAATTGCTTATGTGTAACATAATGCTCACTAAAGGATAGTAGTATCTCTTTAAGTTCAAGAAGTAAAATTTTTTTAGCAATAATCTTTATCCTTATATAGATATATATCCAAAGTTTTGATATGATAGCATTGAGGATTATTCACTTAGTCTACTTGAAGTGGCTAATACTTTTATTTCTACCAATGTCTCTCCCTTTAAACTGTATAAGTTTGCACTTATTTTGTCTCCCTTTATAAGTACAAGTGTGCCTCAAATTATTTTCAAATCTTGTTGAAAATTTTAGTTTTTGCATCTAAGATCATGTAATCAACTTAAGGAAAATAAGTTCTTTTTTAAGCCCTTGAAGAGTACGTATTGAAGAGTACGAATTGTACCATCATATATCTTCAACTTGATGATTCTAATACCAATATCCTTTAGAGGATGATATTTACAATTTTATATAGATCCTCCTAAGATAGGTTTGTAATAATGAAGCCATACCATTCCAGAGGTTATATGAAAATAGCTCTTAAGTTAAAGAGATGTACATCAAATAGTGGCTTTATAATTGTAATTTTTGTTTTTTAATAATACAAAACATTCCATCATTTAAAGTACTTGCAAAATTTACTTAAGGATATGAAATTTTCTTATTTAAATTCTAACAATCATTTTGAAAGTGAATTTCTTATCATAGTTATAGCTCTAAATTCTTCTAAAATCATGGTTTTGATCTATCATAAATTTGGCTCCCATTTGAGCTACGCTCTATTGATCTCTCTTTTATCACTATTAAAGCTTCAACTTGTTATGAACTGGATTGCATATCTTTCTTATTCTTACGTGGGCTTTCTTCCTCTAAAATTACATTTGCATTTACATCGAAGACTAGGTAGTTTGTAATAAAATTTTAATTAAGTTAATGAAGAGTAGATCATACGAATCAAGTAGACTTTAAATTAGAAGTTCAACATGTTCATGTGGCTCTATTATGTAACCCAACAATGTAACCTGAGATAGTAGAGAAGTCAGACCATTCGTGTGGTTAGTTGTTTTGGGTGATTGATCTTATATAGCTTTATAAGATAATGACACATCTTTTTTATTATTTTCTTATCCTCTATGCTTAAGAAAACCTTATTAGATAAAGTTAGAAGAAGTTAGCAACCATACCCATGTTTATTTCATTCCATTAGACATCATTCATAAAGTCTATTAGTCTTTAATAGATGCAGATTATCCTTTATAAGGGTAGCTTTCATTTTCAATTTTCACAATGAGAAATTATTCCCAATGAACTCTATGATCTTAAATTTGGTTTTCATTGCTTATATACCCATTACAACAGGTCCAACTATTGGCTACATTTTAATTAAAGACAATTTCGAAATTGTCGATGAAAGTAACCTTTTGGTGATGATTTACACGTTCATTGCTAGAAGAAAATGATTTTATGACCTTTTAAAGAAACATCAATAAAGGAAACATATTTTACGATGATTATTGACCATCGTTGTAATAACAACAAGTTTTAACGACAATTATATAATTTCATTGCCAAAATGAAAACATTTTGCGACAAATAATGGTATCGTCGTAAGACATTTGGAAAAACAATGTACTTAGCATCGATTATAGTGAAGCATCAAAAATAGTTCGAACAAATAGTGACTGAAAAATACATGGTGTTGCCGAGCACACTGCCTTTTTTGATGATTGACGTAATCATCACACAAGGGTCGTACAAACATAATATTGAGTGATGATAAAAGGAAACCATCGCATAATGTTTACTTTTTGTAATGATTTATGTTGCTCGTCGCCAACATTTGGCAACAAGCTTATTGAGCATTACGGATGGAAGCACATCTGGTGACTATTTATTTTATTCATCCCAATTGTCCTTCTCCAAATGTCACTTTTGCAACAAGTATAAAATAGTTTGAAATAAGAGTTCCATTCACCAAAAAGTTTCAGGAAGGAAGGAAAAGATCATATTAACTCACAAGAAAAAGATAATAAGATTGTTCTCTTTCAAATTAACAACATAATATGTACAAGAATTCTTCTTGTTATAACTCCTAAAAAGCTCTTAGACTAATATAATTCTAGATAAAGGCTCATTATGAATCATTTATAAGATTCTCGATGATTAGTTTAGGTATTTAATCAAGTATCTTTTCTATGATATTGTATAATATGTTAAAATAAGAAATAGATCTATAATCAATGATTGAAGAAGGGTTGGGATCTTTGAAATAAGAGTTATAAAGGCTTTATTAATTTCTTTGAGCATTCACCTCTTTTTATACAACTTTAGTACAACATCAGTAAAAGGCTTTATTATCTCCACTTATGAGAGGGTAGTTCCTGCCCCTGCTTTATCCAAAATGAAATTATATTAAGTTTCTTCCTTATATTAATGGATGTATGAAATAATGAAATATTTTTGTCCCCGTCCTTGAGCCACATCATCTAAATATTTTCATTAGTTTAGAATTATGTTCCTTCATAGCTTTAAAGAAATCATTTAGAGTAATATTTTTAGTCCTTCTTCAGGTAAGGTAAAGTTTTGCATCAGCAATGCTCTTTTAAATATCCTTCAAACTATTATGAATGTTATTTTTAGTAATGCTCTTTGTTCATTATTCCTAATTTCCTCATACAAACATAACATTTGTAATCATCAATGACATAAGGTAACCCTTTCCTAATAACTGCTTCAAAACCCTCTTAGGCTATGAAAGTTTTAGGTTATAAGAAGGACTTATATCCTAGTTTGAAAAAACAAGTAATCATTTATATTATAAAATTTAACCTATTAATGAATCAAATTGTATTATATTAAATATGAATTTGTCTTTTTCGCAGGCTATAATTTGTGTTTTAGAGCATTAATAACCGACCAACCTTATCCTTCTTCTTTGTACTTTGTAGTTATCTGTCCATCCAGGTAAGTCATCCAACTAATGTCTATCATATGTTTTGCTTTAATAGTATGTGAGTCTGTGTTCTAGTTTTGTGTGATTGCAAATGATGTGTTGGTTTTATTTTGTGGTTTGCAATATTCTTAGAAATATAGGATGATATATAGGCTAAAAGTCGGATATGCAGCTTCGATGAGGCTTATTGGTCAAAAATTTCATGAGCCTAGGAGCGACAGTGAGAAGTCCCTTTTTTAATTCACAGGTGTAAACAACACCATATACCTTAGTGTTTCTTTGCTTTTGAACATTGTGAACAAACTTCAATTAGGAAAGACTTTAATTATTTTATCATCAAGATAAAAGACTTAGAAGCCAAAATTGGGGGGTTATTGTTGAGGGATGTCATGACAACAATTTTATTGACTTTTATAGTCTCTGAAATAATAAAGTTGCACTACATCAAGGATAAGAAGGTTGTTCTATTTAAGTGCAAATGGTTTAATTTTACTGACATGAAAGTGAACGAGAATATTACTAGCATCAATGTTAGTAAGATATGGTATGATAATGACCCTTTTGTCATTGCAAGTTAAGTGAAACAAGTTTTCTACCTCAATGATACTATATTGGGTAGCAATTCGAAGGTTGTTAAAAAATTTCAACACCTAAATCTCTTCGATTTTTGTGAAAGGGATAATGTTCAATTCATAGAGGATGAAGTCTATGAATTAGAGTTCAATAATAAAACCATTCGAATAGAAGATGCAGATATATCATTCCATAGAAGAGATGTTGATCCCAAATATAGTATAACTGGATGAAGTCCAAGACATTATTATTGTACAAACATATGAAGAATATACTTAGGATGAATTGAATGAAAATGATGATACTTTTGTTGAATATATTAGAGATAAAGAATCCAATGATAATGTAATTAATGATGATAATTTTCAAAAACTTGATCATGATAACTGAAAGTAAATAAATTGTTTATATTCTCTGAAATGTTATGTTGATGTTTTAGTTATGTTAATCCGTATAGTTGATATCTCACTTATGTTTATACGTACTGTTGATGTTTTACTTATGTTTATACGGAATGTTGGTGTTTGAGTTATGTTTTGTGCAATGGTGGTGTATGTTTTATGTTATGCAGAATGTTAGTGTGTGTTTGAGTTATGCTTTTTTGGAGTCATGATGTTGAGTTATGTTATGAGGAATGTTAACTGGTATTTGAGTTATGTTATGCGGAATGTTGGTATGTGTTTTATGTTATGTAGAATGTTGGTGTGTATTTGAGTTATGTTATTGCGGAATGTTGGTGCTTGAGTTATGTTATGAAAAATGTTGAAGTGTGATTCAGTTTTGTCATGTTGAATGTTGGTGTGTGTTTGAGTTATGTTTCAGCAAAATGTTAGTGTTTGGGTTATGTTTATGTGAATGTTCAGGTTTGATTTTTAATTTTTTTCGGAACGTTGATGTTTAACTTATATTTTTGCAAAATGTTCATGTTTGACTTATATTAACATGGAATGTTCATGTTTGATTAAACATTATACGTAATGTTGATATTTCATTTATAGATATTCAATATAATGGCACTGGTAGAAACAAGGGAAAAAGGGTGGTAACTACTGAAGATGTTCCTCCCTTATAATAACCAAATCAACTTGACCCTATTAAATAATAACCACTGATTTCATCCACCGATGAAGCTAGTCAAAAACAACCTTTGTCTACCTCAACTAATGCTAAAGGATCTTTAGATTTGTTATTATTAACCACCTATAAAGTTACGCTCAAATATATACTTACATGTTTAATGTGTTTTTTTTTCTTACCATTATTCTTTTATTGTCAAGTTCTAATACTAGTATAAGGAAAAGAGGTAAAGGTATCACTAAAGGTTATGAGTTGCAATGCATGAATGTTACAATGAATAGTAAGTTGTCTGTGCATATTGACCCATGCAACATCATCCTGTTGACAAGATCTAATCAACAAAATTATCCAGTGAGTTAGGAGTCATTGTTCGGAATGAATTGCCTTTCCTTCAACATGCCTGGTAGTTGAAGGAAGACAACTTGCTACAGAATGCTTTAGACAACGTTTCGATAATTTTTTAATTTTATTATATGCAATTTTTTTACTTATTTAAAGAGTAATTTAACTTATACGTGTTGTTCACAGATGAAGTTCAATATCATCGATATCGAGAACTCTGAAGTTTTAAGCAGTGTGAGTTCACTATTGAAATAATGGGCTAAGGATCATCATTATCGACTTATAAATACTACAAGTATTTTCTTTCAGATGAGGAGGCAAGGAGACACGTTCCAAAATAGATGACTCCAGAAAATTGGAGTGAAATATGTGATTAATGGGCCTCTAGAAAGTTAAAGTTTGTTTTTTTTCTCTTCACATTTGCTTCCATTTTTTTTGTTTTTGCATTTAGTGACCATTTATTATCTTTATTTAGGAAAAGTGTGAGAAAGCCAAGGTTAATAGAGAAAAATGAAAAATTCTCACAACACCGGCTCCAGATCATTTGTTGTCGTACGATAAGAATTTGCAAGTTCTTTGTTTAGAAGTTATTATTATATTAGCAAATACAATATAATCTACTGTGTTTCAATTTTTTTAAAATTCATATTACAAAGTCAGACTTAATGACATGATTGACACACTATAAGAAAAATGAAGGTTGGACGCCTGAAGAAGGGTAGAATAATTATATAAGTATAAAAATTTTAATTTTAGAGTTTATTTATTTTAAATAATACTAACTAATAATATTTGAATTACATCACAATTTGTGTTTTAAATTGTACGACAAGATGCAGAAGTTGTTGCAGAGATCATTGTCTGACGAGAATGAACCCAATATGAATGACATTTTCAACAACTTCCTTAGTACAAGACTAGGGTTATTCAAAGGTTTTGGGTACGATCCTCAGTCAATTGGTTCATCGTCATCATGACCAGCTTATGTAACAATGTTTCAAAAGGAGAACCGATTGCTTAAGACTCAATTACAATGTAATGAGGAAAAGTTAGATCTACTGAAAAAAATTATAACGCAATGAGCAAAAATTAGACCATGCTAAAATAGAGTCGACTAAGCTTAAAAAGATTGCCAAGCAAATACTTGGGTCAAACTATATAAGTAGTAGTGACGATAAGGAGTCTTAGTTTGTGCATAAATGTTTTTCTTAAGTTCTATAATTAACATTTAATTACATTTTTTTGTGAAATGCATTTAATTTTTAATTACGAAACATTTTTATTTTATTTTACTTAATTATTATTCAAACAATGTCACCAACAATAATTAAAAAGTGTGACTTAATTATAATTCAAACCATGTTAAAAAAACATGAATTAAAAACGTTATTAATAATTATAATTAAATGATAAATTGATAATACGAAAATTATAATTAAAAATAAAAATTTGTCACTAAAACTATTTAGCTACAAATGCAAAATAGTCACAAAAACTTTTTACCTATGTTTCCCAAAACATCTCTAATAACCTTTAGCTATGTTTCCAAAAATGTAGCTAAATGTATTCTGCTATACAAATAAATCATCGGCAAACATTATTGCCTACGCTTACGTTAACATAGTTAATTACCTTTACCCACCAAAATCAAATGTCGCAATACGTCAATTGCGACAATTTTGTCTCTCCTCGCTTATTCCTTTTTGGAACGGATTATTGACGTAGCAAAATTAGATGGCGATGAATTCGTGAAAATGTCATAAATAATTATTTTCTACCAAATTTTTGTGACCATTGATTCCACAATTTTTTTTCCGTTGCAAAGAAGTTTTTGCGACAATATGTTGTCTTTCAGTGACGAAATTTTTCGTCGTCAAAACCATGTTCTATTGTAGTGACCAACTATTTTAAACTAAGAGAAATAGCTCCTACTTTTCACATAAATAATAATTGTATATGTGAATAGTATTTAGTATATTCAAACTATTATGCATTCAATAAGTAGATATATACATCCTAAATTAGAGTTTGATACAACTTGTTGAAACAATTAGGGCGATAGAAAAAATAACAACTCAATTAAGATTAGAAGAAATAAAATTCAAAAATTATTATGAGTAAAAAAGTTAGAATACAAACACTCGTTAACTATAAATAACAACTCAATTAAGATTAGAAGAAATAGAATTCAAAATATTATTATGAGTAAAAAAAGTTAGAATACAAACACTCCTTAACTATAAATTACAAATATTAATTTGTAACTTAGAACTTATAAGATTAGAATTCTCATAATCTCTACTTTTAGGCACTTGAATTTTTGATACATAAAACAAGAAAATATACGAGTATTTCTCAGTGAATGACACTAATTTATAAACGTACATTTCAATTTGTTATAATTACTATGCATTTTAATATTTGCATCACAAATTATTTATCTTTATCTAAATATTTTTGTGTAATATTTAAATTCTTTTCATGTGAATAATACTTAAACGTTGTGAGATATTTAGATTTTTCTAGGGCAAAAACACATGAAAAACGACCATATATATGCACAATAAGTACTATATAGTCCACCACACAATTTACCTCTAACCATAAGACGCCACATTAAGAAATAACTCTAGGAACCAAGATCCTGGTTAAACCTATATGTTTTTTGCTGAGATTCCGGCGTTTCTCACGCTTCATTGCACGCGCAAAATTGAGCATTCAATGGAAGAAAAATCAGAGGGCACTCCATATAGTTGATTTTTCTACCCTAGTTTTGAAATATGGCGCCGGCCCTCGGCAGAGTAAGAGTTCCTAATGAACCCATGCATGTACAGACCCGCAAAAAAAAGAAAAAGTGATAAACAACTTTCTTGAGGAATAAAATCTTTGCTTTGTAATAAAAGAGGACAACTTTATGTGTTCTGCTTACGAGAATGAAAGAAGATTTTGGTTTTATATTATTTCGATTACTGAAGTATTATGCTTTGATACCTTTTTGTGTTCAATCGAGTTGTTTTTTCTCTTTCGATCCATTGGCAGGCCTGCACGACCTACTTGGAGTTTAATGGGAATTTTGTTTTTAGCTGGCAACTGGTAAGAGAACTAGCATTTGAAAATTTTAATCATACATATACATAAATACGCACACAGAGCTTTTAAAAAGATGAAATCCAAATGAATTCCAAAATATCTGAGTATTTGATATCTTTGACGAGTGTATTGACAAGCTGAGGCCAGCTGGTATCAATATATATATTATGTGGATAACACCATTAAGTTGGAGCACAGAATTTTATAGTATTGGCTTCGGGGCATGAGACACGTTGATGCTCTCTCTATTCATTGTTTAATAAACCATAAATGCTTTGATTATTCTCTTCATCTTGTGTTACGTGGGTTTCAATTTTAATACACATTGTAGGTTAATGATGAGGTTTGGGCATTTGAAGTAGTTAAAATCATATTTTTGAGGGGATTGGTAAACCAATATAGGTCAAAGTTATTAAATTTATGTACTAATATTTTGCTGCAAAAATGTTTTTATAACTTGTTTTTGTGTCGAGAAGCATTTAGGTGTATTTTACACACATTTCTAAGTGTTTTTCAATCATTGGAAGATCATCTATTCATATTTATGTAACGATCCTTTTTGGAGTTATCAAATAAATAAATGAGTTAATTTTGAGTTGTAATCCCTTGTTATGATATTGGAAATTGTACTTAGGGGGTGATCTAAGTGGGATTAAGTTTCTTTTTATCGAAAAAGACTATACAAAAGTTATTCTTCACTTTGAAAGATGAATTATAGTAGAATTCAAAAAAGTGTCATAGAAGTGCATGTAGGTAAGGGATGTTTGTCAAACCACTATAAATTGATTTGCATTCTCTCTTCCTTATCCTCTTCAAATTATTGCTCAATTATTTAATTAATTCATATTAAACAATTTCCTTATCCTTATTTACATTGATTGTTGTTAATTAAGTATTTTAGTTAGAAAATAATTAAATTTTATAAATAAGTAATTCACCTCCCTTTTGGTGTCAATAGGAACTAACAAGTGATATCAGGGCTGGTCTATTAGACTAGCATTTCTAACAAAATCCTAAAACAAAGATCATAATGATATATTTAGGAGCATTATCATCATCATCATTCAACCAAGAGGGACAAAACATTAATAGACCAACTTTCTTTGATGGTAATGATTACATTTATTGGAAAACTAGGATGAATCATTTTAGTGACTAAACGTTAAGACATTTGGAAAATAGTGTCAAATTGTCCTTTTGTTCCTATGAAAATTATAGATAACAAAAGGTATCCAAATTAAAGGAATAATCAGAATCTTAAGATAAGTTACCAATTTCCTTAAATAGTAGGACTATATATATATCCTTTTTTATGCATTAGAAAGAAATGAATTCAATAGAATCTTTATATATGAAACGACTCACTAAATTTGGCATACTTTAGAAGTTACACATGAGGGAATTAATCAAGTAAAAAGAGCAAAGTATGCATGCTAACATATTAATGTGAACTATTTCAAATAAAGCGTGATGAAAGCATATACAGTATGTGTACTAGATTTATTGATATTATTAATCATCTCAAAGATCTTAAAAAGAACTATAGTAATGTTAGAATGATAAGAAAGTTGCTTAGGTCACTTTTAAAGATGTGGGAAGCTAAAGTGATGATTATATAAGAAGCTAACGATCTAACAGTACTAACATTGTAGGAACTTATTGGATCTCTCCTCATATAGAAATGGGCCTCCAAAAGACACAAAAAGAAATAAAACTCCCAAAGAAAAGGAATTTAGCATTCAAATCCTTAAAGGAAGAATTGAGTGAAGAGGAAGAGACATCAACTAGTGAAAATGATGAAGAAAACATTGCCTTAATTACTTAAAAATTCAAAAAGTTTTTGAAGAATAAAGTCTACAAAAAGAAAGGACTTCAAAGAAAGTAAAAGTGATTAAAAATATAAATCCTACAACATTATTTACATTAAATGCAAAAAAATCGACCATATAAAGTCACAATGTCCTCTACTCAAAGACAACAACAAGTATGGGAGAAACTATAAGAACGAGAAGAAAGACGAGAAGAAGGACAACAAGAAAACACTTAAAGCAACAACTAGGGATGACACAAGTGAATCCAAAAGCGAGCATTCAAAAGAAGAGATAGCTCATATATGCTTTACCACTATAGACAATGATGAGGTAACATCTAACTTTAAGTTTTGTGATAGTGATAGTGGTTTGACATATGATGAATTAGTTAAAAGTTTAGAAATCATGAGTAAAAAAAATAAAGAAATTATCTTTAAAAATCAAGGACGTTTAAACATAGTTATCTTCATATATGAATGAGAATTAAAAGATAAAAATTAAATTGTATAACATTAAAGAAAAAATGTGATTATTGATAATAATCCTGAGTTAAATGCATTAAGCCATAGGAATAAAACATTAACAAAAGGAGGTAGATTCCTTTAAGGAGATATTATCCAAGTTTACTAAAGGGAGTGAAAAAATAAAAAACATGCTAGAAGCTCAAAAGAATTCCAATGATAGGCATGGACTAGGATATAACCATGGAAGTGAAGGTAATTCTAAAACCATATTTGTTAAATGAAAATAATTGCATAGTGAAGAACTATTGCTTGATATGAAAAATAAGTGTAGGACATCCACATTTAAGCATATGTATGCACATACCACATCCACTAGGACTAATTCCAAAAGAAAACATGATGCTTTCATAGATGACTCATAACTTAGGCATATAGTTTAATACTTTCAAGGGAATAGTAAGCATAACTTTTATGATAACATACAAACCCACTCATACCCGTTTAGATCTCCAAAAAGCATACATAAAGCTTTCATTCATAGTAGGCATCATGTATATAATCATAGGAAAATTCACTTCCAAAAGAGAATATTCAACAACTTTAATATCCAATGGAAAATCCATATTATGCATACACACGATGAGGTCTAAGAAATGCATTTATGCGTCATCATTACTAATATAACATGTTATGTCTTTTTGTGGTAAGTATGGATACATTGATCGATTTTGTTTTCTTAAAGAAAAAATGTCAAGTAAAACCTTGAAACTATGGGTTGGAAAGAAGAAGGAGACTAACAACCAAGGAACTAAGCCTAGTTAGGCCCTAAAACACATCAATCACCTTAATTTGTAAGGCTATTAGAAAAGAAAGAGAAAACATTATGTATTAGAGATAGAAGTTATTGAATTGAGTATTATTGAGGAGTTTGTGCATTTTATCATAATAAATCTGACCTTCTTACCTCCAAGAAAGTCTTTAAGACGTTATTTAGGATATGGAAAATTTAGCCTCTAAAGACTTTTCAAAATAGATAATTGTTAAACTAAGTAAAAGAGATAAGAAGGTTGAGAAGTCTCGAATAAATTGTAAACTTAAGAAGAATCTTCATTCAAATCTCTCATAAGTAACATTCAACAAGAGGTAGTTACTAGTTCGTAATTTAGAAATTTGTGACAACTTGTTTTATGTGTCAGTTAAGTCTAAATTCTTGGTGATGACTATTTTGCTTTGCATTATGAATAAGAAATCAATCATTTTTCAAGGTATAGTGCAAACTTTAGTACCTAAACTTGGAGATTGTTATACGAAATAAGACATCTTGATCTAAGCCATGGTGGGATTGGCTAGAAGTGCAGGACCCTCGTGGTACCTCCACTGCTTTGCAACGGTCTAAAGCCTCCAAGTATGTCTCTATACGAATTGCCCACATCTTGTTGCTCTCTCCATCAAATATTGGTGGAGCAATAACAGAAAAACCAGATTCAAACTCTATAAGTAGTCACATAGATCCCTTAAGAAGAGGGCTCTGATACCAACTATAGAAAATAACATAGGAGAAAAGAGATGAAAGGTACAATTATATTCTTGAGCAAGAAGCAAAAATGACTTTAATTCATTCAAATGCAAATCTTACATATATAGATAGCCAGTAACAAACCACTAACAAATCACTAACCCATGATCCTAGAAATATGGCATGATCTAAACCACTAACTTCGTAATCCACAACTCAAAAATAAGAAAATAATAGTCCTAAAAATAGGAACTAACTCCTAGTTTTACTGGAAACCTAAAGCACGTTTCAACATGCTCTTATTTCTGTTGAAGGGCTGGTTGCAATGGAGATTTTTGATCTTTTAGAGGCTAGTCAAGTCAAAAAGTGAGTATTCTAAAACTTTGGCTACAATGGTAGAAATAAGATACCTATTCTGCTTGATTTCTTGTGACTCTTCTATACATTTGTCAATGCATACTGCCTGCGACCTTTTGTAGACATAAATGTCTAAAGACACTATCAACACGTCTACCAATTGTCTGTTAACGTTTATAACTTCCTCATCTCACATAAGCGAGCCTCCAAGTCCACCATTTCCTAAATTGGATGCAATGCTACTCCTTCCATAACACTCACCATTCTTCCATCTGAAGAGACCAAAGACTTTTTATTAACATGTTCAAATGGCATAGCTAATTGCTAAAAGTAACTATTATTTTGGTTGAAAACAAATCAGCTCGGTGCATATATATAAGAAGAATCTCTAAAAAAATATCAGAATAGTTTATCAAGTTGCATGGTGGAGAGTGTTTTTGTTCAATTTTTATGTGAATTTAGGATATTAAAGTGTCTTTGAATAGACATTAAAGCAATGAAAATTGTCCATTTTGTTAATCCTTTACTGATCTTCCTTTGGTCTTGTTTATGAAATATTTGAACCTCATGGTATAGAATGACTATTTTGCTTGTTCTGCTACTCATCACCTGTGCAAATGCCATATGCTACTTACTCATGTTAGGATGTAAAAGATAGGTGCAAGTGTATACTAGTGACATCTTTTCCACCTCTTATACTAAGATGCAAATAGGCATTTAAATGTCACCGAAAATCAGAGGCTGGAAAGGACATTGTCTACCTGTTAATGCCATTGCTTTCACCCTGTTTAAGTTATCACCTCTTAACATTTGGATCTTATTTCAAGTTAAAAAGTTCTTAGTTATGGTATTTGATTTCTACTTACTAAAACTGGTTTATATATGCTTAAATTTGTTCTTTAAGCTCTTATGCTTGATGATGATCCTAACACTGATTACAGCTAAGGTTTTAGCATTGTATGTATGCATTGAGTGAATGGATGTTTTAGTGGAAATGAACCCTCTTTCTATTTGTATGGTCTTGAGAATCTCCGTAATCCTTTTTGTTAGATTTGTAGCGTTTATAACTCATGGTCTCTATATACATTTATATACTTGAAATGACAACTAATTTCTTCTGTCTACTCCATTCTTCCAAAATTTGACCTGGAGCTATGGTACATTTGCAATTCGAGGTTTTGATGGTTTTGTAAACGTTTGGGATGGCGACAACAAAAGGCTGTATCGGGTTATTGGCTATTTATTTTCTACAATCTGGCTTACCTCTGCAGAAATAATTTCTTGTCCCTTTGTTAATAAATCCCTGGATTTTCCAGTACTCCAAGTACCCATCTAGCGTTGCAGCACTTTCAATTAGCAGAGATGGCCGTCTGTTGGACGTTGCATCAAGTTTTACATTTGAAGAGGGAGATGAGGTCGTCTGTTGGACGTTGCATCAAGTTATACATTTGAAGAGGGAGATGAAGTGTATATAACTGTAAAGAAATGCAGAAAATCATGTACAGAACTTGTAACTTCAAAGAGGAAGGAGAATAGGATAAATGAAGAGCTGTATCTTTCATTGCAAAAAAACAGAACATATATCAGTTGAGTGGCTGCATATGTTTGCTTCAAATT